>CM060400.1:143816475-144295107 GCA_030545235.1 Helianthus tuberosus
AACAGAGACGGCTTCCCCGACATAAGAAGGCTGACACATCCTGAACCCAAACAGCAGTTTAGCAACCCCCCATACACGAACGAAGCAGAAGGAGTTCGCTCTGAGGGTCCCGAAGGCGTTTGAGGCATCCCATCAGCTCAACCGCACATTTGGCTCTTTTGAGGGCCAAACCACTAATAAACTCTCCATCTCAACTGATAGCACCACCCAAGAGTTTCGCACCATGTACCGGCCTACCAATCTCCCACGGAAATAAACCCTCTTGGGTCTTCACCCTGTCGCATGTCGGCCAAAAAACTTCAGTTTTTTTAATGTTGAGAAGGAGGCCCAAGGAGGGGCCCTCCACTCTAATGATGTCTAAAGCCTTGGCAACCCCATCGCATCCCTAGATATCGTTTTTACGTGAGATCAGTTACGTCTCAAGACTCATTTCTTAAGCGAATTTGATATCATTAAGATTTCCCAAACGTATTTGATGTCAATAAGAAATGTATTTAAAGGTCATTCATGACAAATATTTACTCAACAAGAAATTACACATAGTTATAATTTATAAGAAAGGTAATGGGATGAGTTTGGTACAGTACAATAAAGATATCGTTAATTCTAGTTTTATACATGTTGTATGTCGGATCACCGAACCAGTTCACAACGAAATTACTGTTGTTTTAGTTGTTCGACCAGATCTATACAAGGGCATTATGGTAAATATGTGTTGTATTCCCATGCAAGACGAGGTGCTTTGACAATTAAATCCACCTCATAGCCATTACCACTTTGGTGGGTGGTAGAGGTTTGGTGCAGGGCCGGCCCTGATAATTTATGTACTCTGTTCGAGTTTGAAAAACGTGCCCTTAGGTCTTAATGAAATTGGGTATTGAGCTCACCAAAGATCTAAACCTAATGTCAATGTGCTAATAACTAATCTAAATCATAAAAATAGTTTTGTAAGTGTGCCTATATTGGTGTTTGTATGAGTATACCCTATTTATTTATTTATTTTTACATATACATATCAGAGTTTTTTAAAAAATAACGTATCCTTCAAAATATCGAACCCTGGCCGGTGGTCCTCTCCGCCCACCTTCAGGATCGGCTATGGTTTTGTGCCTCTTGTGGAGAGAAAATGATTCAATTCCTGACATGGGGTAAACTTGATATAATTTAGGAGTAATGATTAAAATCCACCTCATACGATTTGGAGCACATGTGAAGTCTTTTTTTTAGTTATCAATTTTATTAATCATCCACGTTTAGTTCTCCTACATGTATTCTAGTAGTTTCTTTTAGTAGCAGTTTCCTTTAATTTTGTTGTTCTCTAAGAAAACGTGGGATCATGGACTTAATTCTCTATGTAAAAGGAACCGTTTGCAATGAAAATCTGAGTTAAGGGGTGTGTATCTTGATTCTTATTTAGTTTCGCAATATATTGAGTGGTGAATTTGTATCTCAATCTTACGGTTGTCTATGTGTTTCTCTTCAAATTCAACTCCCAGTCGTTACTCGTACTCTGGTGTACAACAATACCCAATTGTAAAATTGTGTTCTATATCCTTTGAGTATGTAGTATATTCACTAGTTTGTTTAAAATTAACCGTAGCAATTCTCACCTACATTTATTATTGTTTTAATCTTCATACAATTTTATTAAGCAATGAGATAAAAATAAAATAAAAACTAAAGATCAATAAATTAACAACTTACTCGATAAAAATAAGATACATACATGTAACATCATACCCGTAAAATTTGTTAATACTAAAAATAAGATACATATCGGTGGGTCCAGTTCCTGTACGCCCAACCCGCTCGGTTGTATGTTGGCAGCGAGTGTATTGGGGCCACCACTGGAGTGCAACAGGGAGATCCCTTGGGGCCCCTCCTCTTTGCCCTAGCCTTACACCCCCTTATTCTCCGTGTGCAGGAGCACTGTAACCTCCCCTTTCATGCTTGGTATTTGGATAATGGTACGATCATAGGTAATGCAATGGAAGTTGCTAAAGCCTTGGACATCATCAACACGGAGGGACCATCCATAGGGCTCCATCTCAATATTAAGAAAACGGAAGTGTACTGGCCATCGTGTGACGGTCTCAAGGTGCAGGATGGCCTTTTCCCGAGAGGGATAGGTAGACCTGTGAGGGGGGTTAAGCTCCTTGGGGGGCGGTTAGCCGAGACTCTGCTTTTATTGGGGAATTAGCAGGGCGGCGGGCATCGACAGCGGTTGACCTTATGAAACTCTTGCCCTGCTTACAGGACCCCCAGTGCGAGCTTCTTCTTTTAAGGTTATGCATGGGGGTTGCTAAGTTACTGTTTGGGCTGCGGACCTGCCAACCTCACTTGATGGCAAATGCGGTATCCTGTTATGACGATGGTCTCCGAAAGGCTATTGAAGACATTGTTGTTTGCGGGGGGGCCTACTTTGGTGAACTTCAGTGGCGTTTGGCATCTTTGCCGATGCGCCTGTGTGGTTTGGGCCTCCTCTCAGCTCGGGATGTTGGAGTTTATGCTTTTGTGGCGTCTAGAGCTCAGTCGTGTGTATTGCAAGACCACATCCTTCGGAACATTGGGGTTGTTAAGCTTGACGTAGACTACCAACAGGCCCTCGAGTATTTAAGTGTCTCTCTTTCAAACTTTGACATTGGCGGTTTCTCTAATATGGACACCGCCCCCCCCCCCCCCCCCCAAAGCCACAAAAAACTTTGGCGAATGCTCTATTTGAGAAAATCGCTCGGAATCTGGGAGAAACACTTGATCTGTCTCCCCGCCAGAAGGCGGTGATTGAGTGCTTGAAAGGCCCCCATGCGCAAGACTTTTTGACTGTTATCCCGATCGAGGGGCTGGGGCAATGCATGTCGGTTGTTGAGTACAGGGCTATCCTCAAATACCGGCTGATGATCCCTATGTATCCAGAAGACGAAACCTGCCCAATCTGCCGTAAAGCCTGCATGGATAAATACGGGGAGCATGCTGTTCATTGCAAGGAGCTCCCTGGTTTCAAATACCGGCATGACTGGGTGAGGGATGTTTTGGGGGACATCTTGAGGAGAGCGGGGATTTCTGCCAAGAAGGAGGCCCCTGTGAATTTTCTTACAGACCCCATGGAAGGGAGATCTACATTGAGACCAGCGGACCTGCTAGTCTTTGGCTGGGCGGGAGGGAAACATGCTTGTGTAGATCTCACAGGAGTCTCCCCCTTAGCTGGTTTAAGGGAAAACGGGTTTGTAGCAGGACAAGCGGTAAAGAAAGCAGAATCTAAAAAGGTGGATAAACACGCTAAAGCATGTGCTGATAACCAACATGCATTTGTCCCCTTCGCCTTCGACACCTTTGGATCCCTAGCTCCAGAAGCTATCCGTTTGCTGACTAGGGTCCAACAGGTTGTCCACAGCAGTGGCTCATCAACAGGGGGGGCAGGGGTTTGTCTTTAATAGGCTAGGGTTTGCTATCCAGAAAGGGGTAGCGGCGCAGCTTGTTGCTCGCTTACCTGCGATATTGATGTAAAGTGCATTTATATCTAATCCACCTTTCCTATTATACTAATATCATACCCGAACGTTTGGGTTTGCTTGTTAGGTTCGGATCTATTTACCATAACCAATGATTAGGGTCTGTTTTAGCCGGTGTTTTCATAACTAGACCATATTGTACTAAAGGACCGGGAACCGGGCATGAAACTGGTCTGGTTAATCCATTTAGCATGTTCACCATTTGAAACATTCTAACCAAATCGGGTGGTCGGACCGGAATATCCAGGTTTTTAGGTTATTTTGTTTTTACTTTTTACTCATTGAATCCTCAAAACTCTATTTTATTTCATTAAGTTTTCATATTTTATTAAAATTACAAATTCACACCAAAACTTAAAATATGTTCATATTTTGTTTAGCGAATAACGTCATCCGGTTTTAAAAACCAGTCACACCAGTAAAACGATCGGTTCAATATCCAGTTGGTTCAAAAAACATTGATTTTCGCATTTGGTTTAGTAATAGATTTCCTACCTATCAAAATAATCATATGATTATAATATGTGGATTACAGAGGACCAGCAGAAACCTGACAAAAAACATATTCCAAATCAAAGGTATATTTGGCTGCATACCAGACAAAAAACATCTATCCATTGCCCTACCTACATGTCATCAAAACATGCATCAACTACTTGCACAGTACAATCAAAACATGCATTGCCCATGTCACCACCATATCCTCAGTTTCCCACACCAACCACCTGCAGTCAATCAATTATCAACCACCTTCCCGGACACAGTTTCCGGGCAAAAGATACTTAAACTCCTCAACATTATTCAACAAATATGATGGCAGATTAACTGCTGAATATGAATGAGGAATGGGCCCCATGTTGCCAATAATCTCCTTGAATGTAAACTCTTCTGGCAGCATATCATACAAGTCATCCCCATTGCAGATCACTTTCTGGATCCTTTTCGGGTCAAGATGGTGAGCGAACCGGATCCTATCTGAGTGACTGTAAGCTTTCATTTTGAACACAAAGTCACTAATCTTTCTGAAGCAGAAGCTACAATGCCAGCCTGAATCAGCAAACAAGTAATCAGTTTGTCTGTAATGAGCATATCTTGTTTTACCCTTTTCATATCTATGAACTGAAGCCCTCCAGCTTTTATGTTCCACATTGAACTCAAATGAGTACAAGAAGTTTTTCAAGTGAAGATGCATTATTTGAGGTGGGCCGTCACACGATCGCAAGAGGTTGATCGTGTGTGCGCTGGGGATCTCGTCGACATCCGACATGATTAATAAGTCATCGTCTTCGATGCCTGCGATACGTAAGAGGCGATCAACGGCCACTCGTTGATACGCCTCTTCGTAAAACGGGTTTATCCCCTTTCTCGACCCGCCTGGGATCGTGGCGTAGGTTAACCGAGGCTTTACAAACTCAAACCGGTGTTGGTTGATCGCGAAGAAATGTGGTTTCGGTATGCTTGTGAATGTCGAATTGGATTCGAGGAGGACGAATTGGGTTATGTAAGGGTAGAGTTCTTGCCATCGGATCGTCAGCATGTCGATTTCGTTGTTGAATAAGACTGCGTCAAACACTCGTCGAGGGTACTCGCGTACGGTCCAGCCGTGGAGCTTGCAGAGAGTCGACATCGACACGTTTTCGTTATAGTAATGAGGGATTGGAATGAAGGGTTTAGGGGGTGATTGCCATATGGGTCTTAAAAAGTATGTGACTTTCTGTCCATGAAAGTATATACTCATGAACACAGTTGGAATAATCACAAATAATATTATAATTGTTCTAAAATCAAGACTTTGAATCATGCATCTGATTCTTGACATCCTGCTTACTTCCTGCACACAAACAAATAATTAAATTAAATTAATAATTAAAGATTAAACCTTATCACAGATAATCATACTAAAAATCCCAAATTTGGGGAAAAATTCTTAAAACCCTAGAAAACAGAGGTACGGAAAAATGCAAAATTGGGGCAAAATTAACAAACTTGGTGAATCAAAACGGTTCTAGGATTAAAGGGGTTTCGATTTTAGCACCAAATCGAAGCGCATTCTCATCAATTCGTTAAAATTCCCAAAATGAAAAGAAAATTGTTATGAACAGTATAAAACCCTAATTGGATAAATTACATACCTGACCACAAACATCGTCACAGATATCATCTCGCTTCTTGTAAGTAGAATAAACATCAGCCATCACGAACACTAAATTCACCGATCGAAGAACAATCACAGCTTAAATCAACATAAAAAAATTGAAGATTCAAAAACCCCCAAATTCAGGGGGTTAATCCTCTGTTTAAATTAGCAAAAACCCAGATAGAAACCCATGAATTAAACGAAAAAAACAGTGAATTCTTCCATAATAACTCTGGGTTTTCGAATTCTAGCCGTTTAGTTGTTTAAATGGCTCTGTATCTGAAACAGAGGAATGGTGTGTAGATACAGATTCTGTATGTATATATACATGCAGAGGAGGTTTATCTGTATGGAGAAATTGAAAAGCCGAGGTTAATCCTGCTTTTCATCATATCTTTTTAATTTTATCATAAAAATTGGAATAATAAAAAGTTTAAATTTTCAAGAGTAACTGAAGAATCTTAAAAGGGGAGGTTTTTTTTCCTCAGAGGTTATGCCACGTGTACTCCTAGGTGTAACACATTTGTAACCATTGGATTTTAATGCATTTAAAATATCTTTGTTTTTAAAGTTTAAGAATATATAATTAGGATTTGAGGAAGTAACAAACTGTGACAACTGATAAATGCTTTGTGATGAATTGGGTCATTGAATGCTTAAATTATTGATAAAATCATCATATTGTATTTTATTGTTAGGTGGTTTGAATGGAAACAAATCTTATATTAGGTTTTATGATATGTATAAAAATAATGGAATATTAATTGTTGTAATAAATTAAATCATATTTTTTTAACTGTAAATTTGTTTTAATATTGTTTCGTGACATTTACGGTAATTGTTTCAATTGGATGATTTAAAATTTAATATTTTTTGTATTAAAGGGATGAAAGTGTGGATTTAGGATTGGAGGGTGTAGGGTTGTAAACGAACCGAACGTTCAGCGAACAGTTCGTGAATCGTTCGGCGGGAAGTTCGTTTATGTTCGTTCGTTTAATAAACGAACGAACATGAACAAGAAATTTCGTTCGATTAGTTAAATGAACGGACATGAACAGAGGTCTCGTTCGTTCGATTATGTTCGTGAACGTTCGGTAAGGTGTTCGTGAACATTCGTTGATGTGTGTTCGTTTATGTTCGTAAGTTTGTGTTTTAATTGAAGATCTTTGTACTTTCTTATATTTTATTTGTACTTTTTATATTATTAAACTTTTATTTATTTTATTACCTTAACAATTAAACTAGGAAACCCACTTTCACCTTGTTTATGCATCATTTCTCTTTCATTTCTCATTATTTCCATTGCCGTTCCACAATAAGGGATTCAAGTTCGAGTGCTACTCTCTAGGCCATCTATATTTATCCTTCGTTGCATTCGCCAAATTTATTTGTGTTCGTTTGTGTTCGTGAACCGTTCGCGAACACGCTCATTTCCTTAATGAACGAACACAAACATAAAATCTCGTTCAGTCAGTGTTCATGAACCGTTCGTGAACACATTTATTTCCTTAACGAACGAACATGAACAAAGCCTTGTTCGTGTTCGTTCGGTTCATTTACAGCCCTAGGAGGGTGTGTAAGTTATTTATTAAAAATAAATTAATAAATAAAGAAAAACAGTTATTATTTGGTGATATGTTTTTCTTTACGATTTTACCTTAATACTTAAAAAAAAAAAAAAACTTGAAAGAATAATAACTAGTCATGTGTACTCCCATTTAGGTTACTTTGAATGTCTATAAAAATGTTCACAACATTCTTCTAGTATCGATGCTTAAGATCTCCCGTTTAGGTTACTTTGAATGTTTATAAAAATGTTCACAACATTCTTCTAGTATCGATGCTTAAGAAATGTTTTTGGTTTAAAAATGATTAGGTTGCTTTAGTCTATTAGGACATCTATGTTGGTTAAGTGAATATGAAACAAAAAGGTTGTCTTCTAGACGACACTTCAACATCACATAAGTAGGAGGTGACAAAACACTCACACAGCTAAGGGGTGCAGTACTCATTCGGGTACGGGGCATTTTGTAATAACTTCTTAATGCTTAGGGGGTGCACTACTCATTCGGGTACGGAGCATTTTTGTCATAAATTCTTAATATTGCATAATCTATATGTATTTTTTTTATTATTATTTTAAGCATTTAACAAAACACTGTATTTAAAAAATTTACTTGGAAAATAACAAAAGAATAACCATAGCATTAACATTAATATTAAAGCGTTACATACATAAGAAACAAAAAATACGAAAACAATACTCGTAATCTTCAGCACGATGATGGATTCAAAAGATGTTCAACTAAGAGGGTGTGTGGGATTGAGTTTTGAAAATAGATTATACGTTTTGAATAATTAGAATCAGGTAATTAACTGTAACAAAACGTGATGTTGAAAGATAGTGTTTGGATTTGATTATGTTGCTTACTATCACAATAATCAGATAATCAAATATTTGAGTGTTTGGCAAATATATATTTAAAAAAATAAACAAGTGAAAATCTTTTTCTAAACGCAAATAATCAATTTTTGGAAAACTGCGTTTTGTTGCAGTGGGGAGGGGGGGGGGGGGAGCTGCTTTTGGAAAATTGTGTTTTTTAACTTTCTAAACGCAAATAATCAATTTTTTAAATTTTTTACCCAAACACTCAAAACTGATTATTTACGACTTCAAAACTCAATAATCTAAAAACCTTCTTCAAAACTCAACCCCAAACACCCTCTAAATCCACGGTGAGAAACTTACATATTTCCCTATTTCATATTTGTTAGACTAATTGCTTCTTGCTATTCATTATTGAGCATCATAGTTGGCTCAATAGTCTTCCGCAAATGGTGAAGCAAACATACATTACATTTCTTATCTTACCTCCTGCTTTGTTGTTGTTGTTGTTTTTTTTTTTTTTGTATAAAATAATCAAACTCGTGCTCCAAATCTCCAACTATCCATTCAGATTATCGACTCATGCGAAAACGATATCTAAACCTTTGATCATTATAAAGAGGCGCGCCACCAAGAAAATCACGTACAAGTTGCTCGTGAACAGCTGCACGAGCTCGATTGATTTGATTTGATTTCTATTGTACGTGGCTGGTATGAGCTCTCTACAAAACGATTTATAAATTTCATACCGCCACGAATCTCTCCAATGAAATACGCCACAACTTCGGATGTATCCGAAAATGAAGATAATGGTGATTATACATCCATCAAAATAATAGCATAAAACTCTAGAAGATTTAAGTGTACCAGTAGCCGGTACCAATTTGTTCGGATGATATTAGTTTGATAAAAAGTTACCTTAAGCAAAGTTATTTACAACACAAAAGTTGTCTCATATAACTAAAAACTTAAAGCTGTGATATACCCAAAGGGATAGCGACACGTGTTTTGAGACAACCAAAAATCATAAAAACAAATACTGACATCGGTTCTGATTATACCAATATTGATACCGATGTTGTTTGGTTGGTTGTAGCTCAACGCGTTACGTTACCGGCACCGAGTATAGTTTACGATAGAAAAAATATTATTTATAACGGTTTCATTACATGAAAGTTGTATGACATAAACCAATTTTGATAACACCAATACCAATATCTATATTGTGTGGTCGGAATCGGTTCGTCACGATACCGGTACTCAATATAGTCTACGATACAAAAAGATATTCGATTTTGAATAGATCGAAGTATGTTTTCAACATTAATATTTACTTCGGAATGTTAAGAAAAGAAAATAAAATACAACCGAGCATTCAGTTTTCTTTCTAAGGTTAACGAGCAAAATTTATTAAGAAGAATTCAAATCAGTAAAAATTATACTCGGGGTCTTGGGTTCAAATAATACTTATATTACATAAAATATAAAAAGTGAAATTAAAACCTAAAACTCTATTTAAAAGTAGTAAATCACCATTCATGAACTTTAAAATTGTTATTAAAATAATTAATTAATTAGTTAATTAATAAGGTGTAATGTTTTTAAAAAGAAGTTACCTTAGGGGATGAGGGGTGGTCACTAGTGATAGAAATCTATCACTCCCACTATTCAATCAAATTATGTCATGGCATCACCCAATATTCTATCACTAGTGATAGAAATGTAGGGGGGTGGTATCACTAGTGATGGAATTCTATCACTCCCAAATATTTTTAATTTTCATTTTAAAATTAGAAATTTTTTTATTTTATTTTAAAACAAAATTATAAATTTCACTAATTTTTTATTTTAAATTAGAAATTAACAATAAAACACTAAAATTAAAAATTTCATTAAATTTAAAACATACTACTTCAAATTAACATACTAGAAACATACAATTTAAAAAAAAAAAAAACCTACTCCTCGTCCGAATCCTGAAACTCCAAACCTAGAGAACCTACTAGTTCGATTAAATCGTATCTCAACCGAAAGTGAGTTTCTTCATTACGCAATTCTAGATGGATATTTTGTGGAACTTGAACTTGTGTAGGAGGATCCGGCAGCCAATCCGGGGATATTGCACGTCCGTCTTCTTTGATCAGCATATTGTGCAATATGATACATACATACACTATGCTATGTATTGATTTCTTGGTCGTCGCACGAACCGGTCGGTGTAGTATACCCCATCTACCCTTTAAAACACCAAATGCCCTCTCAACATCTTTTCTTGCCGATTCTTGCAATTTTTTGAATGCGATTTCTTTAGGCTCGACAGGAAATGAGGGAGCTTTTACAAAAACAGACCAAGACGGGTAGATACCATCCACAAGAAAAAAGTCTCGTATGTAATGTCGACCGTTAACATAAAAAGGAGAGGAAGGTGCGGTACCATCCGTTACGCTTTAGAACAACGGCGACTTGTGCAACACATTGATGTCGTTGTTTGAACCTGGAACACCGAAATACATGCCAAATCCATAAATCATTCGACGCCACCGCTTCTAGTATGATGGTTGGTCTTTTGGTTTAAAGGTTTTTTTTAATGAATATTACCGTTTTAAAACGGTCAAAAAATCAACAACGGTCCAATTTTTCAAAAGTTCAATGCGTTATACATTCCACGCGTTACAAAAATAGCGCGTTAAACTTGTACCGGCGGCGGTGTTCCGTTTTGCTTTCACGCGTGATGGGGGTGGTATTGCCCTTATTGTAACGTATTATAAAATGCATCTTTTTGTCGTGATAGTAATAAGAAAAAGTTGAAAATGTATTATAAATGTTAAAAAGAATTACTTATATGTTGATACTTTATATTCCTTAATTAAAAAACAAAAGTCTACGAGATATAACATGCAAAAATTCATGCTTTGCTTGAGATTGACGATGGATGTACAGAATGTAACTTTGTTTTGTTGTAACATCTCTATAACTTTAATATATTCCTTGTTGTTTATCAACCCAAAATTTCTTCACTAACTAATGCCATCTTAAAAACCAAAGTTTTCGTAAAGTATTTGTTTCATAAAACTAATAGCTAATATATATTTAAAAAGATCAGAATATTGATCCATGGATTTTTTGAGTGTCTAAAGAGTGTTTTTTTAGTTGTGTTTTTAATACCACTGAACAGATATCGGAAAAATTACATAAGAATGTCTGGTAAACAGGCAACAAACTGCACCGCAACCCCTTCTATAATAGCAAATCCAATTCTACTGAAAATAAAACTTTGGTTCCTTGGCGTCAAGAAATTGTTGTGCACAACCCTCTACACTATGTCCAAATAACCAACAGCTTCAGGAGCAAGTGAACCAAATGTATCAGAAGACATGTTGATTATCAGCACAAGCTTTTTCATGCTTAGTATTTTGTCTTGATTCTGCCTTCGACACAGCCTGACCAGCCACAAAACGGTTTTCCATGGATTCAAATAAAAATCCTACTAGTTTTTTTTTAACGACTGGGATTATATTAAAGTTCCAAACTAGATTATTGCATGTGTTATACATAATAATAAATAAAAAATATAATAAAAATTGACCTATATATATATATATTAATAAATGGATCTTTTGAACAGTAGAAAAGTAGATAAGATTATATTAATATATATAGTTTTTATTAATACTTTTATTATCTTCTTTAGTTTTTAAGTTAGATAAGCTTGTGTTAACCGGTACTGGTATCGAAACTACCAGTACGGTTATCGGTACATTAAGGTAAAAACCGACAAGATTATATTAATATATATAGTTTTTATTAATACTTTTATTATCTTCTTTACTTTTTAAGTTAGATAAGCTTGTGTTAACCGGTACTGGTATTGAAAATACCAGTACGGTTATCGGTACATGAAGGTAAAAATCGACACCAGCCTGGTACAGAAAACACCAAAAGTCGGTATCGAAATTATTTTGAAAATCTTTTATTTCAGGAAATTCGGTACTACTACCCGGTACCATTTGCTCATCCCTGATCACGGGTGTCGTACGAACAACGGTAACATGCAACTTTTTTTGTTGATTTTCTTCAACTTTTAATGATTTATTTTTTTAGTTTCAGGGGTAGGGATGAGCTCGGTGCCAACTAATACCGAATCGGTACTGGTACCGAAAATACCAGTTACGGTACCGGTATATGAAGGTAAAAAACGGTAGCGAACCGGTACCAGAATGCCAAAAGTCGTACCGAATTGGTACTTAAGATCTTTCGGTTCGGGAAATTCGGTACCGGTACCCAGTATCATTTGCTCATCTCTAACCACAAGTTTCATACGAACAACATTATTACCATACAACTTTTTTGGTTGATTTTCTTTTGGTTATCTTTTAGTGTTTTTTTCTATATTTTCTTTTTATTCTGCGGTTTCCGTGCGCAACGCGCTCGTAGTGATTTCAAAACACATGTAAACACAGATTAAACAACAAAAGACGTACGCCGCAACGCGGCGATAGTAAAAAACTAGTGATTTGAAAAAAAATTGTTAAACTACAGAAGCTTTATAATTTATAATAGAATCAAAATTTCCTAAGATGAAAAAAAAAATTGCTCTATATAGATGTGACAATCGAGTTTGGAAGGATCTAGAATACCTTGAAGAAGTGGTGCAAAATGAGATGAGTATGGATAATCAAGATAATACATGTTTTCTTATTTTCATTGAATAAATTGAGGTATCTTCCAACTCATTTTAGTTACATGTAACATGATATAATGGGTTAAACCTCACAAATGAAGGTCACGTGAATCCTAATTTCAATGGGTTAAAAATAATAGCACATTGGAAAGAGAAAATTAATATCTATATTCAAAATTTTAAATGAACTTTTTTAGAAAGGTAAATAATTTATAATATCGAAGGAAAATTGGCAAAAAAATGTTGCATCTTGTGATATTCGTTAAATGATACACAAAAACACTCAGATTATATTTTTTTGAAATATTCCAAAATAACAAACCAAACTTCCGCAATATTTCAAAAGAGTAGTGAAATGTGGTTAAATGATCAAAATCAGCTATTGACAAGTTCGTTTGGGAGTTCTGAACAACGTAAAATGAACCATCAAGAATGATCAACAAACCGATCATGTTTATGAGAGAAAAAGAGACATTATACACGGTCCAACAGTAGATATCGGTGTCTTGATCGCTTGCATTCAAGTGTTAGAAATGATAAAAACGCCACTTGGTTATGTATCATTAATATATATGGTAAATCCCATGAAAATTTAAGTTGTATACATCATAATATGTAAACTCGGTATTCAATTTTTAAGTTTCAAATGAAAAAAAGTTTCAAACATAAGAAGAAATTTTCCAAACTACAACCAATACTAAAGATTCACATATGTGGAGAACTGCAGTTTCATTTCGTGATATCTCTCTAACCTTAGGATATTACTTATTATGCAATATCTTGGTATCAAACAAAGTTTTTTTTTTATTTATTTTTTTAAGATGGATTAAAAAAAACCATTAACCATCTCTAAGATGTCACATAGATTTACTATAATTCTTTTTAGTAGTTTGCACATATTGTCTAAGAAACCATAAAACAACAAATGACAAGTTGGCAACACAAGAATTTCGAATCAAGTTAAACGCAAAGTGATAAAGTTTGTAATAAGAATGGCAACTTGGATAACACACGTTTCTATATATATATGTGTATAGATTTTAATGTTCATATAGCCTGTACGGCATAAATATATATGTAAATAGACATTTATCAATTATCATAAAAGGGTTAATGGATTTAAACACCCCCAACTATGGCCATTTGGCCGATGGCACTCTCAACTTTGACTTTGGCTCCCACCACTCCCAACTTAACACTTGGGTTGTCATGGCACCCCCTCGTTAAATAAACACTAACCTGGTTAGTTTTGTTGTCCTACGTGGCTAATTTTAGATGACGTGGCTTTTTTTAATGAACTAAAATATTTTATTAAATAAACACTTATATATTATATATATAAAAATCAGTTTATATTCACTAAACACCATCACTTCGACCGCTCCATCTACCGCCTGCTAACTCAGAAATATAAAGATGGAGTCGGAAAACCCCTGCTACCATCCACCGCCACCACTTCCTCACCTGCATCTCCATCTCCACTCCCTCTCCCATTACCATGTATATAAGCTCCACCTCCACCACCGCCATATCTGAAACAGCCACACCACCACCGCTCAGATCTGAAACAACCACACCACCACCGCTCAAAACAGCCACACTATATGAATCTGTCTCTGGCTAGCGTTGACCCGGACCCAAAGCAAAACAGAATCGAACAAGGCTCCACCTCCACCACCGCCATACGTCGCTGCTGCTACTGCCTTCGTCGCCGTCGTCGGCCGACATCTCCGTCGGCCACCACCACCACCACCGCCGCGGCTCCACCTCCACCACCGCCATACGTCGCTTGTGTCTTCACCGTTTAAATGTTCTGCAACAGGAGGGTGTCGGAAGGGGGGTATTGACGGCTGGTTAGTCGGAGTAGAGAGGGAGAACGAGGGGTGTTGTGTGGGGGTTACATCGGAGGATGGAAGCCAGCCGGTAATCGGTGGGTGGGTGTGGTGGTGAAGGTGGGTGGGTGTGGTGGTGAAGGTGGAACTTGTTTTGAGTGTTTTGCCTGACTTGGGGTTCAATTTAATGATTTGGGGATTGATTTAGGTTTTATAGGTGGGTGGGTGTGGTGGTGAAGGTGGAGCTGTGGTGGTGACGGTGGGTGCAACGGTTGTGGTGATGAAGGTGATGAAGGTGGTGACGGTGGGTTGCAACTTGAGAAAGGGAGAAAGGGAGCCTGATTTGGGGTTCAAATTTTTGGATCAGATTTGAAGGTGGAGCCTGATTTGGGGTTCAAATTCTGGATCAGATTAAAAATAAATAACAATACACATCAGCATGTTATCTCATAAAAACAGGCCATGTCAGCATGCCACGTTGGACAAAATGGCCACGTCAGCAAAAATAACTAACCTAGTTAGTGTTTATTTAACGAGGGGGTGCCATGACAACCCAAGTGTTAAGTTGGGAGTGGTGGGAGCCAAAGTCAAAGTTGAGAGTGCCATCGGCCAAATGGCCATAGTTGGGGGTGTTTAAATCCATTAACCCATCATAAAATGATAGGAATTAAAAGATGCATATTTACCTATTTACCTACCTATATATTTACCTATTATTACCTATATATATTATATATTTAATTTTGAATGCAATGAACAGTAACATATATATTATCCTATATATTAAAAAACAAACCTTGTGAATAGTTTCTTCACCATTCAAAGCTTGCCACATGGTAAGTCTTTTTGATTTTTTTTTTCATTTTTGTTTTTTTTTTCATTTAAAATGAATAGTACCTTCTCCATTTAAACTTTGCCACGTGGCAAGTTTTTTTTCCCATTTATCCATCTTTTATCAAAATACCGGTACGGTCCTGTTCGGTCTCGGTACATGAAGGTAAAAACCGGCACCAGCCTGGTACAGAAAACATCAAATGTAGGTACCGAATTGATATTGAAAATTTTTAGTTCGGGAAATTCGGTACTTTTAACCAATACCATTTGCTCATCCCTGATCACGGGTACCGTACAAACACCAACGGTATCGTACAATTTTTTTTATTGATTTTCTTCAATTTTAGTGTTTTTTTAGTTTAAGGGCTAGGGATGAGCTCGGTGCCAACCGATACTAAATTGATACTGATACCGAAAATACCGGTTACGGTACAGGTATATGAAGGTAAAAACTGGTAGCAAACCGGTACTAGGAACGCCAAAAGTTAAAACCGAATTGACTTAAAATCTTTCGGTTCGGGAAATTTGGTACCGTTACCCAATACCATTTGCTCATCTCTGACCACGGGTTTCATACGAACAACATCATTACCATAAAACTTTTTTTGTTGATTTTCTTTCGGTTATACTATTTGCTCATCCCTGATCACGGGTACCGTACAAACACCAACGGTATCGTGCAACTTTTTTTATTGATTTTCTTCAACTTTTCGTGTTTTCTTTTTTTTAGTTTAAGGGCTAGGGATGAGCTCGGTGCCAACCGATACTAAATTGGTACTGGTATCGAAAATACCAGTTACGGTACAAGTATATGAAGGTAAAAACTGGTAGCAAACCGGTACCATGAAAGCAAAAGGTTGCTACCGAATTGACTTAAAATCTTTCGGTTCGGAAAATTCGGTACCGGTACCCAATACCATTTGCTCATCTCTGACCACGGGTTTCATACGAACAACATCATTACCATAAAACTTTTTTTGTTGATTTTCTTTCGGTTATCTTATACTGTTTTTTTTCTACATTTTCTTTTTATTCTTGTCAGCGGTTCTATGCGTAACGCGCTCGTAGTGATTTCAAAACACATGTAAACACAGACTAAATGACAAAAGAAGTTCGCCGCAACGCGGCCATAGTAATAAACCTAGTTAAATTAAAATTAGAAATGGAAACTAACAGATGAGCAAATGATATTGGGTACTCGTACCGGTACCAAATTTATTAAACCGGTGTATTTTTTGTACCGGTTCGGCACCTGTATTCACCGGTTTTTACCCTCAAATACTGGTGCCATACCAATACCAACCGGTACCCACTTTTGAGGATTTCGGCAACGGTATTTTCGGTACCGGTTGGTACCGAGCTCATCAAATCCTTTAGCAACGCAACAATGCAAGTAATTGCACCGTTTAGATTACTTTTTATACATACAGTAAGTAAACTGTATTTCGTTTAAATGAGGTTTTATATACACAACAACTTATTTTGCTTTCTTTTTTGTCTTTTTCTGTAATGAATGAATTGTAGCATGCAAAATTAACTTGGATATTTAGAATATTGTTGAGCAAATCGTATCAAATCCTGTAATCAAACCGGTATCGTATCGGTACCAAATTTACTATACCAAATCATTTTCGGTACCAATTTGGTACTTAGCGTTTTCAGAATCGTTACTTTCGGTTCGACACCGGTCTAGCACCATACCTGTATTTATTGATTTTTACCTTCAAACACCATACCGTATTTTACCGAGCATTTTCGGTGCCGGTACCTAATTTCGATGATTTTCCGGATCGGTACTTTCGGTGGCGTTACCGGTACCGAGCTCATCCATATTTTAACGTGTTAGCACCGTAATAACTGAACTGAAAACAACCGAATTTCCAACGTGTGGGTCCTATTATTATATATTAGGTTATTTAAAATCGTTTTTTTTAGGACGGAGTGACTATCCTTACCACGTCATTTTTATTTATGTTTTGATATTCGGTATCTGCTTGCCGTTGTTGACACACCTTTTGTAGTCATTGCAGTGGCGGACTTACAATGATAGTAGGGGTAGCACGGGCTACCCCTCAACCCCGTCTCCGTAGTGTAAAAATACCCCTTAACTTCGTTTCCGTAGTGTAAAAATACCCCGCAACTTCGTCTCCATTATACAAAGGATACCCCTGGTCTAAAAAATAAAAAATTGGGATACCCCTAAAATTTTGAGCTAGTTCCGCCGTTGAGTCATTGGGTCCCCGCCGCAACGCGCGGGCGGAAAATCAACTAGTTATATTTATGAGCATATTATCCTAAAACATATAGTATATTCATCAATTCCTTTAAAAACCCAAAATTCTTAAAGACGTGAAATAGATATTTATAAAAAAAACATAATGAATAAAGCTCACTTTATTGTGCATTTTTAGCATGTCACATCAAAATTCTGTATCATAGTAAAACAATATTACATCAAATTTCTGTATCATAATTAATTTCTCATAAATCAAAGATCAGATACATCAAATTAAGTTAGTCTTGACTTTGAACGTGTGAACATTCACAAAATTTTATCAAGAAAAGATTAGGGATGATAATGAATCGATTTGAGAGGTGTTTTGATAGTTTACTTTTTATCTTTAAAAGTGTATTCTAAATATGACCTCATTTTTGTGGTGTCCCCAAGGTTTATGGCTTTTTCTGGACATACAAAACCCGATCTCAAACTCATTTTTAAAGTAAGTTGTAATATTTAGAATTCAAATTTTATTCTACCAATTCTATATTTGTTATAATTACAAGTTTTAACAAAGTTAACAATTTCGAAACATAAAAAAGATCCCACATATGGGGTACTAATAAATTTATCATAAATAACACGTATAGAACACAATCACTAATTTACCAGAAAAAGACACTCAAACAAGTTGTAAAAAACCTTATCATCAAATACTAGCGTTTACAGATACATCACATCTGTCCAGCATACCTGATAATCATAAAATTGATGTTAACATAATGAACCAATTGCCATTCAAAAAAGAAAAAGAAAAACATAATCAACCAATTGCTTATCTTTTCAATCCATGTCCATAAATTATTTTAATAAATTTATTCTTTTAATTAATAAAAATTGCTTATTACAAAAATAAAGTTATTCTTTTAATTAATAAAAAAATGCTTATTACAAAGATGTAATAATAGTGATAACAATAATGTTTACCTATGTACACTTGGCTCCAAGTTCCAAATTATGTAATATTTCTCCGGATTTATTATATATAAATACTAAGTTATATTCACGTGTATTACATGCGTTGATAAATACAATTTTATATAATTAATAATAAAAAAGTTATGTTTTAAAAAAAAACATATGCTTGTATGGTTGAATAAACCTGTGTATGATGCAAACAGAAAAAAAAATGTAATTTGTTAACATATACAACCGTCAAGATAGACCGCCACCATGATCATATTAAGGACATGTTGATACAGGTTTTTAGGGGGGGGGGTATTCAGAGAGCATAGCATCTTGGTCACAAGCCCCTACCGACACCATCGCACCGATTGTATCCGGACGATCAGCGTCCGCCGGCGGGGGTTATGGATTCACAAGGGTCAAACGCAGGTCAGGATCCGCAGGGGTCAGGCGTAGGTTTAGGATAGTTTGTTGTCCTTTTTTGTATTTTCACATTTTGATGTATTTTGATTTTGTTATGTATGTACAAACTTATTATCTAGTTAAATTTGCAGTTTCATTTTGTTTATATTTGTGATGTTTACTTACAATGTATTGAATGGTTGGCTGGTTACGTATAATGTATAATACGATACAACACGATATGATATAATACGATACGTAATGATACACTACAATACGTATAAAATGTTTAAAATTAATATTGAAAAAATATACAGTACAATACGTAACAACAAGACACAACACGACACGATACTATACGACACAATACAATAAAAAATTAATACAAAACACAAGTATCCACTCACCCAAATCATGATACTACCGCCCTCATCCAGTCACCCACTTTTTTTGAAACATAAACTTCATAAAAACAA
Source organism: Helianthus tuberosus (assembly GCA_030545235.1). Lineage (NCBI taxonomy): Eukaryota > Viridiplantae > Streptophyta > Magnoliopsida > Asterales > Asteraceae > Helianthus > Helianthus tuberosus. The sequence continues at coordinate 143,835,917 of CM060400.1, forward strand.
CCAACCCACAAAACGGGGCGGACAAAACCAAAAAAAGCCGAACTACATACTCACAAAACTTGTCACAACCCCTGTCCCCTAACAACCCGGGAACTGGCGGTCGTGAGCCAACCTCAGTGGTATCGGTGTTTATCAATTTGGCAGCGGAAAATTTCATCAGGACCGTAGTTAGGAAATATTTTATCAGAGTTAAACACCAAAATATTTCAATAAAGAAATGGGATAAAACCCGATTTTTCATTTTGATACATCTATAGGGAATAATCCCAATTATTGAAAACAATTCTCCTTTTTAATTAGGTAACTTTTATTGCCACTTTTCTAAGCCTTCAGTGCTCTCCAGTTGGCTTTTATTGGCTTCACACTAAGTTACCTGAAACACGTGTTTAAAAACATTTTGTCAGTGGGAAATACTGGTGAGTGAATCCCAGTTTAATCAAGTTTAAATAAAAAGTCACAGTGTACAGTATTGAGGGCGATCTCGCAATTATATTTGTTTCCAAGACATATCAATTAACATCCATGGTACTGTCAGACCCGACTTGTGGAAATGTTACTCCTTGACCAGGTGGTAACAAATTTTGTATACAAAACCCCAACATACTCATCATAATTGTATTCTTACAAATACTCAATAACTGTTATTCGCATGGAAAAGTATTTAAGGTTTTGTAAAACAATTAACAAAAAGGTTTACAAAAAATGGATCAACTCACATTGCTATTATAGATCTTTCCTTTGTGACTTCCTAGTTATAATCTAGTAATTAAACAATGCACATGTGTTAGTATAATAACCCATTTTAACATTAGTAATACCCTCCCCGAGACGGTATTCCAACGACTACGTCGGGCAGAACCACGACAGCCGTTACAGAACCCTAGATCAATCGGGCAGCGTATCTAATACGTATCCAGGGGTTATGATACTTACAACGGAGCAGAACTTCGTTATTTAGGGGGTATAATGCCCGGGTATAGAGCATACACTACATAAAATGAGAGAGAGAATCACGAAATTTGAGCGAGGAAAATGAAATGCCGATCGTTCCAATTTATAGGGCCTGTTTTGGGTTTTTACGCGGCCCGCGTAAGATACATAAGGGGCTTACGCGGCCCGCGAGGAATGGTAGGGCGGTGAAGGATCGCTGAGTCATCGACACGTGGCGGCTTGTGGTGTCTTCCGGATATTGAGCTGTCGCGGCCCGCGAGCGACCCCTGGAATTTGTTTTATTTGTTATTTAATTATATAAAGGTTATTCGGGGCCGGTTTTCGTATACGGGATGTATTTTAGGACAATTGGGGGTGTCTAAAGTATTTTAGGAGTGTTTAGGGATGGCAATCAAACCCGAACCCGATGGGTAAACCCAAAACCCGACACATTTGGGACGGGTTTGGGGTTGGTTAATCGGGTTTGGGACGGGTTTGGGAATAGTTTTTATTTTTTTCACGGGTTTGGGACGGGTTTGGGATTTAGTGATATACCCGTTTACCCGACCCAATTACCCGATAAAGTGTACCCGTTTACCCGATTGTATACCCGATATAATTTCTTTTATATTATTAATATGTATATATATGATGCATCCATTTTTTACACATATATGTATTCTATTCCGTATACATTGTAGTTATTTGATATATATTTTTATAATAACAATACAAAATGTAACCGGTTAGTAGTTACTCGATAGATACCCAATGGGTTTTGAGATGATACCCAACGGGTAATCTTTTTAAATTAACGGGTTTACCCGAAACCCACGGGTATACCCGATACCCGATGGGTATTTACCCGCTAGAAACCCGACGGGTTTTGGGACGGGTTTGGGACAAGCTTATCTAATCGGGTTTGGGTTTGGGATTACCTAAACCCGTCCCAAACCCGACCCATTGCCATCCCTAGGAGTGTTGTTATATTTTGGGTATAATTCCTGGATTATATAATGCACTTATATTAAGTATATTAACCCGATTCCACTTATCCCTACGTCACGAGGCAGAACCCCAATGAATTTAGGCAGAGCCTTGACGTACGTTACGGGGCCCTACGTCAGTCGGACAGGGCATCAGTGATCAGGGGTTAAAATACTTAAAACAGGGCTGGGCTTTATTATAATTTACTAAAGAAAAACATATATGCATATAAAGAGAGGGGAAATGAAGGAAGGCAAATGTTTCTGAAGCCTAGTGATTCTTTTTATAGTTGAGAGTTTAGAACTTTGAGCCATCCAAAACATCCACGTATCTACAATTATTCGAGACACGTATCATTTCTAAATGGGGGCACGTGTATGACAATCATATCTTGTGAAGCTTTAATTATTTTTTTATTATTATTATATTAATAATTTATATATTATAATTAATTCAGCTGCTTCACTTATTTGGCGCGTATAACTTTTAAGATATGGCGTTTTATAAAACAATGAATATGCCTTTAGAATGAGAATATTTGTACCTACATTTTGAACCAAGTTTCATTAAAACGGAGTTGGTTCAAATATAATTTATTATTATTAAATGGTTCCTACGTTTGCCAAAATACCTTATCGGTCAATTTACCCATGATCTATTCGTGAAATAACTTTATTTAGAAATTTTGGGATTGTTACATCTTCCCCACCTTGTTTTAAATCTCGTCCTCGAGATTTGGGCTACGATATCTTCTCGGGGTTACATCACTTCTTTTAGTTGGTTATCAAGGTGTCTAGGATAGAATCAAAAGATAATTATAAAGATATCATAGGATAGTTGGAATTCAAAACTTAGTTTCAGGAATTGATGTTGACTGAATGAGATAAAATGATACCATTATCGAGGTGACTAAGTTTCACAATTAAAAAGAGAAATTTGATAGGCATAAAATTCGAAATGCAATGACTTGTAGAAACAATAGGATTCAATGCCAGAAAAGAACTTACTTTGTTTAAAAAGAATCTTTGAATCAATAATTTCAATTGAAGATAGAAGTATGAAAAATGATTTGTCAATAATCAAATCAGAAATCAGTGATGTTTATTTAAATGGCAAGGATACATCAGACAATACAATAGAATTTAGTGTATCATGGTCTTAATAATTGTATCAAGACTACTTGAATGATGAGTCAAATGAATAACGTATGATTAGGGTTTACTATTAGCACAGGCTACAAATTTATACAGATATCGCAAGGTGGTGTAGTGATTGAAATAATTCTATAATTATGGTGACCGAACGAATTCACCGCTTTCGAAATTAACTGAAAGTTTCAAGGAAGCGAATCTGGATATTTCAAAAGATAGGATGTTTTAGTGTGGAATCAATTCAAAGATGAAAGAATTACTGGAGGTACATTTATCTTAACACAAAATTGCATTAAGACTGGTTTAGGATAATGAATCAATAAATTTGTACCTCAGGTGTGAAAATGAAATGAATCCAAGTTTCAAAGAAATCGCCACCGCAAGGTGTCGGGGTTACCAAATGATATATTGAAAGTGAAGACTTTAAACAAATTTATTATGATTCAAACAATGAGATTATCTTGAATATGATGATCTCAATTCATCATATGGGATTTTGAATTGAATGTGTATTGTGAACAAGTTCAAACAATTGAGCTTGGTTTGGACATATTCCAACAATGGATATATGTATTGATAAGAAATGGTTTTAATAAAAATCTGGTAACTCTGAAAAGAAGAGGAGTTTTCCAATAAATCGGTTGACTCGATTATCAAAAATTAGCATTTTTTTAAAAATGAGTATAACGAAAATATTTATTAAAACTCATGAGTAGATGATCTTTTTGAATTGAATTCACATGCATGACAATCAATGTACGTGCAACATAGGAATTTTGTCAAGAGATGAGACAAATAAGAGTTGACTCTATAAAAGGAAAAACAAAGACCTTTTATTGATGAAGTTTTGATCGGAATTAAAAGTCAACTAAAAATTAAGTGCAGACAAAATATAAGGGTGCTTTATTTCAAAAGTTGCTGTTGGCTCGGGTGTTTATAAATTTTTATGCGTTCTCCTTAGCTTCATCGGGGTTTCGATCCTCGTTGTCGGGTGCCTTAGATAGTTTCGGACAGTAGTGTCGGAAGTGGCCTGGATCTCCACATTTGTAACATACGTTAGTTCCCCTTTTCCTTCTACATTCTTCTTCTACATGTCCAGCTTTCTTGCAGAAGTTACAGCGGAGTGTCTTCTTAAAATAAAGTTCTCTTGCGTGCTTTTTGCTGTTGCTGGTAGGTTGTGCGATTTCTGGTTTCATTCCTTTGTCCTTGGAGAATTTGTTAGAGTAGAATTCCTTATAGGAGTAGCCATAGGTTGTAGTTTTCTTTCGTTTGGAAGATGGAGTTTTGATACGAATATCATGACTTCCGTTGATACTAGGGCTAGGTATGAAGTGATGGGTATGCCTACAGTGTATAGTACGATCTTCGTTTACAGAAATCTTAATAACTTCAATGATCGAAGGTATGGAATTCGATATTCCTTGAGCTATTATATTTTCTATAGTGTTTCTATCAAAAGAGTTTCCATTACTATTCTCAATTTCTTGATCACATGCCATTTCCTTTGACATCTGAATTATAAACATGTTCAGATATAATTATCACAGAACTAAGCAATTATACAGGCATATTTTGTTTAGCATCATCCCAATCATAACTATTAGTATTATGCGATGATATTTAAGGTAACATATACATGTTATATCTTACCTTTTTCTTTTATTATATATCTTATCAAACTATAAGGAAAATGGAATCTTATATGTTTTCTTCATTTGATGTAATAGCTTAATTTACTTATATTTCCAGGGCTTATGGCTGGATATGTATATAAAGATAAAAGCTTTATATGAAATTCTGAGATTTTTCCGTCTTTGACTCGTTTATTGTTTTTCAAGAGGTGGTGCTAATACAGATATCCTTAAGGTATCATTTGAATTAAAGCTGAGCATCAAAATAGATCTTAAGTAAACATGTTGGTTTGTTTCTTCTGTTATATAAAAGCGTGTCTTTCTACAGAGGACATTTGATTCTTATATATTATCAAGAAAATTGTGTCTTGTATAAATATAAAGTTTTAAAATTTTCTCTTATAATACCAACTTATAAAAATATAGTTACATAATTAATTGTATTAGCTATCCTGTTTATTTTTATAACCTTGATATTAATCAAATAAATTTCTGTCAAATTTATTGAAAATAATTTTTTTTTAGAATAAAAATAAAAGAATTCATCAAAATTTAATAGAGATAGAATTTTGTGGATTCTTTTTAGAGAAGTTCTAATCTTGACAGGTTAATTAAATTTTGGTTATAACATATTTATAATTTAATTCAAATTCTACTTATTTAATATTCGTAATAATCAATACAAAGTCTGGTGTTTCTAAATTCGATCCTTAATATATTAAGAAATATTAAAAATGAAGTATTATCATAATATATATACATATGATTTAAATAGAACTTATCAAATGGTAAAAAGTGTTTCCTTTAGAAATATATGTATATATATTTTAAACCATATTGTTATATTGTACTAAATATTTTTGTACATATTTTATTTCATGGATGAAATACTATTTATAATATTGATACAAGTCGTATATATAAGATATACATACATTTGACTTACAAATAAGTTTTAAGTTATTTCCTGTTGACACATATGTATTTTGTATTAAAATCACAGTATCAAGTTGTCGTATGTATTCTGGTTTCATAATTACTGTTTTACAAAATATTTTGCATTTTCTGTGGTATACGTATATGTGTTTAAATTTTTAAAATCGTCGAGCTGTGTTCATTATTAAATTTAAGGATTACGTTTTATAAAATTCTTTCTAATATAAATTTATTCAAGAGCCAAATATTTTATTCTTTCAAAAATATTATTACTATTATTAGTTTAATTTAAAACAGAATTTTTGGTTTAAAATAATAACAGCATATCTTAAAGATTTTTCTTTGGATAGTACGTGTATATAAAATTTTTAGTATATTAATTATCATAAATATTGACTTTACACATAATTTCTGAATATTACGTAATTTATCAAATTTTGATAATTAATATTTAATATTTAATGATAAAGAATTATAAAGTGATTTACAAAGTATTTTAAATTATTGTTTTTAAATAATGCTGAAACATTATATTTTAACAAAATTAATATAATTGTATGTTTTATCAAAACTTTGACAAATACATATCTTTTAAAACGAGAAAAATTATATCATAATTCATAAAATATACTGTTTTCATTAATAATATTTTATATTATGATATTTACAAAGTATCATATCTGAATTGCATTTATTTTACATTAAAATATTAATATTAACATTTTATTATTACTATAAAATTTATATTGCATTATGTTCTCATATATACATATGGATATGATAGATATATAAGATATCACAAAATTTACTAAGACAAGCTATTATTAATAGATATATAATTTATTATAGCATAAGTGTAAGATGCAGATATGGGTAACACATATTAGGATTTTAAGATTTGTGAAATAACACAAAGATCATAATAAACACATTAAGATTCTTATGTTCACAGGATAACACATAAGATATTAATTTCCTAACACAATTGGTTAAGGGTTTAGGTATCGAAAGAACACCTAAAGGGCTTAAAGCAGTGGCATAGCTCTGATACCACCTTCTGTCACAACCTCTGTCCCCTAACAACCCGGGAACGGGAGGTCGTGAGCCAACCTCAGTGGTATCGGTGTTTATCAATTTGGCAGCGGAAAATTTCATCAGGACCGTAGTTAGGAAATATTTTATCAGAGTTAAATACCAAAATATTTCAATAAAGAAATGGGATAAAACCTGATTTTTCATTTTGATACATCTATAGGGAATAATCTCAATTAATGAAAACAATTCTCCTTTTTAATTAGGTAACTTTTATTGCCACTTTTCTAAGCCTTCAGTGCTCTCCAGCTGGCTTTTATTGGCTTCACACTAAGTTACCTGAAACACGTGTTTAAAAACATTTTGTCAGTGGGAAATACTGGTGAGTGAATCCCAGTTTAATCAAGTTTAAATAAAAAGTCACAGTGTACAGTATTGAGGGCGATCTCGCAATTATATTTGTTTCCAAGACATATCAATTAACATCCATGGTACTGTCAGACCCGACTTGTGGAAATGTTACTCCTTGACCAGGTGGTAACAAATTTTGTATACAAAACCCCAACATACTCATCATAATTGTATTCTTACAAATACTCAATAACTGTTATTCGCATGGAAAAGTATTTAAGGTTTTGTAAAACAATTAACAAAAAGGTTTACAAAAAATGGATCAACTCACATTGCTATTATAGATCTTTCCTTTGTGACTTCCTAGTTATAATCTAGTAATTAAACAATGCACATGTGTTAGTATAATAACCCATTTTAACATTAGTAATACCCTCCCCGAGACGGTATCCCAACGACTACGTCGAGCAGAACCACGACAGCCGTTACGGAACCCTAGATCAATCGGGCAGCGTATCTAATACGTATCCAGGGGTTATGATACTTACAACGGAGCAGAACTTCGTTATTTAGGGGGTATAATGCCCGGGTATAGAGCATACACTACATAAAATGAGAGAGAGAATCACGAAATTTGAGCGAGGAAAATGAAATGCCGATCGTTCCAATTTATAGGGCATGTTTTGGGTTTTTACGCGGCCCGCGTAAGATACATAAGGGGCTTACGCGGCCCGCGAGGAATGGTAGGGCGGCGAAGTATCGCTGAGTCATCGACACGTGGCGGCTTGTGGTGTCTTCCGGATTTTGAGCTGTCGCGGCCCGCGTAAGTCGAAGACATAGTCTTCGCGGCCCGCGAGCGACCCCTGGAATTTGTTTTATTTGTTATTTAATTATATAAAGGTTATTCGGGGCCGGTTTTCGTATACGGTATGTATTTTAGGACAATTGGGGGTGTCTAAAGTATTTTAGGAGTGTTGTTATATTTTGGGTATAATTCCTGGATTATATAATGCACTTATATTAAGTATATTAACCCGATTCCACTTATCCCTACGTCATGAGACAGAACCCCAACGAATTTAGGCAGAGCCTTGACATACGTTACGGGGCCCTACGTCAGTCGGACAGGGCATCAGTGATCAGGGGTTAAAATTCTTAAAACAGGGTTGGGCTTTATTATAATTTACTAAAGAAAAACATATATGCATATAAAGAGAGGGGAAATGAAGGAAGGCAAATGTTTCTGAAGCCTAGTGATTCTTTTTATAGTTGAGAGTTTAGAACTTTGAGACATCCAAAACATCCACGTATCTACAATTATTCAAGACACGTATCATTTCTAAATGGGGGCACGTGTATGACAATCATATCTTGTGAAGCTTTAATTATTTTTTTTATTATTATTATTATATTATTAATTTATATATTATAATTAATTCAGCTGCTTCACTTATTTGGCGCGTATAACTTTTAAGATATGGCGTTTTATAAAACAATGAATATGCCTTTAGAATGAGAATATTTGTACCTACATTTTGAACCAAGTTTCATTAAAATGGAGTAGGTTCAAATATAATTTATTATTATTAAATGGTTCCTACGTTTGCCAAAATACCTTATCGGTCAATTTACCCATGATCTATTCGTGAAATAATTTTATTTAGAAATTTTGGGATTGTTACAAAACTACACCAGTCGGTCCATGAGATGGACCTCGCTTTAAGTCTACTACTAATCCAAAGGTATCCTACTGATTTTACTTCCCTAATAATGTCTTCAATCCACACTTGCTTGTTCTCGAACTTGATACCATTCCTAGCCCGCCATAAACTCCAGCAACCAATAATAATGATCCCGTGGAACACGTCTTTAGCCAGCCCTTTAAGGCCGACGTGGTCATGTATCTCTAGAATTTCTCTAACCGTCGAGGCAGAGAACGGGGTCACCTTAAACGAAATGCTAACATGCTGCCACACTATCGAGGCAGCTGAACACAAAGTGAAGATATATCCCACTGTTTCTGTAACACACCAAAAATATTAAATTATATATGCGTATACATGTATAATTAATAATATTGATTATAAAATAGTGAAAATAAACTAGGAATAATTAACCTAGTTAAGTTTATGTTATAGAAAGATGGGAAATCAAGGGATTCTAGCCATTTTACATACCTTAAAAACTAGAGGGACTAAATTGGATATATTTGAAAGTTGATTTTTAAAAACACAAGATAAACTTCAAAACACACATATGTGTGTGTCCTGTATATCGACCAACACCCAGGAGAAAGCAGAGTTCTTCCTACAAACCCTAACTTCACTAAATATCACTCAAAATCAAAGAGAGAAACCGATTTGAAATGGATTCTAAGCTAAATTCGTGATCACTATAGTTAGAGGATCACAAGGTATTTTAATTTTGATCTTTGGTGATGTTTTGATTCTTCGTGAATTCTCATAAATGAAATTATTGAAGGATTGATTGATGTTATGGCAAAATTAGGATGTTACAAGTCTAAGAACAAGCCTTAGATAAGAATTTAATAAATTCATGACATAACCTAGTGATTTCAAGATTATCATATATGTGTTATATGGGTTTTGGGAATGAAACGATGAACACTTGAATTATAATGATGAATTAGTGTTACTAGATTGTTATGATGCAAGTTCAAGTGTCGTTTATGGTATTCTTGACATATGAGTATGAAAATGATGATTTGACATGGTTAACTAGTTAATCATGAACCTGATAATGTTAGTATAATGATCTCACCCTTAAGATGTTCGACAAAATGTTTAAATGATATTGGATTATTGAAAAATATGAAATAATCACTTAATTGATTAGCTAAACGTACTGTATGTCGAATATTGAAACACGAGTACTAAGCGATATATTCGAAAATTCTATAGGCAATTTAGGTGGATCATCGAGTAATCAAGGCGGAACGGATAACCGTTTAAAGGGAAAGTGGTGTGCGTGAAGCGTGATATGATTTTATTAATGTTTTAAGTCCGTTTTACGCATTAGTCAAGTTTTAAATTTATAAAACACGATATTGTACTAACACTAAACACACACATGGGCAAGTGCACCCATCGCGAGCGTAGTATAGTGTTGGTAAGATACTGAGGTCGTCCAAGGACACAAGAGCTTTTAATACCGGTTTAGCGTCAACGTCTAATCGATCTAAATTTTTGAGAAAATAGTTTTTAAAACATGAAAGTAAATCTAAAAATTAAAAGATAACTAAAATGAAAAAAAAATAGACAAGATAAAATCACTTGGATCCAACTCATCTTTAATGTACCCTTTGATGATTTTCGCACTTTCAGACTTTTTAAGAGATTATCTTAGTTATAGTAGTAGGCCCCTCTTTTGAAGGCGACGTTACCCTCAACCCAGTGGTTTGAGTCAGCAGGGATACAATCCCAAAGGGTCGGAATATTGAAAGATAATTAAATAAGTTATTAATGCAAAAAGTGGTAGGCCCTTCTTTTGAAGGCGACGTTACCCTCGGCTAAGTGGTTTGAGTCAGCAAGAATACAATCCCAAGAAGCCGGTTTAAAGTTTTAATAGTAGTTTACATATGAGGGGTTCAACCTATTCGCACCCCCGCCATCCAATACCCTTGGGGCATTGAAGGAGGTTCTAGTAAGCTTGAACCAAGTCCTCGCAGGATCTATACACTGAACGAGACAAGAACTTTACTAAACCACCCTCCTAACCCCCTTCCAGGCAGTTAACGCGCTTTATATAGACCGTAAAGACACGAATGAGCAAATCAATGACGTCATGAAGGAATGGTAAAGAAAATTTACTTTCAACATAAGAAACTAGATATTAAAGTCATTAATACATACCCAATTAAAAAGTGCCAAAAGATTAAAAATCAAAAGTAATACATTAAAGACTTGTCTTTACTAAGTGATGTAAGAGATTAGCCGAACATGGCCTTTGATTGACAAGAACTCTTACGATCAATCTTGGATCCCGAGACTACTACACACTCAAAAGATGATAGATGGATGATGGTGGTGGGTGTTGGTGTTGTAGTGGTGGTGGAATGGTGGCAAAGTGAGAGATAAGTGGTTTGCCAAGGGATGCCTTTGAAGGGAACCAAGCACCCCTATTTATAGCCTGAACAGATCCCTGACCACGGCCCCGTGTCCAGTGAACACAGCCCGTGGCCAGCCTTCTTCTCTTCCTTCATTAAATGTAGCTATCAGCAGGGGGCCCACACGACCCCGAGGCCTCTAGACACGACCCCGTGGTCAACTCTTTGTTGTACTATCAAGATTCTGCGAATCTTAGAGTTGACCACGCCCCATGGTGAGCTGGGCACGACCCCGTGGTAGGCGTAGAAGCTTTTCCAGAGTTTGTCTTGTTGTGCAGGGTCTGACCACGCCCCATGCCCAGCTAGGCATGACCCCGTGGTCAGGTTCTGTTTCTTGTTTTTTCTTTGGGAGATGTTGCCGAGGGGTCGGGGATGTCACATTATTCCTTCTTCTTGTATTTATGTTGGTTTTGGCTGCTTATTTGTTCCTTTTGTTCTTTTAAGCTCGTTTAGTCCTGTAAATTCAAAAGGAACAAAGAAACACGCTTTTTCCAACATTAGTACTAAAAAGGGTTGGTTTTATGCCTTAATTGATGTAATTTATATGTTGCATTTTGCACACATCAGAAAGCTTTTAAAGGTACGTGGCTATATGCTTCGTAGATTTTCGTTATTATTTTACGTTCATTTATATTGAATGATAAAGGTATCATTATTAAGTTCGGTTGATATTAAAACGGTGGATTCCGCATAGACAAACCGAACGGATTAATTAAGAGTTTAACGTCACGTTAGAAATTAAAAGTGATGGATTTCACTATAAAAGTCAAACGGGTCAAAATGACTCGAATGACGAATGTTTGGTGATATAAAGCGATGGATGTCGTTAACAAACCAAACGGGTCAAAATAACCAAAGTAATGAAACTTTGGTGATATAAAGCGATGGATGTCGCTAAGAAAGCTAAACGGGTCAAATCGATGTCTTGATGTATACCGGGAAGGTTACACGATTAGAGATTTTGAGATGATGCCCGAATAATGAATTAATATTCATTATAGGCATTGGCTGAGAATCGAATACGCGTAATACAAGTCATAACTCAGGTATTGAGTATGACTAAATAAGCACAATTCCGTATAAGGAATTCGTCTCAATAATGTTCGACTAAGTTGTAGTCGAATGGATCAACCAAATATAACGGGCGCATAAACGTCATGGTTAAAGCCCCTAGTATTAGTAAACATCCGAATTTGTGATGTTAGTGTAGAACGGATAGTTATTTTGACCAAATTGATGTTTAAAAACATAAATGGGTCAAAATCAATTGAAAATAATATAATGCTGATAGCTAAAAGTTAAGAAATTTGTTAATCCGGATATTGTATTTTTACTCCATGCGATGGAGTAGGGGTGTGCAATAACCGAACCGTTAACCGAAACCGAACCAAAAACCGACAAAACCGAACCGAAATTAACCGAAACCGAATTAACCGAAAGTCGGTTAACGGATATTTTTTTTACCATCGGTTAACCGAAATTAACCGAACCGAACCGAATCATTTATTTTTTTTATATTTCTAGATTTTATACCCCTATTTCATGTTTTATACTTTTATTTCATGTAATAATACCTCTATTTCATTTATTTATGCCTTCATTTCATTTATTTATACCTCCATTTTATGTATTTAAACATCTGTTCATGCATTTATACCTCTATTTCATTTATTTATACATCTATTTCATTTATTTATACATCCATTTCATGTATTTATACATCTATTTCATGTATTTATACCTCCATTACATGTATTTCTAAGCAAAAAAATTAGCCCTTGTTTCAATTGGTTATTAACCGAAAATTAACCGAACCGAACCGAAAACCGACAAATTAACCGAATTAACCGAACCGATTAACCGATGACTTCGGTTACGGTTACGGATAATGCTAATAACCGAACCGAACCGAACCGTGCACACCCCTACGATGGAGGAATGAATTACGATCACGTAGGAAGAAACGAGACGTAATTCGGATCAAAACATGTTGTCAACACCTTTTCGAAGTAACCGTTTAACGGCACCAACCAAAAAGCATTCCGATTCGCTTTCGATCCAGTCCCACTTGTCACTACCGCTGGATAGGGAGACCGTATGTAAGTCCCTCAAAAGCCAATCATATTCTTCAATTTCTATATATGAAACAGGCCCTCTATTCCACTTCCAATTGTACCCTCTATAATTATTATTGCTACAAAGTCTATTTTCCACCACACATTTTTTTCAGCTTCCAATTTAAATAGGTATGGGTAAACTTCTTTGAGGGGTTCATTTGTGAGCCATGGATCAATCCACTCACCCACTTTACTTCTTTGTTTCTTCCCGACTTTGGCACCACCACACTACTTCCCATACCAATCCATCATCATCTCTCTCGCTCTCTGCCACCTCATTTGTAACAACCCGACTTTTCGAAGTCAAAGTTAAAGTCAAGGTCAACGTCAGATGGTTATTCAGATCTGTCGTTCCTTGCTTAATTATTGCTTGTACTCACAAACTCGATAATAGATATGTGTTAATTGACGATATATTAAGCTACGATTTATTATTATGTGAAGTAACAATGCGATAAACGTAACTAAACGCTATTCTACTGAATGCTGTCACATCGCAACCACATCGCAAAACGAAACGCAGTTAAGGATATTGTTTTACGTGTGTATGTTATTATGTGCTTTACTTGTGTGTGCTCTATATATGTTTTGGGATGTTATTCGTAAACGCAATCGCAACTCTATCGCATCGTATCGTAACTTCAAACGCAGTGTACTTTTATGATTGTTAGGTGGATTATGTTATTTGTGTAACTAATGTGTAATACTATCGCATCGCTTACTCGCAACTCGCTTAAACGCAACGCACTACGCACGAAACGAAAGTCGGAAAACTAACTCGCACGCGCCGTTCCATCGAACGACCAACCGGTCAAATGGACATCCGATCGGATGGCCATCCAATCAAACAGCCCTCCGACCCGTTTAACTTTCCACCGCCTTTCTCACATTCACCTATAAATACCCCTCCTGTCACATCAACTGTTCATTGATGTGACAGCTCCGTTCGACCAGCGCACTTTCAAGCCCTTTTCTCTCAATTTCTCGCGATTCTTGTAAGTTTTCACTCTAAATCTTGTACTTTCATCATCAACACATACTTTCTCATCATCTTCACCATCAAATCACAACTTTTCACCATGAAATCGCCTGATTTTGGGCTGTTCTAGGGTGACATCATCACAGGTTCTTATGAACACTAGAGTATGACCTCATCTCAGCGAGAACAGTTCGGATCTAACAGATTTCTACATGATTTTACACTGATTTCGTCCAAATCTAAACATTATAAAAGTGTTTCAAACTTTTCTTCAAACATTCTTCACGTTTACTCGAAAATTGATGGAATCCAGACTCGTTCAGGTGTTCTACTCATTTTCTAGTAGAGAACCGGGCTGAGAATGGATTTCTACTGAATAGACGACCGATTCACAGGTTGAACATGAAGCTTCATCTTGAATAGTTGAGCCTGATCGAACGGTGTGATTCCCATCCGATCGACTGAGCTAAACTCGGTGTTATTTCTGTTGTTTGAAACGTCATCATGCCGTCTCAGTTAAACCGACAAACTTTTAACTTAACCGATTTTACAAAATTTTCAACCCGAACATGTTGCTCAATCGAATAGCCATCCGATCGGACGACCATCCGATCGAACCGCTATTCGACCAGGTGACTTGTAACTTCAAACACTTAAACAATTTTCAAAACTTCAGAGAATATCAACTTTCACTCAAATCACCGTCCGACCGAACGACCATCCGTCCGGATGGCCGTCCGACCGGATGGCTTGACATATAGAAACGTTTCTCACTTTTCAAAATGCTACAACGAAAACTTCAAAGTTCAAACATTTCACAAACACACTGTCACAACCCCCGTCCCCTTACAACCCAGGAACGGGCAGTCGTGAGCCAATCTTAGTGGTATCGGTGTTTATCAAATTGGCAGCGGAAAATTTCATCAGGACCGTAGTTAGGAAATATTTTATCAGAGTTAAACACCAAAATATTTCAATAAAGAAATGGGATAAAACCCGATTTTTCATTTTGATACATCTATAGGGAATAATCCCAATTATTGAAAACAATTCTCCTTTTTAATTAGGTAACTTTTATTGCCACTTTTCTAAGCCTTTAGTGCTCTCCAGCTGGCTTTTATTGGCTTCACACTAAGTTACCTGAAACACGTGTTTAAAACATTTTATCAGCAGGAAATACTGGTGAGTGAATCCCAATTTAATCAAGTTTAATAAAAACCATTGTACAGTATTGAGGGCGATCTCGCAATTACATTTGTTTACAAGTTATATCAATTAACATCCATGGTACTGTCAGACCCGACTTGTGGAAATGTTACTCCTTGACCAGGTGGTAACAAATTTTATATACAAAACCCCAACATACTCATGATAATTGTATTCTTAAAAATACTCAATAACTGTTTAATATATAATTAATCGTATGAGGTTTTGTAAAAACAATTTACAAAAAGGTTTACAAAAAACGGATAAACTCACATTGCTATTATAGGGCTTTCCTTATTGACTTCCTGGTTATAATCTAATTAAATAAACAATGCACACGTGTTAGTATAATAACCCATTTTAACATTAGTAATACCCTTCCCGAGACGGCATTCCAACGACTACGTCGGGCAGAACCACGACAGCCGTTACGGAACCCTAGATCAATCGGGCAGCATATCTATTACGTATCCAGGGGTTATAATACTTACAAGGAGGCAGAGCTTCGCTAGTTAGGGGGGTATAATGCCCTGGTATAGGGCCTACACTACAGAAATTGAGAGAGAAAATCGAATTTTGAACAAAATGAATGAACTACCGATGGTTTCTATTTATAGGGCCTGATCTTCAGTTTCTCGCGGCCCACGAAGAATGTAGCAAGGTTTTACGCGGCCCGCGAGGGCCCTAAGGTGGCATCACAGTTGCTGAGTCATCGACACATGGCGGCACCAGGTTTTCGCTTATCGTTGAGCTGTCGCGGCCCGCGACGAAGCTGGCTAAGGGCTACACGCCCCGCGAGCGGTTGATAAAACTTATTTTATTTGTTTTTTAATGAAATAAAGGTTATTCGGGGCCGGTTTTCATATACGGGGTGTATTTTAGGACATATAGGGGTATTCTAAATATATTAGGGGTGTCAGAAATATTTTTGGAGGGTTGATATATCTTGGTACCACTCCTGAACTATTTAATAAAATATATAATGTACTCACATTAAGTATAGTAACCCAATTTAACTTTATCCCTACGTCACGAGACAGAACCCCAACGAATTTAGGCAGAGCCTTGACATACGTTACGGGGCCCTAGATCAATTGGATAGGGTATCAGTGATTAGGGGTTACAATACTTAAAACGAGATAGGGCTTTGGAGTATAATAGGTATAATACCTAAGAATTTTTAGAAATATAAAGACAACGAGAGGGCGATACTAGGAGGTCTTGAGCAATTTGAAAAATGGATCTGGCTTTCTATTTTATACTATCCTTTAACTTGGAGGGCACACTATGTCATCCACGTACATACCCCAACAACCTTCCACGTACACACCTTAGTATTAGAATTCATACTTCATGCACATACTACCCACTTTGTATTAAATGTTAACTTTTTGTAATTATGGTGTTCATGTATACAAGTGCAGACGTGCACTTTTAAATTGGTTATAATTAATCCAATTTCAATTTCTTTTATTATTATAATTAATTTATCCGCTTCACTCATTTGGCGCGTATAACTTCTAAAATATGACGTTGTATAAAACAATGAATAGTCATTAGAACGAGAATATTTGTATCTACGTTTTGAACCAAGTTTCATTAAAAACGGAGTAGATTTAAATATAATGTATTTTTATAATTTAATTATTAAACGAGTCCTACGGTTGCCAAAATAGCTTATATTTCTATTGGCCAATTTACCCATGACCTATTCGTGTAAAAATTTGAGGAATGTTACATCCTCCCCACCTTGTTTTAAATCTCGTCCTCGAGATTTGGGCTACGATATCTTCTCGGAGTTACATCACGTCTTTTAGTTAGTTATCAAGGTGTCTGGGATAGAATCAAAAGATGAATATAAAGATATCATAGGATAGTTGAAATTCAATGGTCTCAAAACTTAGTTTCGGGATTTGATGTTAACCAAATGAGAGGAAATAATACCATTAACAAGGTGA
Source organism: Helianthus tuberosus (assembly GCA_030545235.1). Taxonomy (NCBI): domain Eukaryota; kingdom Viridiplantae; phylum Streptophyta; class Magnoliopsida; order Asterales; family Asteraceae; genus Helianthus; species Helianthus tuberosus. The sequence goes on from CM060400.1 coordinate 143,853,321, forward strand.
CTAACTTTCATGAATCAAAAGAGATATTTGATAGGCATAGAATTCGAAATGTAATGACTTGTAGGAACAATATGATTCAATGCAGAAAAGAACTTACTTTGATCATCAATTGAGGGAGATTCTGAATCAATAATCTCAATTTAAGAATGGAAGTATGAAAAATGATTTGTCAATGATCAACCCAGAAATCAATAACGTTTATTTAAATGGCAAGGATACACTGGACAATACAATAGAATTTAGTGTATCATGGTCTTAATACATAATTGTATCGAGAATACTTGAATGATGAGTCAAACGAATGATGTATGATTAGGGTTTACTATTAGCACAGGCTACAAATTTATACAGACACCGCAAGGTGTTGTAGTGGCTGAAAGAATTCAATAAGTACGGTGACCGAACGAATTCACCGTTTTCGAAATTAACTGAAAATTTCAAGGAATCGAGTCTGGATATTTCAAAAGATAGGATGTTTTAGCGTGAAATCAATTCAAAGATGAAAGTATTACTGGAGGTACATTTATCTTAACAAAAAATTGCATTAAGACTGGTTTAGGATAATGAATCAATAAATAGATAAATTCATACCTTGGTGTGAAAATGAAATGAGTTCAAGTTTCAAAGAAATCGCCACCGCAAGGTGTCGTGTTTTAACAAATAACATATCGAAATTCAGACAATGAGATTACCTCGAATATGATGATCTCAATTCATCATATAGGATTTTGAATTGAATGTGTATTGTGAACAAGTTCAAACAATTGAGCTTGGTTTGGACATATTCCAACAATGGATATATGTATTGACAAGAAATGATTTTAATGAAAATCTGGTAACTCTGAAAAAAAGAGGAGTTTTCCAATAAATCGGTTGACTCGATTATCAAAAATTAGCATTTTTAAAAATGAGTATAACGAAAATATTTATTAAAACTCATGAGTAGATGATCTTTTTGAATTGAATTCACATGCATGACAACCAATGCACGTGCAACATAGGAATTTTGTCAAGAGATGAGACAAATAAGATTTGACTCTATAAAAGAAAAACAAAGACCTTTTATTGATGAAGTTTTGATCGGAATCAAAAGTCAACTAATACTTAAGTGCAGACAAAACGTAAGGGTGCTTATTTTAAAAGTTATTATGGTTTATGGTGTTTATACGTTCTTCTTAGCTTCATCTGGGTTTCTGTTCTCGTTGTCGGGGGCCTTAGATAGTTTTGGGCAGTAGCGACGGAAGTGGCCTGGATCTCCACATTTGTAACATACGTTAGTTTCCCTTTTCCTTCTACATGTCCAGCTTTCTTGCAGAAGTTACAACGAAGTGTCTTCTTAAAATAATGTTCTCTTGCATGCTTTTTGCTGTTGCTGGTAGGTTATGCGATTTCTGGTTTCATTCCTTTGTCCTTGGAGGATTTGTTAGAGTAGAATTCCTTATAGGAGTAGCCATAGGTGGTGGTTTTCTTTCGTTTGGAAGATGGAGTTTTGATACGAATATCATGACTTCCGTTGATACTAGGGCTAGGTATAAAGTGATGGGTATGCTTACAATGTATAGTAGGATTCTCGTTTATAGGCACATAAAATTTAATAGCTTCAATGATCGAAGGTATGGCATTCGATATTCCTTGAGCTATTATATTTTCTATAGTGTTTCTATCAAAAGAGTTTCCATTACTATTCTCAATTTCTTGATCACGTGCCATTTCCTTTGACATCTGAATTACAAACATGTTCAGATATAATTATCACCGAACTAAGCAATTATACAGGCATATTTTGTTTAGCATCATCCTAATCATAACTATTAGTATTATGCGATGATATTTAAGGTAACGTATACATGTTATATCTTAACTTTTCTTTTATTATATATCTTATCAAATTATAAGGAAAATGGAATCTTATATGTTTTCTTCCTTTGATGTATTAGCTTTTATATTGCCTTAATTTACTTATATTTCCAGGGCTTATGACTGGATAGATATATAAAGATAAAAGCTTTATATGAAATTCTGAGATTTTCCATCTTTGACCCACTTATTGTTTTTCAAGAGGTGGTGCTAATACAGATATCCTTAAGGTATCATTTGAATTAAAACTGGGTATCAAAATAGATCTTAAGTAAACATGTTGGTTTGTTTCTTCTGTTATATAAAAGCTTGTCTTTCTACAGAGGACATTTGATTCTTATATATTATCAAGAAAATTGTGTCTTGTATAATTATAAAGTTTTAAAATTTTCCCTTATAATACCAACTTATAAAAATCTAGTTACATAATTAATTGTATTAGCTATCCTGTTTATTTTTATAACCTTGATATTAATCAAATAAATTTCTATCAAATTTATTGAAAATAATATTTTAGAATAAAAATAAAAGAATTCATCAAAATTTAATAGAGATAGAATTTTCTGGATTCTTTTTAGAGAAGTTCTAATCTTGACAGGTTAACTAAATTTTGGTTATCTATAATACTATATAAAGCATTTCATTGGGATAAGATTGTAATTTTACCACGTGTACCGATTTTGAAGCAGGATGTACAAAGGAGTATAAACCATTTGAGATGGGTAAATTCGTAAATTCCATCAATTTTTTTAAGACGCTTGAGGGCATAATGGGAAATTCGGATTCCATGAGTTTAATTGCCAAATGGCAATTACATTGCCCATTTGGAAACCTGAAAGGCGCTAAAACCGAAGAAACCTCCGGATTCCCTTTTTTCCTCCCATTTCTCACCGATAAGTTCTGTGGACTCACCAAATGCTTCACCTCCTCTCTTTGCAAAGGATCGTGATTCAGTTAGAATATTGGGAACCACACACATTTGGGGTTTTAGGTTTCAATCCAGTCTCTACAATTTCTGCTTGGAATCTCTCTAATCCTTCCCTCATTCTTAGGTAAAGTTCATTAATTCGCTTTAACTTGTTAATTTTGTCTTTCTTTTTTATGTAAGTTTTGTTCATTATTGTGTTCTTGGTGTGTAAACACAATTTTGGTTGAATTGACTCGGCATTCGGGAGCTATTCGGAATCTCAAATCTCTGAAGAAACCAAAAACCATTCGTTCACCGAAACCAAAACCCTTGCTCGCACCGTCTGGTTCTTCGAGATGATCTTCTCGGTATATATTTTCGTAAGTTCTTTTTTTTACGTTTTCACACTTTTTAATTTAATGAGAATAGTAATTGTTATGTATCTCGTTGTTACTGATTAGGTTTTGTTGATGCGATTCACATTTTCAAATTTACCAATAAGTATATTGTTTATGCTTGTTTGCTTGGGGGATTGGGATTTTATCATGAAATTAAGGTGTTTAGGGTTGGGTTAGTCAGCATATTAAGTTGTTTATTGATAGATAATGAGCGGTGACTTGTTAGCTGGTACTTATTTTTACTTGAACAAGTCATCTACCCATTTGATTCATCTATTAATTTGTTTGCACCTATGTGTTGTTCTTCTCCTTTAATTTGGGTGTGATCACGAACCGATGATTTAGGGTTCCACACACTTCACACCTGCTTCTTTATGCAACTTTGTTCGTTAACTTTGCATAAAGTTATTGTTTTTTTTTGTAGGTTTTGTTTGTAATTTGAGAAATGGTAAACAATAGGGCACAACCCCCACCCTACAAGCTTTATTTTGTCTCGTAACTGTTTGATTGGATCTGCACGCTTCATCTTTCGCTTTTAGATTTGATTTTTAATAGTATTTGTAACATTTAGGTGCGATGGAAGGGCTTTGGTCCTAGTTATGACACCTCGGAGCCCATTGATGGTTTGGACTAATTTTAATTTGCCCCTTTATATTGTTGTTTTTTTGGTATGAAATTAAGGTTGTTTTAACAATTATTGTAGCCGAATTGCCAAAACAGAACACCACTAATGGAATAAGAGATATTCTGTAGCATCTGGGCAAAAGCCGCTGAATCTTGTTTGAATTGTATGTTCTTAGTTTACTAGAAAATATTGTGAAGTTTTTTAGCTGGGTCATTTATTTTTGGGTTTTGAAATTCTAACTTACAGGTTTGTGGCTTGCCAAATGAGAAAGAATCTAAATATGGAGCGCTTGATAAATGGACAGCTTAGGAAATTGAATTCCCAGTGATAACAGTAGCCAAGGCTCTTAATATCCTAAAACAACGGAAACCAGCTATTCAAGTATAAACATATATCATAACTCAGTGTTATTGCTTTACATGGAAAATAACAAATCTATCAACCAATAGTATGTACGTCTTATGTGATTGCAGTTTTATAAAAAAAAACAGGTGACGAAATGGATGTTTGGAAAAGGTCAAGGAATGACAATGGGAACATGATGGCTTTCTGCATTAACTACCGAAAATCCCCAAAAATAGGTAACGGTACCGTACCGTACCGAACCGGTACCGAAAACGCCAAAAGTCGGTACCGAAAATATTTCAGTTTGGGAAATTCGGTACCAGTATTTGGTATCATTTGCTCATCCCTACTTAGGACTGTTCAAGTTGTTCTTGCTGTCTATTATCAGCCAGAGGTAAAGTTTGAAGCTTTTATTCTTTTTCTTTTGTTTATCATATAATTTATCTTTTAATATAAAGTAAATTTTGATAATCTCTTGTTTTTGCAAGTCATGCTCAATTTTGATAATCCCTTGAAGCTTTTATTTCTTAATCCCACAACCTCTTGAACAGTCCTAAGTGACCTTTTTCGGTTTCTTATGATGTACAAAGGACTTGAAGCCGGTTTTTTTGCCACCATTCCATGACCATGATTCTTGCTTTTATGCATTTGAAAATGCAAAGAGTTTTCCTCTTTTTTCATTCTCCATGACCACATTTAAGATATAAAAACAGGGAAACGGTTGGTTGGTGACAATGTTTTTTTTATTGTCACATGTATCTACTACCATGATTATTCAACCCAGGCATGTGGTCGATTTTCTGTGTGTGAGCCAAATTGTGTAACATGTTTATACCATTGACTCAGCAAAGATAACAGTTCTCAAGCATTGTTTTTATATGGATATGTTGAACTGTAGTTGGGTTATTTGCAGTTCTGTACATTATTTTCATTACAACGATATACGAAAGCACTACATACATTGTAAGGGGCCTCTTTGTTGGAGAAATCTCGGCAAAACCCACTAGAAAGAATGTCAACGACTTGCGAGTGAGGTATGTCTCCTAAACTTAAAAATGATAATATCGACTCTAAACGAAGGCTCTTTCTAATTTTTGCCTAAAAAGAAGTTCGCTTTGTGTATATTCATCCTCTTTAGTTCTGCAGTTATAATGCTGATCCACGGTTGAGACTTTGTGGTATTTGCATAAGCAGCAACTATAGTATACACAAGTTGAGGGAAGGGCTCTTTTAAGTTACCTTTACTCAATTTATTACGCTATAGATTATATATTTTATATATCTTGGTTATTCTTAGTTTGATGCAGTATTTATCATGTCACCATCAAAAGTCTGTAATGCTGAAGATTTCTCCCCAAGGAAAGTGAGGGAGGTGGAATTTTCACTACTGTAAATTATAGAAAACTAAAAAATGTACGATTAAATTATGTTAAAGAGTTTTTATGCCCTTTTGCTCATTGAGAAAAAATAGTTTTTAGTCTGCTTTCATGTCTTGAACACAGTCCAAAGCTTATACCATTGTCTACATTTGGATCCAATTAGAGTGTGTACCAATGTATCATTTCATTGTATATTAACTTTGTGTGTCATGTGGTGTTACAAATGAAACAAATTGAGGTAAAGAATAAGGGAACGTCAGAGACGCAGAGTAGTCAAATTTCCACATTGTGTAACAAATTGAGGTAAAGAATAAGGGAACGTTAGAGACGCATAGTAGTCAAATTTCCACATTGTGTTGTCGACTCCGCCGCTACGCGCGGGTTACCCACTAGTAACATATTTATAATTTAATTCAAATTCTACTTATTTAATATTCGCAATAACCAATACAAAGTCTGGTGTTTCTAAATTCGATCCTTAATATATTAAGAAATATTAAAAATGAAGTATTATCATAATATATATACATATGACTTAAATAGGACTTATCAAATGGTAAAAAGTGTTTCCTTTAGAAATATATGTATATATATTTTAAACCATATTGTTATATTGTACTAAATATTTTTGTACATATTTTATTTCATGGATGAAATACTATTTATAATATTGATACAAGTCGTATATATAAAATATACATACATTTGACTTACAAATAAGTTTTAAGTTATTTCCTGTTAACACATAGGTATTATGTATTAAAATAACAGTATCAAGTTGTCGTATGTATTCTGGTTTCATAATTACTGTTTTAGAAAATATTTTGCATTTTCTGTGGTATACGTATATGTGTTTAAATTTTTAAAATCATCGAGCTGTGTTCATTATTAAATTTAAGGATTACGTTTTATAAAATCCTTTCTAATATAACTTTATTCAAGAGCCAAATATTTTATTCTTCCAAAATATTATTACTATTATTAGTTTACTTTAAAACAGAATTGAATAATATTTTGGTTTAGTGTATTACATTAATAATAATGATGATATAGATAATAACAATATTTCTTAAAAACTTTTCTATGGAGAGCGTATATAAAAAGATTTTTCTAGCATGTTAATTATTATTAATATTGACCATACATATAATTTCTGAATATTACTTAATTTATCAAATTTTTTAACATTTAATAATACGATAAAGAATTATAAAGTGATTTACAAAATATTTAATTATCGTATCTAAAAAAATGCTGAAATATTAATATAATTATATGTGTTATCAAAATTTTGATAAATACATATCTTTAAATCGAATAAAACTTTTTGGATTATATCATAAAATATCTTACTTTTATTGAATAATATTTTATATTATGATATTTCAATGATACCGTACCTAAAAGTGTTATTTTACATCTTTGGTTAAAATATTAATATCAATATATAATTTATTATACTCACATAAATATATGGATACAGAAATGAATATTATATTAGGAATATATTCTCCTAACATATTGTAAGATACAAGAGGAGTTACATATTTGGAGAATTTATAAAATCATTTAGGTATAATATATATTATCTAAATATTTATATCATGATATTTACAAAGTATCATATCTGAATTGCATTTATCTTCTATTAATATTAAAATACTAATATTAATATTCTATTATTATTATACAAATTATATTGTATTATATTCTCATATATACATATGGATATAATAGATATATAAGATATCACGAAGTTTACTAGGACATGATATTATTAATATATAGATCATTTATATATATATATTATAGCATAAGTGTAAAATACAGATATGGGTAACACATATTGGGAATTTAAAATTCGTTAAATGGCATAGAAATCATAATAAACACATTAAGATTTTTATGTTCACAGGGTAACACATAAGATATTAATTTCCTAACACGAATGGTTAAGGGTTTAGGTATTAGAAGAACACCTACATGGCTTAAATCAGTGGCATAGCTCTGATACCACCTTCTGTCACAACCCCCGTCCCCTAACAACCCAGGAACGGGCGGTCGTGAGCCAATCTCAGTGGTATCGATGTTTATCAATTTGGCAGCGGAAAATTTCATCAGGACCGTAGTTAGGAAATATTTTATCAGAGTTAAACACCAAAATATTTCAATAAAGAAATGGGATAAAACCCGATTTTTCATTTTGATACATCTATAGGGAATAATCCCAATTATTGAAAACAATTCTCCTTTTTAATTAGGTAACTTTTATTGCCACTTTTCTAAGCCTTCAGTGCTCTCCAGCTGGCTTTTATTGGCTTCACACTAAGTTACCTGAAACACGTGTTTAAAACATTTTATCAGCAGGAAATACTGGTGAGTGAATCCCAGTTTAATCAAGTTTAATAAAAACCATTGTACAGTATTGAGGGCGATCTCACAATTACATTTGTTTCCAAGTTATATCAATTAACATCCATGGTACTGTAAGACCCGACTTGTGGAAATGTAACTCCTTGACCAGGTGGTAACAAATTTTGTATACAAAACCCCAACATACTCATGATAATTGTATTCTTACAAATACTCAATAACTGTTTAATATATAATTAATCGTATGAGGTTTTGTAAAAACAATTTACAAAAAGGTTTACAAAAAGCGGATAAACTCACACTGCTATTATAGGGCTTTCCTTTGTGACTTCCTGGTTATAATCTAATTAAATAAACAATGCACACGTGTTAGTATAATAACCCATTTTAACATTAGTAATACCCTTCCCGAGACGACATTCCAACGACTACGTCGGGCAGAACCACGACAGCCGTTACGGAACCCTAAATCAATCGGGCAGCGTATCTAATACGTATCCAAGGGTTATAATACTTACAACGAGGCAGAGCTTCGCTAGTTAGGGGGGTATAATGCCCTGGTATAGGGTGTTAGTGCACTATGTCTGTTGACTTCGTCTTGTATCAATTCATGTAATAGGATTGTTAGATCAGGGCTCGTAGTACGAGAAAACAGGTTTTATGTGTGATTAAGGTAATTTCGCACGAAATAGCAAAGTGTTATTTCGCACGAAATAACCTTTGGTAATTTCGCATGAAATAACACTTTGTTATTTCGCACGAAATTACACTTTGTTATTTCGCACGAAATTACATCACCTATAAATACCTTGATCTCCAATTCTGTAACACCTCGAAAACTTATGTCCAATAAAATTAAGACACGTGTCACGTAAAGCAAACACGTCATGAACTCGGATCAAGTTAAAGATGGATGGCAGGATTTAAAAGTGTCGACATGTTAATTAATACCTCTGAACGACCTCGTTATAAATCCCAAGACCCAAATTTATATTATAAACATCTGATACATTCAAGTCCGAATTATTTTGATAATGTATAATTCAAATTGGCACAAGAAATGGATCCTATGTTCCATACGACAAATTCTACATGCAAACTTTCTCAAAAGAAGCCAAAATGTGTAAGTGCATGGCAAGGCCATGCAAAGTCTGGTCAAATGGTCCCATTCTGTTGAAAAAAGACCCAAGATTCGAGTTATAAAAGATTGCATGGTCAAAGCTTAAAAGTTTACAAATTTTTGTCTTCTGGTCATCGGATACGGACCGTATGGCCTTAGGCTTACGGTCCGCAAGCACTGCAACTGGGCGACACAATTAAAGGTCGATTACAGACCGCAAGGCCAAAAGCTTATGGTCCGTAAGAGGTGCTTACGGTCCGCATGGACTTTAGCTTACGGTCCGTAAGACATGTATCTGGGCAGAATTTTGGACAGATGCCTGTTAAACAAGTTACACCGCCTTATAAGAGTGGTATTCGAAAATCAGGGGCCCTACAACTGGTTTTTAGCATCATAGGGACACCTGGGAACATCTTACAACAATTGTAGACTGATTTGGAGTGATCTTGATGCATCAAAGTCACTATATAAGAGAACCTCTTGTTGCAACATTTGGTCTTTCATTTGCAACTCACTTCAAGCTGGTCTCTGGAGCTCCTCTGGTCAGCAAGCAAGTTCCCTTAAGTTCCAAATCATACTTAGGACCCTTGTAAGTGTCCTTAATCCTTCTTAATTCAGTTTAGCTTAGTTAATTAGCTAAAAGTCAAACCGTCATAATTAAGGTTTGACTTTGAGATTAACCAATAATTGTTCAGTCAAATCTCGAATTAAAAGTACCTATAAGTAGGTAATTATGTAGGTAATAAACCCTTAAAAGGGTACTCTCTGATTCCCACTATAACTAGGTCAATTGTCGGGTCAAACTTGATATTAAAAAGTCAACAGAAAGTTTATTTTCAAATTAATGCATAATTAGCAATGTAGAACCCATGCAACCTGTTTTATCATTAATATAACTTGGTAATAAATGTAGGAACATGTCTAAACATGTTCAACCCGACAATTTTCAGTTTAGGCTCGGTTCAGAACCGAAAGTCGCATAGTTTGACTTTTGCTTTGACTCTCGATTCTGACCCATTGTATCATGTTTTAGAAATGCCTTAGAGCCTCATTAGGACCAGGTTTCATATAAGTATAACCCTTTGTGATTATACAACTTGGTTTAATAGTTATCCGATTATATGCATATTTCCGTTAAATGCCTAAATGTTGACTATTATGACCATATGACTTTAAAACGTGATTTTTGAAAATATAAAAGAGTGGAAACCTTAGTTACTGATTTATAAACTTGCACCTAAAATTTGACATCAGTTGGAGGTCTAGATTAAGAGTTATGCTCATTAGCGTAATTAGAAAGCTTTTGTTAATTAAACGGCATAATTAGCATGTAGCCTATCTAAACCCGATTTTTGATACCAAACTTTTTACCCACTGATATAAAATAATATTTTTGGATTTTTGGAAATTTTTATTTATTTTTAGGCTGAGCATAACATAGGGTTGTAGCCTTATTTCGGTTATTGCCGATTTTGCCCTTTTGGGCTATAAAATGAGTTTTACAAATCTTTTTGACCACAAACCTTTTGCTACTGATTTAATATGATAAATAAATTATTTTAAACCTTATGGAATGATAAAAATATCAGCTTTCTATATAGAACCCGGAAATGGCTCCAAATCGCCTTTTTAAGCATTTTTAACGCATAGTATGCATCAAAACTATTTTTTAAACATATAAGGTTGGATGCCTACTGATATTTTAAGTAAATTATTATATTATAACAGTGAGCAAAAGTTTTAAACTCAGATTTCCAGTTTTGACCTTTTAAGCCTAAGTGAAATTACCAAAATGCCCCTAAGGTGCATAGTTTGGTTTTAAATGATCAATTTCACATATATGTAATGACCTACTGTTATAACTTAGTAAATTAAGTATTTTTACTGATTTCATCAGACCCGAAACTCAAATTTATATTTAGACTCTTTTATAACCTTTAAAATGACCAAAATACCCCTACGGGGCATAATTTGAGTTTAAATTCATTTGGGGCATAATGGAAGATATCTTACTGATGTCACAACATATTTAAGGCATATTAACTTAGGAAACTTGCATATGACTCTTTTGGTTACTCGTTACGCACTTTTCGCGTTCGGATCGGCTTATGTAACTAGTTTGCATATATTAGCCGAAACGGGTCAAACCATATTATTTATGTCTCAAAATCCAGAATGTGTTTAAGTTACCCATATTAAACAAGCATACAAGCTTGTCGGGTCAAAGCCACATTCTAAACCGGTCTTCGCTTTATCATGCGTTCGAACCGTATATTCCTTTTGAAAACTAACCGGTCTAAGTCTAAGTTTAATTAAAGACCCGTTAGGATTCTAATAGGTTATTAAAAACCTTCATTCCAGATTAGAAGCCCAGTAAAAGCTACGTGCACTTGCTGTATTTGATTTATACATTGCTCAGGTAAATACTCTTAACTTATTTTCCCTATACGGGCTTCGGATACGGTATTATAGTAATACTGCTTGGTCGGGTATGTAGTCATTTAAATCGGATTGTGATTAATGCATTTACATAACTCGTTTTATTCTGTATTATTTGGTGTATGGCCTTTGGGGGTTAAATGACCATGTCCTGGATATCCTTGGCATCATTCAAAGAAATGGCCACGACCTAAGCACGGGGTGTAGGCGTACACCTGACAGTTGCATATGTAAAAACTGGTAATCCACTTAGAGGAAATAATCCTTGTGGGCATTATACCTGTGGTGTGTCAGTTAATCTAGACCGGCCCTACAAACCGGCCCTGATGGACGACAAATAAGTAAAGCTGTATACAAGATTATTTTTAAATAATTGTCCCAAGTTATAAAAGATATTTTTGCCGAAGTACATTCAAATTAATTTTCAAACTCTTTTCAAAATGAGTCAGTTAAGTTGTATTTACCAGTGTAAACTGACGTATTTTCCAAAAAGGCTAAGTGCAGGTACTATACGAAATAGGCTGGCTACTCCAGGCATCAATACTCAAGTCTCGCAAGCTCTAGATGTCGAAGTCTGTTGAACAGTTTTCCTTTTTATTTTGATCCGCCTGTGGATCTGTTTCAACTATTTTGTGATACTTAATATTACAATTTATTTAGTTGAAATGAATCTATCTTTTGCTTCCGCTGTGCATTTAAATATTGTGTTGTTTGACTATGATGATATCAACTACGTCACGATACTCCCCACCGGGCCCACCGGTAATACGTGGAAATATCGGGGTGTGACAGGTTGGTATCAGAGCCAACACTGAGTGAATTAAACACTAGCCTTTTGTGTTTAATCTCAGTTACACAGTTGCACATTCCTCAAATTTTCGAGTCTAGACAAAGAACATAGGACAAATCCTGATTTTGTTTTATTTTCGTCTTTTATATTTTGTGGTTATCCTTGTTTATGTTGACAGGTTTAAATATGCCGCCAAGATTCTTTAGGGGAAAAGGAAAGGGACCAGTAGCAGGCCACGACCATGAGGCCGGGCCATCCCAAAGGCGAACCCCACCCATTACCATGAGCACAAGTCCCCAGGGGGACTGGAGGACACATCTACAGCCAGCGAGGCGGTCAGTCTCGTTAAGCTCGTCACCGTCTTACCTTCACTCTTTTGGACCCCATTCAGAAAATGAGCCCGAAAACCCACAGCCTTCATTTATCCCTCTCCAGAGGTCCAACTCTCGTCACTCCTTTGATAACCCGTTGCATATCTTCCGTAGCCGGTTCAACCCGGCAAACTACCTCGAAGAACCAGTGGGTGTTAACCCATTGGGACCTGAAGATCACTTTTCTGGAGATCATGCCATGGATATGGATGAGGACACAGACCCTACTGAACCACCGGCCGGTACCCCCACACATCCCATCGAAATTTCTGATGGGTCATCTTTTCATGGATCACCTTACCATGGTCCAGATAGCTACCAAGCGAGGTTCAATCAGTACGAATGGTATTTTACACCCTCTCACCATTCATCGCCTTATCAGCAGCAGCAGGATCCTTCTGAGGATTCACGTTTCGTGGCAGTTACCCCGCCACCACCACCACCTCAGCAACAGCCTCCTGAGCCACCGAGGCGAAGGAGATCGAACGCACGGATGTCCGTGCGAGGAAGAGTGCATATCAGCACCCCACAACCATCGAGTGGGAGCCACTACCCGCCACTCCAAGAAGACCAGCAGATGGGGGGACCTTCAAACCCCATCCCGGAAGTGAACTCCGCGCCTGTCGCGTCACCACCGTTGGGTTTTGGTAACCCAATTCCTACATACGCTGGCTCACCGGCGTATAATCCCTTTGAGCAGCCGGCTCACACCAGCTTCAATTATGCTGAGGTCGACCCATATTTGGCAGCATGGAACTACAATGCTCTTAACCCCGAGGGGCCTTACGGAGCTCCCTGGGGAGTTGGATACCCAGCCTATGGATACCAACAACAGCCGCCTCTTCGACCTCCACATCAGCCGCAGCCGCAGATACCACGGTTTTCCCCGCCAGAACGGGAGGAAATTCTCCAAAGGTTGGATCAGGTTGAGCGGGAAGTTCACAGAGATCGCAGGGAACGACAAGGCTTCTTTAAGGGATTGACGAGTTTAATAAAAGGAAAAAGCAAGAAGGACCATTGAATCCTTTAAATTGTTTGTTGTATTTCCTTCTTTTTAATCCAGCCCCTGCGTGGGCATGCCTTTTTGTTTAAACCCCTGCGAGGGTATGTCTTTTTGTATTCTGCCCCTGCGTGGGCATGTCTTTCTGTTAACCCCTGCGTGGGTATGTTTATTTGTTTAAGCCCCTGCGTGGGCATGTTATTTTAGTAGAAGTCCCGTTTAGGGCAAAACTGTACTTGTTAATTTTTAATGGAATGGTTAGTTTTAATTTTCATTTTATTTATTATGTGCATAAACATAAAATGTGAAATAAATAAAATAACATTCCTACTAAAAGATCTACCATTATAATAAAATGGAAAAATCTAAAAAAAGGACCAGACCTAGCCATGTGTCATCTTAAGACAGGGCCAAGATGGTAGTTCCATAATTAGGTTCAGATATGTATTAACCTCTCAATTTAGGATTGTTCTGCGTTAAATATTAAAAAGAATCTTAAAGGTAAACCTAGCCTATATGTCGTTACAGACATGGCCAAGATGGTAAAACCTATTCAAAAGATTCCAATCCTGGTTAACATATGAATACATGTTAACACTCTTGGCAAAATGTGATTCGATGAAAATCACATAAGTCATCCTTAAATTGGGTTATTCCAATTTCCCTTATTTAATCATCCCTTAAGGATGAAGTGCCCACGAGCTATAATTAACGTCCTCTGGGACTAAAGACAGTGGTAGCCTACAACTCCCTGTCAAGAAAAGGTAATGAACTTTGATTCAAACCTTAATACCTAGATTCCATAAAATCTAGGCTTATAACTTAAACTTGTCCACGTGACTAGGCCTTTTGTGCCATTACTAACTTATAATTTAGGATTATGATAAAGATCCTGAATAATTATATATTTAACAAATTAACTAACATGGCTATTAAAACCATGGTTAATAAATCGTCAAGAACGATAGCACTATTTAGGCTTCTAAACAAACCTTGTCCTTATTTTCTTTATGTAGCAATTAAAGCTACATGACTAGGTCAGAAGAGGGAAACAGTCATCCGGTGGAAAACCATAAAAATACTAAGATACATGTGACCGGTGCGGAGCTGCAAGCATTAGTAGATAATGTTGTTACAAAGGCTATAGAGCGGCAGTATAATGAATCTAGCGGGACTCGAAGTAGGACCCTATCCGCACCGCATTCCAAGCCTAAGACTCATTCGGAGGCTCACAGCAAGCCACCCTCTAAGAAAGATGAGCCAAAGAAAGATGATGATCGACATTCATCTAATCAACACAGTGTTCCATCTAAAAGGATAGTGTTTGATGATAAACCACGTACCAAGTCCTGTACCTATAAGTACTTTGTTTCCTGCAAACCCCGGGATTTCACTGGGGAGAAAGGGGCAATTGATTGTATGACCTGGTTAGATGAAATGGACACAGTAGTTGACATCAGCGGTTGTGCTGAGAATGATGTAGTGAAGTATGTATCCCAATCATTCAAGGGAGAGGCACTAGCATGGTGGAAGTCTCTCATTCAAGCTGCTGGGAAGATCCCGCTCTACAATTTGTCATGGGATCAGTTTGTTGCTCTCATTAAGGAGAACTATTGCCCGCAGCATGAGGTTGAAAGAATTGAATCAGATTTCTTATCGTTGGTAATGAAGAATTTAGATTGTCAAGCTTACCTCACCAGTTTCAATACCCGTCTAGGCTGGTTCCGTATCTCGTAACCCCGGAACCCAAAAGGATTGCTCGCTTCATTGGGGGTTTAGCCCCAAAAATCAAGGCCAGTGTTAAGGCATCGAGACCTGCTACTTTTAGATCAGCAGCTGACCTATCTCTGTCTCTTACCTTGGACGCGGTCAGGCTAAGATCGCTCAGGAATTCGGAAGAAGGCAAGAGAAAGCGTGAGGATGATAACTCACGAAGATCTGAAAAGAAGCATAAAGGTAGCACTAACTTCAGGAAGAAGTCTGGATCCAACAAGGGTGGCCAACAAGCTGAGGAAAAGCCAACGTGCAAATCTTGCCAAAAACGCCACTTTGGAAAGTGCAGACTTGAGTCCAAGTCTAAGTCAGGATCACCTGCATGTGGGTTATGCAAGTCTAAAGAGCACAAGACTGTTGATTGCAAGAAGATTAAAGATGCCACATGCTACAACTGCAATGAGAAAGGGCACATTAAAACCAATTGCCCTAAATACGCCAAGAAGCCGGAAGAGGTCAAGAAGACCAATGCAAGGGTCTTCAGAATGGATGCACGAGAAGCTGTCCAGGACGACAATGTGATCACGGGTACCTTCCTCATAAATGATGTCTATGCAAGGGTATTATTTGATTCAGGTGCTGATAAGTCATTCGTAGATAATAAGTTTTGCAAATTGCTGAATTTACCTGTTAAAACCCTAAGAGTGAAATATGAGGTGGAATTAGCTGATGGTACCTTAGAACCTGCGTCAACCATATTAGATGGATGTTTCATATCCATTAGGAACCACTCTTTTCCATTGTCCCTACTTCCTTTGAAGTTAGCCGGTTTTGATATAGTCATAGGCATGGATTGGTTATCTCGTAACCAAGCCCAGATAGTGTGCAATAAGAAGCAAGTGGTGATCAAGACTCCATCCGGTGAGCCAATTACCATTCAGGGAGATACCCAGTATGGACTGCCTGAGCAAGTGTGTATGCTCAAGGCATCTAGATGCTTAAAGAAGGGTTGTGTTATTTACATGGCACAAGTGACTATTGATGAGCAGAAGTCCAAGATTGAAGATATTCCAGTCATTTCTGAGTACCCTGAAGTTTTTCCAGAAGAACTACCTGGTCTACCACCAGATAGGCAAGTAGCATTTCTGAGTACCCTGAAGTTTTTCCAGAAGAACTACCTGGTCTACCACCAGATAGGCAAGTAGAATTCAGAATTGACATCATCCTTGGAGCAGCACCTGTTGCGAGAGCGCCTTACAGATTGGCACCAACAGAGATGAAGGAATTGAGGACACAACTAGATGAATTACTAGCCAAAGGTTTCATTAGACCTAGTTCGTCTCCTTGGGGAGCGCCAATTCTATTTGTCAAGAAGAAGGATGGATCGATGCGTCTGTGTATCGATTACCGTGAGCTTAATAAGGTCACTATCAAGAATAGATATCCTTTGCCCAGGATCGACGATCTGTTCGATCAACTACAAGGGGCAAGCTACTTTTCTAAGATCGATTTGAGGTCAGGCTATCATCAATTGAAGGTTAAAGATGAAGATGTACACAAGAATGCATTTAGGACTCGTTATAGTCATTACGAGTTCCTGGTGATGCCGTTTGGGCTCACTAATGCACCTGCCGCATTCATGGATCTCATGAATCGCGTTTGCAAGCCTTACTTGGATAAATTTGTCATTGTTTTCATCGACGACGTTCTCATTTACTCGAAAAGCCAAGCTGACCATGAGAAACATCTTCGTTGCATTCTTAAGCTACTTCAACAAGAAAAGCTTTATGCCAAATTTTCAAAGTGTGAATTTTTGCTTCGAGAAGTCCAATTCCTTGGACATGTTGTTAGTGAGCGTGGTATCCAAGTGGATCCCGCTAAAATTGAAGCTATTACAAACTGGCAAGAGCCCAAGACGCCTACGGAAATTCGCAGCTTTCTAGGACTGGCAGGATACTATAGGCGATTTATTGAAAACTTCTCAAGAATTGCAGTGCCCCTAACCCTACTCACCCGCAAGAATAACAAGTTTGACTGGGGGCCTAAGCAGCAAGAATCTTTCGATATTTTGAAGCAGAAGTTGAGCAACGCTCCTGTATTAACGTTGCCTGATGGAGTTGATGAATTTGTAGTATATTGTGATGCATCGCACACAGGTATGGGATGTGTGCTTATGCAGAAAGGGCAAGGTTATTGCCTACGCTTCTCGACAACTGAAAGTGCATGAAAAGAATTACACCACCCATGACTTGGAGTTGGGTGCTGTTGTATTTGCACTAAAACTGTGGAGACATTATTTGTATGGAACTAAGTGTGTGATCTATTCCGATCACAAAAGCCTTCAACATTTGTTTAATCAGAAGGACTTAAACATGAGGCAGCGACGTTGGATGGAAACTTTGAATGATTATGACTGTGAGATAAGGTACCATCCTGGCAAGGCAAATGTGGTTGCTGATGCCTTGAGTAGGAAGGAAAGAGTGAAACCTATAAGAATCAATGTTTGAATGAAAGGTTGTTAGCTGCACAGAAGGAAGCTGTCTTGGAAGCTAACTACCCTGATGAAAAGCTAGGTGTAACTGAAGAACAGTTATCCTATAGCAAGGACGGAATCCTGAGGTTAAATGGACGAATTTGGGTCCCAGTTTATGGAGGACTTCGGGATGTTATCCTCCAGGAAGCCCACAGTTCCAAGTATTCCGTTCATCCTGGAGCTGATAAGATGTATCAGGATCTAAAGGCAAACTATTGGTGGATAGGCTTGAAAAAGTCTATAGCCGCCTATGTAGCTAAATGTTTGACGTGTGCGCAAGTCAAAGCTGAACACCAAAAGCCGTCAGGTTTGCTACAACAGCCTGAACTTCCCACATGGAAATGGGAGATGGTGACAATGGATTTCATCACCAAGTTGCCAAGGACAAAGAAAGGAAATGATACTATATGGGTAATAGTAGATAGACTGACTAAGTCAGCACATTTCCTACCCATTAAGGAGACTTATAGCTCCGACATGTTAGCCCAATTGTACGTAGATAAGATTGTATCTCTGCATGGTGTACCAGTGTCAATAATCTCTGACAGAGATACCAGATACACATCACATTTTTGGAAAAGTTTCCAACAATCTTTGGGCATGCGCTTAAATTTTAGTACGGCTTACCATCCACAGACAGATGGGCAAAGTGAGCGTACAATCCAAACTTTGGAAGACATGCTTCGTGCATGTGTGATTGATTTAGGTGGTAATTGGGATAACCACCTGCCACTAATCGAGTTCTCCTATAACAATAACTATCATACCAGCATTAAGGCTGCGCCTTTTGAGGCATTATATGGTAGGAAATGCAGAACGCCTATTTGTTGGGCAGAAGTAGGGGAAACTCAATTATCAGGACCTGACATAGTATTTGAAACGACGGACAAGATTGTCCAGATTCGCGACCGCCTGAAAGCTGCCAGAGATAGGCAGAAAAGCTACGCAGACTTAAGACGTAAACCTCTAAAGTTCGAGGTTGGTGATAAAGTTTTGCTTAAAGTATCACCATGGAAGGGGGTGATGCGATTTGGTAAGAAAGGTAAGTTAAGCCCAAGGTATATAGGACCATTCGAGATTATCGAATATGTAGGAGCAGTGGCTTACAAGTTAAACTTACCTGAAGAGCTCAGTGGTATTCACAATGTATTCCACATCTGCAATCTGAAGAAATGTTTAGCAGATGAATCGCTAGTCATACCACATACAGATGTGCATATAGATGAGAGCTTGAAATTTGAGGAAAAACCTTTGTCGATTGAGGATCGACGGGTTAAGAAGCTTCGGAGGAAGCATGTGCCAATTGTCAAGGTTAAATGGGATGCCCGCAGAGGTCCCGAGTATACGTGGGAGGTAGAGTCTACCATGAAAGAAAAGTACCCTCATTTGTTTCAGTAAATCTCGAGGTCGATATTTCTTTTAAGGGGGTGAGGATGTAACACCTCGAAAACTTATATCCAATAAATTAAGACACGTGTCACGTAAAGCAAACACGTCATGAACTCGGATCAAGTTAAAGATGGATGGCAGGATTTAAAAGTGTCGACATGTTAATTAATACCTCTGAACGACCTCGTTATAAATCCCAAGACCCAAATTTATATTATAAACATCTGATACATTCAAGTCCGAATTATTTTGATAATGTATAATTCAAATTGGCACAAGAAATGGATCCTATGTTCCATACGACAAATTCTACATGCAAACTTTCTCAAAAGAAGCCAAAATGTGTAAGTGCATGGCAAGGCCATGCAAAGTCTGGTCAAATGGTCCCATTCTGTTGCAAAAAGACCCAAGATTCGAGTTATAAAAGATTGCATGGTCAAAGCTTAAAAGTTTACAAATTTTTGTCTTCTGGTCATCGGATACGGACCGTATGGCCTTAGGCTTACGGTCCGCAAGCACTGCAACTGGGCGACACAATTAAAGGTCGATTACGGACCGCAAGGCCAAAAGCTTACGGTCCGTAAGAGGTGCTTACGGTCCGCAAGGACTTTAGCTTACGGTCCGTAAGACATGTATCTGGGCAGAATTTTGGACAGATGCCTGTTAAACAAGTTACACCGCCTTATAAGAGTGGTATTCGAAAATCAGGGGCCCTACAACTGGTTTTTAGCATCATAGGGACACCTGGGAACATCTTACAACAATTGTAGACTGATTTGGAGTGATCTTGATGCATCAAAGTCACTATATAAGAGAACCTCTTGTTGCAACATTTGGTCTTTCATTTGCAACTCACTTCAAGCTGGTCTCTGGAGCTCCTCTGGTCAGCAAACAAGTTCCCTTAAGTTCCAAATCATACTTAGGACCTTTGTAAGTGTCCTTAATCCTTCTTAATTCAGTTTAGCTTAGTTAATTAGCTAAAAGTCAAACCGTCGTAATTAAGGTTTGACTTTGAGATTAACCAATAATTGTTCAGTCAAATCTCGAATTAAAAGTACCTATAAGTAGGTAATTATGTAGGTAATAAACCCTTAAAAGGGTACTCTCTGATTCCCACTATAACTAGGTCAATTGTCGGGTCAAACTTGATATTAAAAAGTCAACAGAAAGTTTATTTTCAAATTAATGCATAATTAGCAATGTAGAACCCATGCAACCTGTTTTATCATTAATATAACTTGGTAATAAATGTAGGAACATGTCTAAACATGTTCAACCCGACAATTTTCAGTTTAGGCTCGGTTCGGAACCGAAAGTCGCATAGTTTGACTTTTGCTTTGACTCTCGATTCTGACCCATTGTAGCATGTTTTAGAAATGCCTTAGAGCCTCATTAGGACCAGGTTTCATATAAGTATAACCCTCTGTGATTATACAACTTGGTTTAATAGTTATCCGATTATATGCATATTTCTGTTAAATGCCTAAATGTTGACTATTATGCCCATATGACTTTAAAACGTGATTTTTGAAAATATAAAAGAGTGGAAACCTTAGTTACTGATTTATAAACTTGCACCTAAAATTTGCCATCAGTTTGAGGTCTAGATTAAGAGTTATGCTCATTAGCGTAATTAGAAAGCTTTTGTTAATTAAACGGCATAATTAGCATGTAGCCTATCTAAACCCGATTTTTGATACCAAACTTTTTACCCACTGATATAAAATAATATTTTGGGATTTTTGGAAATTCTTATTTATTTTTAGGCTGAGCATAATATAGGGTTGTAGCCTTATTTCGGTTATTGCCGATTTTGCCCTTTTGGGCTATAAATGAGTTTTACAAATATTTTTGACCCCAAACCTTTTGCTACTGATTTTATATGATAAATAAATTATTTTAAATCTTTTGGAATGATAAAAATATCAGCTTTCTATATAGAACCCGGAAATGGCTCCAAATCGCCTTTTTAAGCATTTTTAACGCATAGTATGCATCAAAACTATTTTTTAAACATATAAGGTTGGATGCCTACTGATATTTTAAGTAAATTATTATATTATAATAGTGAGAAAAAGTTTTAAACTCAGATTTCCAGTTTTGACCTTTTAAGCCTAAGTGAAATTACCAAAATGCCCCTAAGGTGCATAGTTTGGTTTTAAATGATAAATTTCACATATATGTAATGACCTACTGTTATAACTTAGTAAATTAAGTATTTTTACTGATTTCATCAGACCCGAAACTCAAATTTATATTTAGACTCTTTTATAACCTTTAAAATGACCAAAATACCCCTACGGGGCATAATTTGAGTTTAAATTCATTTGGGGCATAATAGAAGATATCTTACTGATGTCACAACATATTTAAGGCATATTAACTTAGGAAACTTGCATATGACTCTTTTGGTTACTCGTTACGCACTTTTCGCGTTCGGATCGGCTTATGTAACTAGTTTGCATATATTAGCCGAAACGGGTCAAACCATATTATTTATGTCTCAAAATCCAGAATGTGTTTAAGTTACCCATATTAAACAAGCATACAAGCTTGTCAGGTCAAAGCCACATTCTAAACCGGTCTTCGCTTTATCATGCGTTCGAACCGTATATTCCTTTTGAAAACTAACCGGTCTAAGTCTAAGTTTAATTAAAGACCCGTTAGGATTCTAATAGGTTATTAAAAACCTTCGTTCCAGATTAGGAGCCCAGTAAAAGCTACGTGCACTTGCTGTATTTGATTTATACATTGCTCAGGTAAATACTCTTAACTTATTTTCCCTATACGGGCTTCGGATACGGTATTATAGTAATACCGCTTGGTCGGGTATGTAGTCATTTAAATCGGATTGTGATTAATGCATTTACATAACTCGTTTTATTCTGTATTATTTGGTGTATGGCCTTTGGGGGTTAAATGACCATGTCCCGGATATCCTTGGCATCATTCAAAGAAATGGCCACGACCTAAGCACGGGGTGTAGGCGTACACCTGACAGTTGCATATGTAAAAACTGGTAATCCACTTAGAGGAAATAATCCTTGTGGGCATTATACTTGTGGTGTGTCAGTTAATCTAGACCGGCCCTACAAACCGGCCCTGATGGACGACAAATAAGTAAAACTGTATACAAGATTATTTTTAAATAATTGTCCCAAGTTATAAAAGATATTTTTGCCGAAGTGCATTCAAATTAATTTTCAAACTCTTTTCAAAATGAGTCAGTTAAGTTGTATTTACCAGTGTAAACTGACGTATTTTCCAAAAAGGCTAAGTGCAGGTACAATACGAAATAGGCTGGCTACTCCAGGCATCAATACTCAAGTCTCGCACGCTCTAGATGTCGAAGTCTGTTGAACAGTTTTCCTTTTTATTTTGATCCGCCTGTGGATCTGTTTCAACTATTTTGTGATACTTAATATTACAATTTATTTGGTTGAAATGAATCTATCTTTTGCTTCCGATGTGCATTTAAATATTGTGTTGTTTGACTATGATGATATCAACTACGTCACGATACTCCCCACCGGTAATACGTGGAAATATCGGGGTGTGACAAATTCATTTGTAACTTTTCTGATTCGGTAACGAAGTGCTGCCGAATTGTCTCCAGGTTGTAAATCAGTGTTATATCAATAATAGAGACATTTAAATTGAATCAAGCTGTAAACAAGTCCGTTTCTCTGAATTCCGCCTTAGATTCGGATATAAGCTCTTCTGAACGACTCATTCAGGTCGCACAACGATCCTACAAGTGGTATCAGAGCTTAGGAGGAAGAGTTCAGCTTGATTTCATCAGATTTCTGACTTCTACACCTTCTTTTTCAAATTAATCAACTTTTCACGGCCAAAATAGATTGAATTTCACACATTACATGCGAAACAGTGTTTTAACAAAGCCTTGAAAGAATTGGACCTAAAATCGAGCTAAAACCTGATCAATTTGACAAAAGTTTGGCCGACATGATGACATCAGCATAATTTCGCATGGAATAGCATTTTAATTTCGCACGAAATTACATTTTGTGATTAATTTCGTTTGAAATTGTTGGTAATTTCGTACGAAATCAGATTTCATTTGAGATATTTCATACGAAATTAATATTTCGTTTCAAATCGGTTGTTTCCGTTTGAATACAAGTTAATTTCGCACGAAATTATATTTCGTTTGGTATTTTCGCACGAAAACACTATTTCGTGTGAAACATCTAATTTCATTTGTGTTGTTCTTTCGTTTGAAGGTCTATTGCTGGTAATTTCGCACGAAATCAGATTTTGTTTGAGAGTTTCACACGAAATCAGCTATTTCGCATTAAAGTGGAATTTCGTTTGGGTATTTCACACAAAATCATCTATTTCGTTTAAAAGTTGATATTTCGTTTGAAAGTGGACATTTTGTGTCAAGATCATTTCGCATCAACCTAGTGACAATTTGTTTCAAGTTATTTGATATTGTTTAGACTGATTGTGTTTGCTTGTTGTCTACAGGAAATTCAAGAAATTCTCATCATGGCTGAAGAATTCTACAACACGTTCTACAATGCATTAACATCAGAATCATCCGAAACTACAACTGTTACACCAAAAACCATAACAAAAGCGATCAATGAAAACATTAAACATGATAATTTTTACGGAACACATTCAAAACCACCAACTCTCGAAAGTATTGAAGACTATACTTGGTGGGAAGAACGTTTCATTAGCTGGGCAAAAGCTTATGCACATGAAAGCTGGTTCTGTCTTGAGTTCGGATATGAAAGACCAAAAGATGATAAAGGAGAAAATCTTCCACTCAAGAACTTATCCAAAGAAGACAAATCTGAATTTGCAGCCGAACAGAGAATGATTGCCTTGATCCAGTCATCAATCAGAAATGACATGTTTGCTTTACTACAACATGACGGATCTTCAAAATCTGTTTGGGAAGCTTTAAGGGTTAAAGCTGAGGGGGGTAAACAAATCAAAAAGAATAAAATTGCTTTGTTAAAGAAAGAATTTGATTTGTTTGATAGTCTTAACGGTGAATCAGTTCGACAAATGATTGAACGTTTTTTTCATCTAAAAATTGAACTAGAAAGATTTAAGATTGAGAAAACGAGAGAAGAAATAATTGACAAAATCATAGAAGCATTACCACGAGCTGATCAGTGGCAAACGTTTGTGTTTATATTGAAAAATGATGCTTTGTATGAAACAATTTCTCTCGATGTGTTAATTGAAAAGATTGAAACTCATGAGCTTGAATTGCAGAAACAAAACAAGATGAGCAGTTCTTCACATCAACAGAATGTTGGTCTCTATTACAAAGGTAATTTACCTTCGGTGAAAGTTGGTGAATCACCAAAGACAGCATTCAGTGGTGAGAAGATAAAAGAACCTCAGAAAAGCTCATCAAGTTACGATCCGGGTTATCATTCATTTTCTTCAAAAGCCAATTCTGAAGAATCAGAAGAGATACTGTGTAACATTGCTCTCAAGTTGAAAAATTCTCCGGCTATGAGCATCAATGCTGCTAAACAACAAATGAGCTTCCTTGCATCCGTTCTGGAATCGTATGAAGGTCTAGTAGCTGGCAAAATTGGAAATTCTGAATTGACCAAAGAAGACTACGACCAGATTGATCCAGAAGAAATGGAACTCATAGATATTCGCTGGTGTTTGGCAAGTTGCATCCGCAGAGCTCAAAGATATATGGAGATTACTGGGAAACAGTCAATCGGTGGACCATCAACAAAACTGGGATTTGATAAATCCAAAGTGACCTGCTTCAAGTGCAAACAAAAAGGTCATTTCAAGAGAGAATGTAACAATTCTGCAGTTGGTGGAAATGAACATCCTTTCAATGATGATTATTACCGAAAAGCAATCTACCACCGTAGCAAAGAAGAGCCGAAGATGATTGAAAATAATCCCAGAGAAAAATCAAGAGCTTGTGTAGTTATTCATGATGACGAAGGATATGATTGGAGTCAGATTCTACCAGAAGAAGATCGTGTTGATAATCGAGTTACAGCTCATGGCAGAAGTTCATCAAAGAGCAATCATTATGTTTTTATGGCTGAAATCAAAGAGAAAACCAGAGAAGAAATTCTGAGTGAGAAAACGTACAGAGAAAGAAACATTGCTAGCAACAGAATTAATGAAATGCAAGAAGAATATGAAAGTGCAATGATCAATAAAAGATGGGATAAGAAGCGAGAGTGCTATGTCAACAGAATGGGTGAACCTGTTGTTCCGAAGAAAGACATAATTTTTGATGATGTTCTTCTCATAATTCCTCGATCTGTCGAATATTATACAAATGTAACAAAAGATAACACATATGTGAAAATGCATGAAAAAGACATAAGATATGTCATGATATCGTGTTTGAGGAAAAGGGATGAAGAGAGAATGAAGAATAATGTTGAAAAGCTGGTTGATGAGTTGAAGAAAGTTGCTGAAGAAGCTAAAGTAGAAGTTGTGAAAGTTGAAAATGAAAAGATTGCTAAGAATCAGAAGGTAGAAGAAGAAGTTGTTGAAAAAGAAGCTGTTACCGAAGAACAGCAAGTTGAAGAAGTTGAGAAGAAAATTAAAAGTTCGATTGAAGTGAAGGATGAGATTTCAAAGGTTGTTGGTGATGCTGGTACTGGTGAAGAAAAGAAGAGTGAAACGGAACTGAAGCAGAAAGATGCTGATCAGACAGATGCAGCAGAAAACATCAAGATGTCAATCACTGAGGTAAATTCTGATTCTGAAGTCTTAAATGAAAATGTTGAACAGTGCAGGAAATGCATGAGACCATGCAGTGTTTGTACTGAAAAAGAGGAAAAGTTCAGAACAAGAGATCTTGAGTTTACTAAAATTGAAAATGTTTTTAAAAATAAATACAAAGAAATGCTTGAAAATGAAAAGGTTTTAAAAGAAAATGATGAAAAGATTTCAGAAAAATGTAAAAATTTAGAAAAAGAAAATGAAAGTTTGAAAGAAAAAGTTTTGAAAATGACAGAAGAATGTTTTCAAAAAGAAAATGAGTGTCAAGAAATGAAAAAGGAATATGATTCAATAAAATTGGCTTATCACATTACAAAAGAGTCATATGAAAAGGTGAAAAGTGAAATGAAATTTGTTAAATCAAGATTGGATTACTGTTCTGAAACAACTAATACGTTTAAGCGAAATTATGAAATAAAGCAACAAGTTGTAAATTCTTATATTGAGGATGTTGCTAAGCTAAAACGTCAGATTGCTGATTTAGAACAGGATAATAACAAGTTAAAAAGTTATCACGCGTCATCATATGTGCTTGAACGTATTTTCAATATAAAACCGGGAGATGGTGAGTCTGAGCAAAACAAGAAAGGCATTGGCTCAGAGTTTCATCAAGTTCCACCACCGGAAAAGTTTGCATTTTATGATGATGAAAAGGTCGAAAAAGCTTTCAACATGGTAGATCAATTGCCAGATAACATTGATGTAACCTATTCCAAATCTGATGATTCTAGTGATTCAGAGGTGGTAGGTAAGGTCGTTGAAAGTGTGTTGAAAGAAGAGTCGGTTGAAACAGGTAAATCTGAATCACAGGATGAAAATGAAGGTAATTTTCATGATGGATATCTGAAAAACTCAAAATCTGAGAAAAATTTGAATGATGATTCAAAAGGATTGGTTTATACCATGATTGGATCGGACAAATTATTCTTAGATGTTGTATTCCCAATTCAGAATGTGATTTCAGAAAAGATTGATAAAGTTTCAAAATGGTTGAGATTGAAAAATCTGAAATTTCAAAGTTTGCTGGAAAGAGTCACAAAACTTTTTATAGCAAACCTGGTTACAAGAAGAAGAACATGAAGGCTGGGTTGGGTTATAAAAAGAAACAAAGTTGGAAAAGAAATGAAACGCCGAATTTTCAGGCAAAGATGAATTTTGTTCATGGAACAAGTTCTGAAGAAGAAAAAGAACTTCAATTTAGACGACAGTCTAATGAAGAGTTCTATGCTCAAAAGAAAAAGCAACAACCACAGGTCAAAGATGTTTCAAAACGAACATGTTTCAAATGTGATCAAATAGGACATCTTGCTCGCAAGTGTCAAAATCTGAAACCTGTTGATGTTGAGACGAAAAAGAAGTCTGATGATGTGAAAGAACAAGAATCTGAAGATGTGAAACAAAGGTCAACCAGATTTGATTCAAAACAAACTTGGAGGTACAACACAAACAAGTTTGCTTCGAATCAAACTTGGAAATCAAACCCGAATAGGTTAGATTCTAGACAGATCTGGAATTCTCACACACCCAGATTAAGAACAACACAAAGTTGGAAAACAACTGTTGACACAACGAAACCAAATCAGTTTTGGAAACCAAAAGTTGTTGTTCAAAATCAAAATGTTCAAAAAGGTTCAAATTTTTACAAAAGAGGTACTCCTAAAGGTCAAACTTGGAGTGCTAAGAAACAAATTGTTTCAGTAAATGATGAAAAAGATGAAATTAAAATTGAAAAAGTCTTTGTTCAGAATGACAAAGATTTTCCGAAATTGAATGAAGCATATTGTGTTGAAATGCCTAAGGTCAAACAGACCTGGGCTAAATTGTTCAAGTGATTAAATAGTTTGAATGTGCAGGTGCTCAAGAAAACTGAAGATTGTGAGAATGGAAATCAGAGTAGCCTGGCACAGGAAGAGAAGGCTGCTGAACCCTGGTTTGGTTGAAACAGGGAGTTTATTTGATTTCTGTACATAAATAAACAATATTTCAAAAATCCTAAAAATTGAAAAATTTAAAAACCAAAAATATGTTTTTATTTTGTCAAAATTTTGAAAAATAAAAAATATGTTTGTTTTTAAATTTGTCAAAAATCTAAAAATTCAAAAATATGTTACTTGAATATGCCGAAACCCTCACGGCGGAACAAACATGATTACTTTCACAAGATTGAAAAACGGTTTTCAAACTGTCGAAAATCAATGGGTTGTAAATCATGGGGTATGTTAGATTTTCTGCAAATCAGTGCATGAGAAGCAGAAAATGGATGGCGAGACAAAGCTATCAGTGTCGGTTTGTCAAATTTTCTTTAAATGGTTTTGCATTTTAGGGGGAGTATTTTTGTCAGAAAATCCAAAAATATTTGAAAATTTGAAAAAGTCAAAAACATGATAAAATTAAAAAAAATGAGTTTTTGTGTAAAAAGAGAAAATGATAGTACATCAGTAGACAGTTACAGTATGCTAAAGAAATGTAATGATTATATAGTGTTAAACAGTCTCACTGATGATATGCCGATAGATTTTTATACATTTAGTAAACTTTTTCGGGATATAAACATAAATTCAAACTTGCTTGTTTCGTGGGGAACACTACTTGGATATATAGGTAACCCCTGAAATCTTGTTTGAAAGGTCCCTCTTTCTGAGATACTAGGTCTTTATGCTTAGTGATATCTGGGGTATTATTCCGGGACTTCTGATAATGCGGAAGCAATGGCCTAGTCCCCGTATAATACTTTCTGCATGCTTGAAATAAAAGCACACCCTCGGCATAAAAAATGATGAAACATTGCAAAATGTTAATCATGTGCTGTTGAAGAAAAGATTCTCTAAAGGGAACACACCTAAAGTCGAACCGTCATCTCTCTGATTTTGCGGAAGCAATAGCCTGAGCTCTCACGGTCTCGCATTTAACCCTTTACAGATATCATCTAGGTATACTCACCTGTAAGACTGAATATTGGGATCTGGATACGGGAGTATATTCAAGAGGTGGGACACATGAATGAGTTTAAGTTCTTAATACACCTAATTCGTATCCTGAATCAGTTGAAATTTGTGTGAAAATTTAAGTGGATCAGTATATCGACAATCTAAGTGAATTGTTTAATTCTTAATGTGTAACTAAGCTCAACGGTACTTGTGACTTGTCAAAAACTGATATGATCCTCCGACGCAAACTCAAACAAAAATATTGTCTGTAAATATGTTTGTAAATATTTCTTTACTGTTTTATGTTTCAGAAAAATACAAAAAGATTTTGATTCAATTTTATTTTATTTTCGACAACCGATGTCTGGGATGCTGAGTTTCAAAATCTAAGTATGCTGATTGTGTTTCTGAAAATAAACAAGTTCATTAATTTGAAACTTGAAGTTTTTAAAAATCAAAAATTCAAAAACAGTTTGTGATATCTCCAAGGTCATTAAATTGGACTTGGATGATTAACCGTGAGGGAGTTGGATTCTTAGATTATTAAAATCTACTAAAGAGTCAGGATATTTGATTCTTGAAATTCAAAACATTGTTACTTATAAATGTTTGAGTGCTGCAGATGAGATTCCAGACTACGATCCTGAGACTAAGGGGGAGTCTGAAGACAAGCTCAATGTAAGGGGGAGTTTGTAACCAGAAAGTAAGGTGCCGATCCCTAAAGCATGGAAGCTTGATGAAAGGGGGAGCCTGAGAAAAGTGTTTCTAAAAGATGTTATTAAAAGAGCTAGAGTCAGATCCTGGTATAACATTTAAAGATAGAAGCTGATCTATGAAGAAAGATTGATGGATGCTTACAATGTTAGACAATTTGGAAAGAGTTTAAAGACTGATCAAGACTGAAGATGTGTCATGCTAAATATTAGACGCTAAAGACTTCGTCAACATCCAAGGGGGAGTCTGTTAGTGCACTATGTCTGTTGACTTCGTCTTGTATCAATTCATGTAATAGGATTGTTAGATCAGGGCTCGTAGTACGAGAAAACAGGTTTTATGTGTGATTGAGGTAATTTCGCACGAAATAACCTTTGGTAATTTTGCATGAAATAACATTTGTTATTTCGCATGAAATTACATCACCTATAAATACCTTGATCTCCAATTCATTTGTAACTTTTCTGATTCGGTAACGAAGTGCTGCCGAATTGTCTCCAGGTTGTAAATCAGTGTTATATCAATAATAGAGACATTTAAATTGAATCAAGTTGTAAACAAGTCCGTTTCTCTGAATTCCGTCTTAGATTCGGATATAAGCTCTTCTGAACGACTCATTCAGGTCACACAACGATCCTACATAGGGCCTACACTACAGAAATTAAGAGAGAAAATCGAATTTTGAACGAATTGAATGAACTACCGTTGGTTGCTATTTATAGGGCCTGATCTTCAGTTTCTCGCGGCCCGCGAAGAATGTAGCAAGGTTTTACGCGGCCCGCGAGGGCCCTAAGGCGGCATCACAGTTGCTGAGTCATCGACACATGGCGGCACCAGGTTTTCGCTTATCGTTGAGCTGTCGCGGCCCGCGACGAAGCTGGCTAAGGGCTTCGCGCCCCGCGAGCGGTTGATAAAACTTATTTTATTTGTTTTTAATGAAATAAAGGTTATTCGGGGCCGGTTTTCGTATACGGGGTGTATTTTAGGACATATAGGGGTATTCTAAATATATTAGGGGTGTCAGAAATATTTTTGGAGGGTTGATATATCTTGGTACCACTCCTGAACTATTTAATAAAATATATAATGTACTCACATTAAGTATAGTAACCCAATTTAACTTTATCCCTACGTCACGAGACAGAACCCCAACGAATTTAGGCAGAGCCTTGACATACGTTACGGGGCCCTAGATCAATCGGACAGGGTATTAGTGATTAGGGGTTACAATACTTAAAACGAGATAGGGCTTTGGAGTATAATAGGTATAATACCTAAGAATTTTTAGAAATATAAAGACAGCGAGAGGGCGATACTAGGAGGTCTTGAGCAATTTGAAAAATGGATCTGGCTTTCTATTTTATACTATCCTTTAACTTGGAGGGCACACTATGTCATCCACGTACATACCCCAACAACCTTCCACGTACACACCTTAGTATTAGAATTCATACTTCATGCACATACTACCCACTTTGTATTAAATGTTAACTTTTTGTAATTATGGTGTTCATGTATACAAGTGTAGACGTGCACTTTTAAATTGGTTATAATTAATCCAATTTCAATTTATTTTATTATTATAATTAATTTATCCGCTTCACTCATTTGGCGAGTATAACTTCTAAAATATGACGTTGTATAAAACAATGAATATGTCATTAGAACGAGAATATTTGTATCAACGTTTTGAACCAAGTTTCATTAAAAACGGAGTAGGTTTAAATATAATGTATTTTTATAATTTAATTATTAAACGGGTCCTACGGTTGCCAAAATAGCTTATATTTCTATTGGTCAATTTACCCATGACCTATTCGTGTAAAAATTTGAGGAATGTTACACACACTCCATCGAACGACCCTCTGACCGAATGGTCATCCGTCCGGACGGTCATCCGATCGGACCGCTATCCATTCACTCATCCCTTCGACGCACCGTTTAAGGCACTGTTCAGCGCTTACACTATCGTTCTCTGACCAGGCTAACCTTCAAGCGCTCCATTCAATCCAAGGAAGTGTTTATCTACTAAACACGCTCTGTGAGTATACTCGAACCCTTTTTGCTTTATGCACTTTTGGGTGTTACATACGTTACCTATATCAAATCACATCAACACACAACGCAACACTTTTTATACGCTAACCGCTCTCGCATGTTATACGTGTTTTTTTATGAATGCTTGTATGTTATATATGTTTACATAGTGATTGTTGCCTGACACCTTAGCAACGATAGTACTATAGTTTGGACTCAGCACCTGTCGTGGACAGGGGTTGTTAAGGGCTTTACTTCACGTATACAGTGGTGATATGTGTTGCGCATTCTTCAACTCGCAGTCATGTCTGTGCATATTTCATTGTCGATAGCCTACTAGCTTCACATTTCTACGTGTTACATGCTGGATATGCGTAAACCGCTTTCGCTATACTATATGCTATTAAACTTGTATGCTCCCCTTTACACTATGTGTATTGACTTTATTTTAACGTATGTGACAGGTGTTTAGGATGCTTGCTTGCTGTGATGAATCGAGTTTAGGTGGCCTAGAAACCCACAAATAAATTATGAGTTGTCGGAACAATTATTTGTCTTTGAGAACAATGTCTGTAATAACTATTTATGCTTTATGAGTTTGTGGTATGGGACATGAATGTTAATCATATTATCACTAATAGTGTTATGGATTCTCTTGGACAATCTGTTTCGCTCTGTGCCACGCCCCGATGTTTCCGCCATCGGTTGGGGTGTGACATCATTCTTTCTCACTCCAACAAACCCATATCGATCAAGCAATACTGAATTAACACCCTTACCCTAAGGAAATTCGAAGAGAATGTTGAATGAAACACACAACTTAATACTAGTGGTGTCAAAAAGCCAATAATAAGATCCACCTTGTTAGTCCATTATTTTGAGATTTAAGCCACAAGTTATATACATGCTTTCTCAAAGATTCAAATTCGATAGTACGAAAATTTAAAACCCAACTGACTATATCAAGAAAGTTCTTTCAATTTGTGCCATATCCAAGTTTGACAATTTCTCGGACATCCCAATTCTCCTTTAGTTATTACCATTCTTTTTTGAGAAATAGAGTCATCACTTAATTACTAGTTAAACATATTGCTATCTTTTTTGCTCTCCATCGTATATCATTGTTCTAAGATTTGGATTTGGATTTGGACTTTGCATGTAATATGAAATATCTTTTTTGCATTCCTTATCACATATAATTTCGAGAATATACTATGTGTGATTACTTATATGTTTAGATGCTCTTAAAAAGTATTATTTTATGTATATGTTCTATATGTATTGTTTTGTACTCTGATACCCAAACATTGTCCTTATATGTAAAGGTACTAATTATTTTATGTTACACTTACATATCAAAATATTTAGACGGTTGCATGGCAGTTGCCAACGAATCAGTGCAACCAAAACAGTTGTGTCGTTTCTTTTGGCGCCAATAACCGTCTCCTAAATGTATATATATGATGATCATTTCATTTGATCATCACCTAGGATTATATTTCCTATCATACTTTCTGTCCATAATCTCTTTTGATAATTCCTACATTTCATATACTTCAATACACACATGAAATCTGATCCGAACTCCAACACTAATACCATAAGAACATCATTGTGACATCGATGTCGTGACATCATCCATAGTGGTGTGATTAGACTATGACGTCTTTGATCTCTCTATATGCAATGTGAGAGTATTTAAGCCATTGTTGTTTTGTTAATTGTTATATCATGTATCATCTAAATATTAGCTGTCAATATTATTATATTATATTTGTTTAAGGCTGTAAAATAGCTGTCAATATATTTCCTTAGAATAGGTAGGATAGTTTCCTTTTCTCGGTATGTATCGTGTGTATATATTGGTGCTCTTTGTTAATGAGAAATGCATCTTTTCACCATTTTACATGGTTATCAGAGCATAGGTTCTGAGCCTAACCCTAGCCAAAATCACTGCCCTCTTTTTTTTCTTCTTTTCCCTTCTTCCTTTTGTATTGCTAATACCATTTCCACCATTACGATGGGAGATAAGTCTGATGCAGCATCCAATCTACCAAAACCTCTCCATCCAGTCTATACCGTCACCGACATCCAACGAAAGGTGCGGGTTCTCGACGGTGTGAAGGTCTCGTATTCATCGTGGGTCAAGTTGTTCCAGTTGCACGTAAGGGGATACAAAGGAATGAGCCATATCGATGGCACCAGGGCACCAGGTAAAGAATGCTCAATGGTCTGAAATAGACACAATCGTCCTTCAATGGATCTACGGATCCTTGTCAGGCGACCTTTTGGTTCGCGTCTTGGACAGTGATTGGCCTTTGCTGCTTGGACTCGAATCAAGTCCATCTTTCTGAACAATAAAGGGGCCAGAGCGGCTGCCCTTGAACATGAGTTTAACAACCTCATGCTCAAGAGCATGCCGTCACTCGAAAGCTACTGCCAGAAACTCAAAGATCTGGCGGGTCAGCTTAATGACGTTGACTGCCCTGTTAATGATCAGAGACTTGTTCTTCAACTCGTTAGAGGACTACCGGTGGAATATGATGTTGTTGGGGCTTACATAAATCAAAGCTTACCCACTTGGGAAACAGCCTGTAGTATGCTACAGTTAGAACACCAACGTCAAACTGCAAGGGAAAACTTGTCCACTCCGGCGACACTTGCTGCTGTTACAAATGAGCCGCAGAGGTTTGATCAGTCCAACCGCAGGAGAGGAGGATCCAGGACCAATAACTCTCGTCGACCCCAAATTCAACAGCCTACAACCAGTGGGCCACGAGGCAAAGCCCAGCCACATCATCAGCCTCAAACCCAAGCCCAACCTGCACCATGGTCTGCCAACCGCAACACCCCACCCTACTGGCCTATTGGGCTCCTCCGCCATGCCCATTCCCTACCCAGTCAGGATGGGCCCAGCCATGGGCGACCCCGTCCGCACCATGGGGACAACCATCTAACCATGGAGCAGGCCCAAGTAAACCCCCTGGTTTCTCACAACCAAATGAACCTTCACCCCAAGCCCATCTCGGTGAATTTAATCAGGCCCAGGTCAACGAAGTTAATGGCTTTGATCCACTTCAGCCCATACAAACTGGAGAAGCCCTACATGCTATGACCATGAATACTGAAGATGCCCAATGGTTCATGGATTCTGGAGCCACTGACCACCTTACTGGATATCAAGGTAACATTACTAATCCTATGCTTTCTTGTTCTATTGGCTCGATTTCTGTAGGTAACGGTGCACGCATGCCAGTCCTTGGATCGGGACACTCCACCCTTTCTACTCAAAACCGAGACCTCCACCTTAAAAATATCCTCTACACACCTAAAATTATAAAAAATCTTATCTCTGTTCGTAAATTTACTGTTGATAATTATGTTTCTGTTGACTTTGATCCTTATGGTTTCTCTGTGAAGGAATACCCGAGTGGGAAGATCATCTCCCGCCACAATAGCTCAAGTCGCCTCTACCCGCTTACTTATCCAGTTACAACACCCGCTGAATCTGCTGCTTTTGTTTCATCGTCCCAAGAACCGTGGCATGATCGTTTAGGTCACCCCGGTGTTCCAGTTTTTGATTTCCTTATTTCCAATAAAGTTATCTCATGTAATAAGCGTGCTAAGAATTTAATTTGCAATTCTTGCCAACTATCGAAGCACAAACGTTTGCCCTTTTCAATTTCAAATTCTAGTACTGTTTTGCCATTTGATATTATACATTGCGACTTGTGGACTTCACCAGTTTTGAGCAAAACAGGTTATAAATATTACATGGTTCTCATAGATGATTACACTCAATACACTTGGGTGTTCCCTCTCAAGTTTAAATCAGAAACTTTCACAACATTTGCCAACTTTCATGCATATATTAAAACTCAATTTAAATTGGTCATAAAAACCTTTCAGTGTGATTTAGGATGAGAATTTGATAATCATATATTCAAAGCATTTGCCTCTAAAAATGGTCTCCAATTCCGTTTCGCGTGTTCTCAAACTTTTCAACAAAATGGGAAATCGGAACGCATGATTCGGAGACTCAACGATATCATGCTCACCCTCCTCACACATGCGTCTCTCCCGCCCACGTTTTGGGTTGAGGCGCTTCACACCGCATGCTACCTACACAATATTCTACCTACTAAACTTTTAAACTTCCAAACACCCACATCGGCGTTATACCTAAAACATCCTTCTTATGATCACCTACGGGTCTTCGGTTGCGTGTGTTACCCAAATACATCGTCTACCCGACCTCACAAATTCACCATTCCATCCACCCGGTTTGTCTTTCTCGGGTATCCAGCCGATTATCGAGGCTATAGATGTTTAGATCTCTCATCGGGAAAAGTCATCTTCTCAAGGCACGTAACATTTGACGAATCCATTTTCCCATTTTCCAAACATCATACCCCGGCTCCATCCGATTACGCCTTTCTCCAACCAGACCCGTCTCCACTCATTTTCCAGCCCCACGAGCCGAATATCCAACCCACCTCGCATCCGCCAGATACCTCCACCTTCCAGCCTACTTTACATCAGCAGCCTCCACAAACTGACCAGCCTGCTTCATATCAGCAGTTTTCTTAAACTTCCCAAACGGCCCAAAACAGCCCTGCTCGTTTTGGTATCCATTACCAGCGGGCGTCTCGCGACCCACCACAACCCAACACTATACCCACCCAACTTTCTATACCTACTGTTCCCATCCATTGCGCTGCCACCTCTAATTCCCAATACATATGTTATTTATTTTGGTTATATTTCATTATCCATTGTCGACCTCTTTTATTAAATATTTAAAGGGTGATGCTATACAAATGCCACACCCGAAAGTATACACTAGGCTTGGTGTCACATCATACATGTCATATGCTAGGTCAAAAATGCTTATAAGACTATGTGTAGTGGGGCATGAAAGACATGCCACTTCACCCCTTTCACACCCCAAAACCATTACACATAATCTAAAGGGGATACGACTGTGAAAATGATCATATGGGACATGACTTTGTCATCATTGTCAAGGTGTGATTTAGTTGAAGGTTTTCTATCTACATAACGGTGAGGTAACACTTTGACTGGCAACTTTAACACTTTCTACTACACATAGTCTAAAGGGTTTATGACTTTGTCAAAATGATCATGTGGGACATGACTTTGTCATCTACATATCAGACATTTTTTGTGTCAAGCAAACATGTCATATGTGTTGTATGATTTGCTCCTTATACAATCCATATGCTAATGTATTCCCATCAAACAACTCATATTGACCATTTTTCCCATATCGTATGTTGCGTATAAACTATACCCTACGACCTACATCTAGGGGTGTTTTTCGGGTTTCAGGTTTTTGGATGGGTTATTTAGGTTGGGATTAGTTCAGGTTAGGTTGTTCGGTTTACGGACTTTGATATAAAATTAGAAAAATAATGATCCCCCACCCAAAAAAAATCATTAGAATTCATATTATCATCAAAATTTAAACATAATTTGACAATATAATATAATAATGTTCAAAAGTCCCAGAACTTAATGTTTCAAGCACATACTCCATACCAAAACATATCTCTAAAAAAGACAATAAAAGTTTGAGTTTTGGGTTTTTCGGGTCAAGTTGTTTGGGATTTGGCTAAGCAAAAATGACTCAATAATCGACCCATTCGGGTTGATTGGGTTGTTTCTAACATTCTCTGATTCAAGTTCGGGTAAACTTCAGATTCAGATCTAATTTTAAGTAATATTAGAATCCCATCATACGTCCTTGTTAGAATCATATTATATATAACTACAATCACAAGATTCATCTACAGTTCCATCATCCATGCATCGATTGGTTTGGCTTCTTCTTTTTTTGTCTTTTAGTGTCTTTTTGTTTTTTTCCTTTATCCTTCAACTTTCACCATTGACATTTACAACCCCTCAACTTTTTAAAAACTTTGTAATCGAGTTTTATGTGCTTATTTTTGTGTATGCATCGGTATAAATTCAAGTTCATTTACGTTTCAACGTAATTTTTTTGAAATGAGTAGGCTCAGATATAATACATTTTCGTGCTTATTTTATGTACTTTTTCAGTTGTTCTACGTTTTGAGATAATTTTAAGAGTGAATTGCAAGAATTGTCCTTTATCTTTATGCCTCTTTGCAGGCGGTGTCCTTTATGTTTAAAATTGACGAGTTTTGTCCTTTATGTTTAAAAATCAATCACGTTTTACCCT
This sequence comes from Helianthus tuberosus, assembly GCA_030545235.1. Taxonomy (NCBI): domain Eukaryota; kingdom Viridiplantae; phylum Streptophyta; class Magnoliopsida; order Asterales; family Asteraceae; genus Helianthus; species Helianthus tuberosus. Next base: position 143,891,220 of record CM060400.1, read on the forward strand.
TTGGGCCTAACCCAGTTAGTTTTTTTTGTTAAATTAGACCACACAAGGGTAATTTAGTCTTTTTACCTATATATATATAAATCTTTGAATTAGCAATAAAACAATAACAAATATAAGAAATTAATAATACATATTATATACAAATAATATATGTAGATTCATTACCCTTATCCCCCTCTCTCTGTCATTTTCCCTCTCTCTGCATATGTCCACCATTAACCACCACAAACAACCGCCATCCACCACCCCTCTTTCTACATCTGTTATCCACCGCCCCACCACTTACAACCCACATCCCACCGCAACACTCAAAACCATCCCCCACCGCACCACATCTATTATTCACCGCTGCACCACACCACTCGTAACCACCACCCACTTTTCCAGATTTGAGGATGAGAAGAAAGGCGGCGACGGCGGCCACCACCAGATCTGTGATGGGGTTGAAACGACAACCTGATTTGGTTCCTTATTCAGTTCACCCCTAGATTTGAGAGAGATATGGTGATTCGGAGGTTGTTAACTGCGAATTGTTATTTGATGAATTTGTGTCTCGATATGACTTTGGTCAGATTTACGAGAAACTATGAGGACTCTTATGAATTTGTATCTTGATTTGAATTTGAATTTGAGATGTAAGATTTGAATGTTAGTTGTTTGTGGGGTTTAGGAGAAAGAGAGATGGGTGGGTTTGATTTTTAATTGTTGCTGGTTTGTTACGGTTGGGAGAGAGAGACTTTGAGTGGGTTGGGTTGGGGGAATCTTCTGCATTTGTTAATGGTGGTGGTGGTTATGGAGGCGGCAGGTTTCAGGTGGCGGTGGTTATGGGGGTCGCTGGTGGCGGTGAAGGAGAAGGTGCCGGTGGTTATGAATGTGGTTGGGGGAATCTTCTGCATTTGTGTGTTTATATATATAATTTTTTTATTATTTTTCTAAACCTTTTTTAAGTTATTTACAAAGTTAGTCCCTCCTTCGTTAAAATGACAAAATTGCCCTCATGTGCAAGGCACATGACAAGATTTAACGAAAAAAACTAACTGGGTTAGGCCCTAAGGGTAAAACGTGCTTGATTTTTAAACATAAAGGACAAAACTCGTCAATTTTAAACATAAAGGACACCGCCTGCAAAGAGGCATAAAGATAAAGGACAATTCTTGCAATTCACTCTAATTTTAATTTTAATGTACGTCTCGGTATAAATTCAAGTTTATTTACGTTTCGACGTATTTTTTTTTGGAAAGGAGTAGGCTCTGATATAATACTTTTCGTGCTTATTTTTATGTACGTTTCAAGTTGGTCTACGTTTTAACATAAATGTTGTTCTAAAACGAGTCGGGTCAAATATAATGCGTTTTCATTAGACGGTATAAATTCGAGTTACTTTGTGTTTCGACGTTGTCGCAATGCACCGTACCATTCTTTAACTTTAAAAACATAATTTTCTTACATGTTTTTTATACGCATGTTAGTATAAACTCGAGTTGGTTAACGTTTCGACGTAAATTTCTTTCGTAAACAAGTCGTGTCAAATGTAATACATTTTATGCTTATTTTTATGTAGGTTTTGAGTTGGTCTACGCCAGGTCAAATTTTATATGATTTTATTAGACGGTATAAGTTCGACTTACTTTACGTTTCGCCGCTCCCGCAGCGTGCGGAAAATTTTACAAGCTGCAAAAACATAACATGCTTTAGAAAGCTGGGTGTGGGCTTGGGTTTGGGGCTTGGGTTGACATGTGGCGGAGATGAGCTCCACCAGGCCACCCCCAAAAAAAGTGGGGTGTGGCCGTGTGGGAGCGACGTGGGTAGGGGGCTTGGGTTGACATGTGAAATTTTTTTTTTAATATTTTGACATTTGTAAAATAAAACACACCACTAATTTATTTAAATAAAAAAATTACATAAAATCCTAATAAATTAAAAAAACAACTTAATAGATTCTAAAATATAAAAAAAACAACTTAATAAATCCTAATAAAATAAAAAAACTTCATAATAATTTAAAAAAAATTACAAAGTACGATAAATATTAAAATGGGGAACCCAATGAAATTCCGGGTTCCCATCGTGCCTGTACTCGATTTTGGCGATCTCCACTCGATCGTCGTAGCTTAGGTCGCCCGCATGCACACGATCGAAGCATGCTTTAAACCGATCCATGTGCGGTTTTAGCTCCTGCCACTTGTGTTGACACGCGTTCAAGTTGTGACGCGTGTTTCCAATATGTTGTCGGTATTCCTGAAACGCTCTTGTTCAGTAGGCGGTTTGACCACGGCGTAGCGTTCGTTGTGCGTCAACGATTGACGTCACTAGCGCTAGCTCCTCCTCCTCGGTCCAATTAACCATTTTCGGTTTTTGGGTTGGTTTTGGATGAAGATTTGTATTTGAAGAAAGTTGGTGTAAAAAAATTGGGGGTTTGGGGTGAATATTTATAGGTAAAAATTAGTAAAACTTTTTAAAAATTTGATTTACATAGCGGTTACCGTCATGGCAAACGGCTAGCCCAAACGGCTATAGGTAACGGGCATATTTTGCTAGCCAATGCCAATCATTCACATCATCTAGCCAACCCGCCCCACGCCAGGCTTCATAGCCACACCAGAGGGGCAACTCCGCTACCCTGGCTGGCCTGGTATGACTAAAGCGGCGTTGGTTTGGTTCCCATGCCCCAAATCCAAGCACACACCACGCAGTCTTTGTTATACGTGGAACTAAACCTTGTACCTTGTCTGCAGTCTCCATCCTGTTCAAACCCCCCCTGCAACCAATCCACACAACAATGGCGAAAGTCAATTGCATAACCCGCGCATCATCCATCATCTCCTTCCTCCCCCGTCCCAGACCCACACCCATCTTCTCCTTCCCCCCCCGACCCTGCAACCCCTTCACACCTCAATCTTTACACTATTATTCCACCACCAAAACCCCTTTCCCCCTCCAATACGAATTAATACTCTCCCGCCCATCTGACCCACCACCCCACCCCCACCGCCGTCGTCTACCACCCCCAAACTCCACCCCGAAAGACTCCCAATTAAACTTCGACGACTGGGTCGATATGAAATTAACCTCACAAAGTCAAGATCAAAGTCAACCCATATTGTCAAACAATGAGATGGATAAGTCAAAGAGGAAGTATTACAACAAGAGGCACAAGAGAATGTATGGTTCAGATTCAGAGGATGATGATGGTAAGCATGAGAATAACAAGTATGTTAAGTTAAATCAAGAAGTTGTAAAGCTTAAAACTTTGCATAAAAGAGAGGAAGAGTTGTATTTCTATGATGCTTTTGCATACCCTTGGGAAAAAGATAAACATTATAAGATGGTCTATCAGTTGGAGAAGAAGTTTTTTCCTGATCAGTGTTTTGATAAGGCCTTTCTTGAACCAGGTCAATCCAATACCAATGCGGGTTCCGGTTCAGGTGCGGAGGGGATTAAGAAGAAGAAGAAGAAGGTGGTTGAGGATGAAGGTGTTGTTGAGAAGAAGGATGAGAAGGGGTTGGTGTTTTTTGAGGAGGGTGAAGATGTGAAAATGGATGTTACTGAGAAGAAAGTTGAGGAGTTTTTTAAGTGTTTGAAGAAAGTGCCGAATGAGGTTGATGAGACTGTGCCATTTGTTTCGGGTAGGAGTTCGGGGCTTCCTCCGAAATGGGATGGGCCTACTGGAGCTGTTCTGCTGGTTAACAAACCTAAAGGTTAGTAATTTAGTATCTTTGTGTTTGATTCTGATGATAAATGTTTGTTAGATGACTTACTTTTACTAGTAATTTGTAAAAAGATTACTTATTTGATGATTTCGAAACAACTTTTTGACAGGGACTTGTGTTATATATTATGTTTTGCGAATTGAAACATTTTGTTAAAGATGCTGCTTTTATATTGTTTTACAGGATGGACCTCATTTACGGTTTGTGGGAAGTTGCGTCGCCTGGTCAATGTAAAGAAGGTATGATTTTACTGTTTTGCCTTTTCAGGTCTTAACGATTCGGAGCGCCTCACGCTTTTCAAAACCGATATTATGTTTGGTTTTATCGTGGAGTATGTTGCTTGTAACAGGTTGGGCATGCAGGGACTCTTGATCCTATGGCAACTGGTTTGCTTATTGTATGTATTGGCAAAGCAACAAAGATGGTTGATAGGTACGACTTAGTGCTATATCTTAATGACTTAATGCTTTAAGCGAAACTCAGTAATTAGATAATAAGTTTTAAAACACACATCAAGGGGACTTTTTATGATTTGTTGTGCAGATTTCAGGGTATGGTTAAAGGTTATAGCGGGGTCCTTCGGTTAGGGGAAGCTACGTCAACCCTCGATGCTGATTCACCAGTAATACAACGAGAGACATGGGAGCACATTAAGGATGATGACATAAAGAAAACTGCTGCATCATTAACTGGGGAAATATGGCAAGTACCTCCAATGTTCTCCGCCATTAAAGTAAGTCTTACTTCCATGTTTATTGAAACATTGCATATTGAACATGTAATTCTTGTTAATTTCATTTCAGCCCATCTTAATATGCTTACACCAGTAATTGATGTTCAATCTTCATAATAGGTTGGAGGTGAAAGGCTGTATGAGAAAGCAAGGAGAGGAGAAAATATTGAACTTTCACCAAGACGGATATCAATATTTGAGTTTCACGTTGAGCGAAGTCTTGAAGACAGGTTAGCTCCATATCCAGTATTTTTTCACATGGCTTGAGAAATCAAAAACAGATAAATCAATATCAGGGGGTGTTTGGATGTTTGTTTCCAAGTGATTAGTCTAGGGGTGCTAAATGGGTTGTGTTTGTGGGTTGGCGGGTTGAACCCAATACAAACCCGAAAGTTTGACACGAACCTGAAAGTTGTGTCAGACACATGACACGAGTTTTGGTGGGTTGACACGACACGACCCATTTAACTTGAAGTTTTGTTATATTATAATGCTAATACTCAATAATTACAAACTTACCACAAATATACAAATGCATATAAAATAATTACATTTAAACTACAAAACTCGATGCTCAATTTTTTTTTCTTTTAAATTTTTTGTCATAAAATACCCAACCAATTTAGGATATGATATCTAGAAAAACAAGTATAAAATTAAACGTGTCAGTCCATGAACCCTACAGGTTGATCATAACACAACACATTTAGCTAAATGTGTTTGTGGGTTCGTCCTGAAACTGACTAAAACTTGGTTTAAACTAAACCCAAACCCGCAATTTTCGTATCAGGTTCGTGTCGTGTCAAGACTTCACACCCCTAGTGATTACTGTGACACTCTAGATGCACATCCAAACACCCACTATAGTTTGTTTAACTGAAGCATTACCATATGATATGAGTAGTTACTAACAAGATAGTGATCCCCTTCTATCTTAATGTGGTTGCAGACAAAATGTGATTTTCAGGGTGACATGCTCAAAAGGGACATACATCCGATCCTTATGTGCAGATTTTGCCAAGGCTCTTAATAGGTACTCCAATAATCATACTTATACACGCATTTCTACTCCATATGGTTGAAGTCATTAAGATAAGTCGATTATGTTATCTTCTTGCAGTTGTGCTCACATGACTGCTTTACGACGAGATTCCATTGGTAAGTCGTTGATCCCTAATGCTTTATATATATGCATTGGAGTTGACACGGGTCAGTTTGGGTTGTATTTTTTTGATAAAAATGTAACGTCTTAATTTGTTTTTATTACAAGAAATTATGTTACTATTTCTCTTAATGTAGTTTTTAGTGATGTTTAGTTCATGAAATACTTACAACTAAAGAGATAAAATAGTGTTGGCGCTTGGCTAGCCCAACCTGTTTTGACCCGAACCCTTTGTGACATGCCCAATATCACTTGCTTATTTGAAAAGTTAACACAAATGTAACAACTTATGTTGCAGGGGACTACTCGGTTGATGATGCATGGGAATTCAAGGAGTTAGAAGAAGAAATACCTAAAAGCTATATGTAGATTATGCATGTGGAAACATTTTTTCAGATATGGAATTGAATGGTGACTGGATCTCCACCCCATGCTGTATGTATTTTCAATTTTCATGTTGGGGGAGACTAATGAAGTTGAGATGATCATTAGTTCAACGAGTGCAGTGTAAACTTAGGATTTGTTTCTGTAATAGTTGTTTGTAGTTTCTACCGATTATTTGAATTTAAAGGGGTTTATTGTTGGTTCAGTTTCTTATACAAGTGTTTATACAGTTGGTATTTAGAAAGTAATCCAACTCATTTTGATGGTTTCTAACGATTGGTTCGGGTTGAAAATGTAATAATTGAACATCTTTGAAGCTTAGGTGTTAAATCATGACCAAGTGAATTGTAATAGTTGAAGTTGAATAAGTAGAGTTGAGTTGGTTATCTTGATGATGAAATTGGTCATAAGGTCACAATTTCTTTTTGTGTTTTATGAAACATATCGAATTCCAAATAAACATTGCATGATCAAGGTCAAGTGATTTGGTAGTTAATTTGCAAAGTTGAGAGTCTGGTCAAAATGTTGGAGAAAGAGATGTTTAAATACCCAAGATGTTTTGGTGTTTGTGTGAGAGAGGGGCGTACCATGATACCAACCCGGAGCAAGTCGATCTCAACCAATTTTTGTAAGAACTTCACATCTTCTATAGTTCTATTAGCAAACTAGTAAAATTCACTTGATTGCAGGGCGGATCTAGCATACCCTGAGGGTAGCGCACGCTACCCCTCAATTTTCTTGGCGAATTACATTTTTAGTGTAATTTTTTTTCTTTTTCGTTTTATGTATTGGCTACCTCTGAAATTTTTTTAGCTCACGCTACACCTCAACTTTTCTTCTAGATGGATTCTAATAAATTGAGAAAAAAATGAAAGATATTCATGTTGTAAATAAACTCTTGGATATATTTCTAGATGATCAAGAGGGTGTGCCTCTTGAAAGAGCCAAAGACATATAATTAAACATAGGCAAAAGATCAAATACAAATAAACTTAACCTACTAAACATACGAATTGAAGGAAAAGTCAAAAAGACAAGGTGACATTTTTTGTAATTACCACCAACTATCAAAGTTACTATACAAATGTGAACTCAACCAAAAATACCTAAAAAACACAAAAAAATTTTTTAATATTTTTTACTAAAAAATCGCTACTTTTAGTAGCAGCAAATAAAAAATAATTTGTGTGTTTTTTATATTTTTTTAGGTTTTTTGGGGGTTTAGTTTTTAGCATTTTAGCTTGGGTGTGTGTGTGTGTGGGGGGGGGGGGGGGGGGTTAGGCTTTTTTTAGGTTTTTTAGGTATATTTGTAGAGTAACTTTGATAGTTATTGATAATTACAAAAATGCCACATTGTCTTTTTGAGTTTTCATTCAATTTGTATGTTTAGTATGTTAAGATTATTTGTATAAGAACTTTCCCCATTAAACATAATATAAATAAGCAACATCTTTAAGCTTAGGATAGTTGTACGGCTTTGGGTGGTTTTCAAAAAAAATGTGAATTTTACTTTTTAACCCAATATATTTCTATTTATTGCAAATTTAACTTACAAAATTGATTTTGTTCACCTTAAAGCCAAAACTTTTCATTCTTTTACAATTTAACCTCACAATTTTTCTACTTTTCATCTTTTGCAAATTTTCGACTTACGTTTTGTACTAAATTTTACGAGTTACCACGGAGCAACGTGCTTGCATGGTTCCACGTTTTTACGTTTTGTTCATAATTTTGCGAGTTAACACGACACAACGTCCATGTGTAGTTCAAAGTTTTTACGTCTATTGTTTTTCATCTTACAGGTTCGTCACAACGCGTGGGTCATTGATCAACTTAGTTATTAAAACACTATAAAGACGCAACATATTTATGCATATATGTATTCGAATCTTGGCTTTGGGGGTTTTTCAAAGAAAAAATGGTTATGTATATGGTTGTTGTAACGTTGGCTTTGGGGGGTTTTAAAAAAAATGATTTTTTTTACTTTTCACCCAAAAGTGTTTCATAAATTACTTTTAACAAAAAACTATTTGTTTTTTACTTTTAACCCTAAACTTTTTATCTTTTGCAATCTATCCTCACAACTTTTTTTTACTTTCAACTTTGGTCCTTTATAGTTTTAATTTTCCGCAAATTTTTCGCATTATGCTTTGTTCTAAATTTTGTGACTTAACACATCGCAACGTGCGTCTTTGATTTAACGTTTTTACGTTTCGTTCTAAATTTTGCGAGTTAACACGATGCAACGTTCGTGTGTGGGTGAACGTTTTTACATCGTCTATTTTTTCCCGTTTGTCAGGTTCAACATAACGTGTAGGTCCTAAATCGACTTAGTTATAACTAAATAATCCCCGCCGCATTGCGGCGGGTCGTAATTCTAGTTAAACATAATTGTTATTAGAGTTTGGGGAGTCTCCACTAGTTAATTACGGGGAAATCATTATTTTTTTTTCAAAAATAAACATTGATATTTAACCCTTAAAAAAAGGGTCCTAATATTAACACATGGGAAAACTTATTTACACATGGTGTATACGGGCCGTATAATGTTATACGGCCCGTATAGAATAAAAAAACTGACAAAGTCTGTTATTATTTTTTTTTTCAAAAATAAACATTGATATTTAACCCTTAAAAAAAGGGTCATAATATTAACACATGGGAAAACTTATTTACACATGGTGTATACGGGCCGTATACTGTTATACGGCCCGTATAGAATAAAAAAACTGACAAAGTCTGTGCCAGCAGACAGCAGACTTTGTCAGTTTTTTTTATTCCATACGGGCCGTATAACAGTATACGGCCCCGTATACACCATGTGTAAATAAGTTTGCCTGGTCGTATACAATGTATAAGAACGTGTATACGGGCCGTATACTATTATACGGCCCGTATGGAACGAAAATTTGATTTTTCAAGGATTTAAGGTGTAAATCACACTAGATATTTTACAGTCGTGAGGTGCTCAAACCTTTCTAAAAGTAGAAAAAAATAAAACATTAACAAGTAACAAAGATTGAAGAACAAGAAAACGTGTCGTATGACTGTAATAAAACGGAAGCTGTCAACGCGGGATTACGGGCATGGTGTTATTCTTTATTTAATATTTATATAATAAAAGGAAGGGTGAGGCATTTGATGAGAGTTGTAAGGAGTCTGAATAAAACGGAAGCTATCAACGCGGGATTACGGACATGCGTTTAATTCCCAACATATTTATTTTGTCACGTACATTTCGTAAGAAACTTTTCGTGCACTGAACCTTCACCTCCAATAATTTCCTGGTCAAATCACACACTATAAAGTTTAAACTTATCTGAAAACTTTTCCTCAGGGGAGGGTGAGTAGTATGAGTCTGAGTCCATTGTGGTTCGTGAATGTTGGAAGAACCCGACACGTCTTCTGCTGCCTGTTCGGTTGGTAAAAGACATAGGATGGCTTCTAATACAGGCTCTTTGTCAGTTGTGGTTGATTTATAGGAGGAGGTTATGAAACGAATATATGTTTATGCGAACATCCTTATTTTGTCACGTACATGCGTTTAATTCCCAACATCCTTATTGTATCAGACTCTCTCCCCTCCTGATGCAATTTTCACAGTGGTACCAATGTCCTGCTACTACAATCCTTCCAACGCCTGATTCCGATACAACCCTTGATGTTGAAACCGGTTTTACCTCATGAAAAGGAAAGAAAGAAATTTTTTACCATTTTTTACCATATGTATACGGGCCGTATACCGTTTATACGGCCGTATACTCTCGGTAAAAAACAAATTTACCGATCGTATACAATGTATACTGATGTGTGCAAAATGCAACATATAAAATTCATCAATTGTGGCATAAAACTAACCATTTTTTAGTTCTAATGTTGGAAAAAGTGTGCTTTTGTCTTCCTTTTGTATTTTCAGGATTAAATGAGCCCAAATTAACAAAAGAAGCAAAAAGACAGCAAAATCTAACATAAATACAAGAAAAGGAACAAATGTGACATGCCCGACCCCACGACAGCATCTTCCCAAGCAAAACAAGAAGACAGAAGACTGAACACGCCCCGTGCTCAGCCAGCACGGGGGCGTGCCCAAGTGTCAGCAGAAAAGACAAAGTGGTAGAAGCTTCTATTGCCCACCACGGGGCCGTTCTCAGCGGACACGGGGCCGTGGTCAACTATAAGATTCGCACAATCCAGGCAAATCTTCATAGTACAAAGATTCTTCTGCACACGGGGTCGTGCTCAGCGGACACGGGGGCGTGGTCAACTAATAAAGACAAGCTGCATTAAATGAAGAAAGAGAGGATGTGGACACGGGGCCGTGCCCACTGGACACGGGGCCGTGCCCGAGCTTCTGTTCAGCCTATAAATAGGAGTGCTTGGCTCAAGCTCAAACCATCCCTTGGCACACCACCTCTCTCACACTTCACCCACCACCCACCACCACCATAACACCATCATCCACTACCATCATCCATTGTCCATCATAGAGTGTGTGAGTCGTCTCGGGATCCAAGATTGATCGTAAGAGTTCTTGACAATCAAGGCCATGTTTGCCTAAGTCTCTTACATCACTTGGTGAAGACAAGTGTCTAGTGTAATACTTTTTATTTCTAATCTTTTCGCACTTTTTACTTGGTTTTGTATTAATGACTTTAATAACTAGTTTCTTATGTTGAAGGTGATTCTTCCTTATCGTTTGTCCGTGGTGTCTTGGCATTATTTTACTGTTTATATAAAATAAAAGATTTTCACCATTCATATCTCCACGGTCTATATGGAGGTATGTTGGCTACCTGGTCGGGGGTTAAGGGAACGGTTTGGTAAGAGTCTTGCCGTTGTTCAGCGTTTAGAGATCCTGTAAGGGACCTGGGTCAAATTTAGTAGGACCTCCTTCAATGTTTAACGGTATTGGATGGCGGGGGTCCAAACTCTTTGATCCCCTCATAAGTTAAACTACTATTAATACTATAACCCGGCTATTTAGGACTGTATCCCTGCTGACTCAGACTACTTAGTCGAGGGTAACGTCACCTTCAAAAGAGGGCCTACCATAATTTGCATTAATAACTTAATTAATTATCTTTCAATAATCCGACCCTTTAGGATTGTATCCTTGCTGACTCAAACTACTGGGTTGAGGGTGACGTCACCTCCAAAAGAGGGGCCTACTACAATAACTAAGATAATCTCTTAAATAAGTGCAAAAGTGCGGAAATAATCAAAGGTTACACTATACACGAGTCGGAACCAAGTGATTCATCTTGTCTATCTGTTTTTACTTTTATTTTTATTTTCAGCATTTTAGTTAGTTTTTATTTTTCTTAGTTTAAAACCATTTTCTAAACTTTTTGATTTGATTAGACGTTGAGGATAAACCGGTACTAAAAGCTCTTGTGTCCTTGGACGACCTCGGTATCTTACCAACGCTATACTACGCTCACGATGGGTGCACTTGCCCATATGTGTGTTTAGTGTTAGTAAATATCGTGTTTTATAAATTTAAAACTTGGCTAAAAAGTGTTAAAAATGGCTTAATAAATACATTAAAAACTAACGACACTACACACGCATCAAGTTTTTGTCGCCGTTGCCGGGGACACAAGGATTTTAAGAAAGTTAGGAATCAACGGCCTAATCGTTTTTTCTTATTTTTCAATTTTTTTAGGATTTTTCTTAGTTTTTCAGTTTCTGCAGAGCTCAGCACGGGCCGTGCCTGGTCGGACACGGGGCGTGCCCAGCGTTATCACTGACAGTTTTTATTTTCCGAGTTACAGAGAGCTGAGCACGGGGCCGTGTCGGTGCAACACGGGGCCGTGTCCAACTCCCAGTAACAGGGATCCGGAGAACAATCACTGTAACTCTGACCACGGGCCGTGTTCATTGAGCACGGGGCCGTGGTGAACTTTCTGACCAACATTCTTTTCTGTTTTTATTGCAGGACTTGGAACCTCGGCGCCACATTTGAACTTCCTACGTAGTGCATGAGCTCCAGTTCTAGTAGAGACATAAAAGAACCTCTAGAAGAACCCGAACGCTTTCTCAGAAAAAGACTTAAAGCTAAAAATCAAGAGAAAGTTTCGGGGGACCCATTTCCAATGGCGGATCAACGTACCCTCATGGATTACCTACGGCCCACCGTAGGTAATCTCGGCGCCTCTATCAATGCACCGAATGTCGAAGCCAATAACTTCGAACTTCGACCGCATTTGATACAAATGCTTCAAAACTCCGCAACCTTTCATGGGCTTGCGGACGAGGATCCCCATCTACATATTACTAATTTCTTAGAAATATGTGATACCTTTCGGATCAATGGAGCATCAAATGACGCCATCCGCCTTCGAATGTTTCCATTTTCACTAAAAGACCGAGCTAAGGCTTGGCTTAACACCCTCCCAGTTGGCTCGGTAAACACCTGGGATGAACTAGCCCAAAAGTTTCTATATAAGTATTTCCCTCCTGCTAAAACGGCTAAATTAATGACTGAAATTAATACATATTCACAAGAGGATGGGGAATCCTTATATGAAACTTGGGAAAGGTTCAAGGAGCTACTAAGAAAGTGTCCTCATCACGGTCTTGCGGTATGGCAAGAAGTATCCACTTTCTACAATGGGTTGTTGCCACACACAAGACAAACACTTGATTCTAGCTCCGGGGGACTTTTAGGTAATCGTCGCCCAAATGAAATATATAATCAAATTGAGGAAATTGCTCAAACTAATTTTCAATGGCACACTCCCCGAGGTAATAAGTCTATTGCCCCGGGTGCCCATAAGGTTGATGAAAGCACTTCTTTACAAGCCCAAATCGAAGCCCTTTCTTCAAAAATCAAAAAGCTAGAAATGACAAAAAAGGCCTCGGTTATGGCTTGTGAAGGGTGTGGTGGGCCACATGGAAATTGGAGTTGTATGAAAGAATTAGATGAACAAACAGAAACGGTAAACTACATTGATAACAGACCTAGGCCGTCGGGTCCTCCAACGGGTACCTACAACCAAGGATGGCGTAGCCACCCAAACCTTGGTTGGAGAGATCCCGACAATAGTAGTAACCAACAAAACCAACGAACTAACTTTCAACAACCACAAAACTTTTCTCAACAACAAGGTGGACGAGAAAGGCTTGAAGATACTGTATCTCGCCTCATCTCCGACACCGAAAAGAAAAACTCGGATCGATTTCAGCAATTGGAATCGAATTTTAGAAATCAACAAGCTAGCATTCAAAACATTGAAAAACAATTAAATCAAGTAGCTCAAATTTTCTCCGAGATATCACAAGGCGCGTTACCTAGCAATACCGAAACCAACCCAAAAGCACAAGTACATTTCATCACATTGAGAAATCGAACCGTGGGTCCCGAGGAGGCTCCATTACCACCAGATGAAAGAAGCCATTCCAGCCAAACCACGACTCCACCCGCACCCCAACCAGAAAAGGCTTCTTTACCAAATCAAGAGCCCTCCAAGACTCCTCCAATTCCGTACCCCGGTAGGTTAAATCGTCAAAAGACCGATGAGCAATTCGCAAAGTTCGAAAATTTACTAAAACAATTGCATGTTAACATTCCTTTTATTGAGGTCCTTACCCAAATGCCTAAATATGCAAAATTTATGAGGGACTTACTCACTCATAAAAGGAAAATTGAATCATTGCAATTAGTTAACTAAGGCGAAGAATGCTCCGCCTTAGTACTCAACAAACTTCCACAAAAGAAAATTGATCCCGGAAGTTTCACGATTCCTTGCTCGATTGGGGAGTCCCCCGTTCGTAATGCATTAGCCGATCTTGGGGCTAGCATTAACCTCATGCCCACATCGATGTTCAAACGACTCGGCCTAGGAACAACGAGCCCTACAAAGATGAGCATACAACTCGCCGACAGATCCGTCAAATTTCCACAAGGTGTCGCTGAAAACCTATTGGTCAAAGTTGACAATTTCGTTTTCCCAACCGACTTTGTCATCCTAGACATGGAAGAAGACGCCGATGTTCCTCTCATCCTTGGGAGGCCATTTCTAGCCACCGCCCAAGCAGTGGTTGATATGAATGACGGAACACTAACATTGAAGTTTGGGGACGAGGAAGTAAAGTTTGGAGTTGGAAAGAGAGTAGAAGACGAAGACCCGGTCGACTACATGAAGGTCATAGACTCAAGCTTGGATGACGCTCTCTGTCACAACCCCCGATCCCTGTTCCCCGGGAACGGGCGGACGTGATCACAGAGTTTGGTGGTATCAGTTTTATTTAGTCTCGCAGCGGAATTTACATCAGGACCGTAGTTAGGAAATGATTATCAGAGTAAAACCACCATGCTTAATATTAATAAATACATGGGCAAAACCCAAGTTTCTTATTACAATACATTTATAGGGACAAACCCTATTTTATTTAATTTAAAACATTGTTTCTTAGATAACTTTTATAGCCACTTATTTTCCAAGCCGTCAGTGCTCTCGAGCTGGCTTTATCCCAGTTGGCTTTCACATTGTGTTACCTGAAACATGTTTTAAAAGTATTTTGTCAGCGGGAAATACTGGTGAGTGAATCCCAGTTTAATCAAGAAACATTTTATCAATTAACACAGTATTGAGGGCGATCACATTGTTTATTTCTACCCAATTACTCAATCAGTACTGTCAATCCTTGACTTGTGGGTCATATTACGCATTGGCTAACTCGTTGTCCAATGGTAACGTACTGTCGTCCCGACTTATTACTCGCAAGTAATAATTTTGTATACAAAACCCCAAATACCGGCAGTAATGGAAGAACTACAAAGACTCACATACTGCTTAATCGCATTGTAAAACATTTAAGGTTTTGTAAAAACTGTTAACAAAAAGGAGATTACTCACATTGCTGTCTTAGGCTTTTCGTAAGGGTTTCCTGGGTATAATCTATAATTTATACAAATGTACATTGGTTAGTACCATAACCCTTTGAAATTATTAATAATACCCTCCCCGAGACGGCATTCCAACAACTACGTCGGGCAGAACCACGACAGTTGTTACGGAACCCTAAATCAATCGGGCAGCGTAACTATTATGAAACCGGGGTTATAATACTTACAACAGAGCAGAACTTCGCTAATTAGGGGTATAATACCCAAAATATTATGCTTATAACTTCAGAATTCGAGATTGAGAATGAAATGTGAGCGAAGGAAATCGAAAACGGATGTCTGCTATTTATAGTTGTGTAATCTGATCCTCACGCGGCCCGCGTCAAAGACAGGGAACATTGAAGCGGCCCGCGTCAACCTTGGTCAACGCAGTAGCTTAGCTGGGTCATCACTAGGCTTGACACGATTGCGACACGTGTCAGCATCGGATGCATCCGCGTATCACGAACCCGCGCGGCCCGCATTAATGTAAGCTTAAGTTGAAGCGGCCCGCATGAACTAAAGAATTCAGCGGAGTCCGGTCAACACTCTCATACGGCCCGCTTGAGCTTGAGGTGAGACCTTACGCGGCCCGCCTCAGCTTACGCTTTCATATTTTTATTTTATTTTATATGTTATAATCCATTTCGGGCTCGGTTTTCACATACGGGGTATAATATAAGACATATTGGAATAATTTAAGATATAATAGAGTGTCAGATATATTATGAAGGTGTCGGTTTTACCGAGGGTTGTTACATTCTCCCCACCTTGTTTAGAGCTCGTCCTCGAGATCTACTGAAATAAATGCGGATATTTCCTTTTTATTTCCGACTCGAGCTCCCAAGTGTATTTAGGTCTTCTTTTGGAATCCCACTTCACTTTGACTAGAACTAGTCTTTTGTGCTTGAGATTCTTGACTTTCCTATCTTCAATTTGTAGAGGTCTTTCTACAAACTTGAGTTGTTCATTTACCTCTATGTCCTTAAGAGGCACTATCAATGATTCATCAGCTAAACACTTTTTAAGATTAGATACATGAAACACATCATGTATTCCTGCCATTTCCTCTGGCAGTTGTAGCTGATAAGCTACAGGTCCTATTCTTCTAATAATCTTAAAAGGTCCAACATACCTGGGACTTAGCTTTCCCCTTTTGATGAATCTTACCACTCCTTTCCAAGGAGAGACTTTTAATAATACTTTATCTCCTACCTGAAATTCCAATGGCTTGCATCGGTTATCAGCATAACTCTTTTGTCGATCACGTGCAGCTTTCAGTCGTTCCTTGACTTGAATAATCTTGTCAGTTGTTTCTTGCACTATCTCAGGTCCAGATAATTGTTGTTCCCCAATTTCTGCCCAACAGACTGGGGTTCGACACTTTCTTCCATAAAGTGCTTCAAATGGTGCAGCATTGATACTTGTGTGATAACTATTATTATAAGAAAATTCTATTAAAGGTAAGTGTTCATCCCAATTACCTCCAAAATCAATTACACAAGCTCTAAGCATATCTTCCATTGTCTGGATTGTTCTTTCACTTTGTCCATCTGTTTGTGGATGATAAGCCGTACTTAGCTTTAACTTGGTTCCCATTGCCTTTTGGAAACTTGACAAAAAACGAGAGGTAAATCTACTATCTCTATCAGAAACAATTGATAAAGGAATGCCATGTAAAGAAACAATTTCATTTACATACAATCTAGCTAATTGTTCCATGCTAATTGTTTCCTTCATTGGTAGAAAATGAGCTGACTTAGTTAGTCTATCTACAATCACCCAGATTGTATCATTTCCTTTCCTAGTTTTGGGTAATTTAGTAACAAAATCCATTGTTATTAATTCTCATTTCCAAACTGGCATTTCTAATTGCTGTAACAAACCTGAGGGTTTCTGATGTTCAGCTTTAACTTGTGAACAAGTTAAACCTTTAGAAACATAGGTTGCTATGTCCTTTTTCATTCCTATCCACCAGAAATTTTTCCTTAAATCCTGGTACATTTTATCACTTCCTGGATGCATCGTATACTTAGATTTATGGGCTTCTTCTAATATACGATTACGTAGATTTCCTAATTTAGGTATCCATATTCTCTTTTCATGGAATCTCCATATCCCATCTATTCCTTGTTTTAATTCTTTTAACATACCTTTTAATTTTTCAGAATCATCCTTGATTACTGATTCTTGTGCTTCTCTTATTTGATCATTTAAATCTACTTGCAGATTTAATTTAAGAGAACGTACCCTTTTTGGCTTTTCATGAAACTTTCGGCTTAAAGCATCTGCCACTACATTTGCTTTTCCTTCATGATACTGGATATCACAATCATAATCGCTAAGAAATTCCATCCAGCGTCTTTGTCTCAGATTCAACTCTTTCTGCCCGAAAACATACCTTAAACTTTTATGATCAGTGAATATGGTAAACTTACTACCATAAAGGTAATGTCTCCAAATCTTAAGAGCAAAAATTATAGCTCCTAATTCTAAATCATGGGTTGAATAATTCTCTTCATGATTCTTAAGTTGTCTAGATGCATAAGCTATAACCTTCTGTCGTTGCATCAACACACATCCATAACCTAATTTAGAAGCATCACAATAGACTACAAAGTCTTCAGTTCCTTCTGGTAATGCTAATATGGGTGTATGGGTCAATCTTTGCTTAAGAATTCTAAAGGCTTCTTCTTGTTTTACTCCCCATTTAAACTTAAGAGATTTACAGGTTAGCTTAGTTAAAGGAATGGCTATTCTAGAAAAATCTTGAATAAATCTTCTATAATAACCTGCCAATCCTAAGAAACTTCTAATCTCAGTTGGTGATTCAGGGGTTTTCCATTTAGTAATTGCCTCAATCTTGGTTGGATCTACATGAATTCCTTCATGGTTGACTAAGTGTCCAAGGAATTGTACCTGTTCTAACCAAAATTCACACTTAGAAAACTTAGCATAAAGCTTTTCCTTTCTTAACAAACTTAAAAGTACGTGCAAATGTCTTGCATGATCTTCTTTATTCTTAGAATAAATTAGAATATCATCTATGAATACAATTATGAATTTATCCAAATATGGCTTACATATTCGGTTCATCATGTCCATAAATGCAGCTGGGGCATTGGTTAAACCAAATGGCATGACAGTAAATTCATAATGGCCATACCTTGTTCTAAATGCGGTCTTAGGAATGTCCTCTTCCTGTACCTTTAATTGATGATATCCTGACCTTAAATCAATCTTAGAGAAAAATCGAGCTCCTTGCAATTGATCAAACAAATCATCGATTCTTGGTAATGGGTACCGATTCTTAATCGTGACCTTGTTTAATTCACGGTAATCAATGCACATACGCATTGATCCGTCCTTCTTTTTAACAAACAATATCGGCGCTCCCCATGGCGATGAACTTGGTTGTATAAATCCTTTTTCTAACAATTCATCTAGTTGTTTCTTCAATTCTTGCATTTCTGCAGGAGCCAAACGGTAAGGTGCTTTGGCAATTGGTGATGTTCCTGGTAATAGGTGAATTCTGAATTCAACTTCTCTGTCTGGAGGTAGTCCTGGTAATTCTTCTGGAAAGACATCTGAAAACTGAGATACTACTGGAATATCTTTTAGTTCTTTTCCTTTAGTGTTAGTAACTATAGAAATCAAATACACTATAGAACCTTTTCTAATACAACTTGCAGTTTTCATCACAGATATGAATTTTGTGGATCTAAAGGGCTTATCTCCTTTAATTGTGATCATTTTACCTTTTGGTGAATTTACTTGGATTAACTTTTGATCACATAAAATACTAGCTTTATTGGCTATTAACCAATCCATTCCTAGAACAACATCAAATCCTACCAGATTCATGGGATACAGGTTTGCTATAAATTTCTGATTTAAAATTTCTATGCTTGCTCCCTGCAAGATTTCAGAAATTCTAACAGTTTCTCCGTTAGCTGTCTCTACTACACATTCTTGTGGTAGTTTAGTTAATGACTGATTTAGAAGTTTGCAAAATGATGTATTAATAAAACTTTGGTTTGCACCAGAGTCAAATAATACTTTAGCAAAGACATCATTAACTAAAAACGTACCAGCTATAACATCTGGAATCATTCTGGCTTCATCTGCAGTTAAAGCAAATGCTCTAGCATTTTTAGTATTCTTGTTGTCGGTGGCTGGAGCTAATTTTGGGCAGTTTGGCTTGATGTGACCTTGTTCTCCACAATTGTAGCATATCCTGTTGTTTTTCTTCCTGCAATCTTCTTCCTTGTGTCCAGATATTTTGCAAAAGTTACAGTACCCAGAGCATCTTCCTGAATGCTTTCTTTTACAATTCCTACAGTAAGATGCAGAGGTAGAACCTACGTTTCTTCCATGGTTAGAATTTCCAGAACGAAATTCTTGAGTCAATTTCTGGGTTAGGTTTCTCCTTTGATCCTCTTCTCGGGTACGGACTAATTCGTCAGTCAAGGTATTGGCTAGTTCTACAGCTTCTTCTATGGTTTGAGGTCTAGCTGCCTTGACTACATGTCTTATTTCCCCAATTAATCCCCAAATATAACGGGAGATTAATACTGGTTCTGGTGAAGCAAGAGTTGGCACTATCCTAGCATATTCGAAAAATAGCTTTGTGTACCCTTTGCTATCTACACCAGTCATCCTAAGGTTTAGGAATTTGTTTGCTATCTGTTCTTTTTCATTGGGTGGGCAGAATTTCCTTTCTACCTTGTTTTTAAATTCTTCCCATTCCATATTATAAGTTTGATTACTTCCTCTTGTCTGGAGGATAGTGTTCCACCATTCCAGTGCTGCATTCTTAAACAGATTAGAAGCAAACAATATCTTATCTTCTTCAGCATACTTACTTATCCTTAAGACTGCCTCCGTCTTTTCTATCCAGCGTAAGGTTGCAATGGCCCCTCTTCTTCTTTTAGGAATAGGCATTTGAAGTACAGGTCCATTGTTTACGCTGTTTTCTGGTTCAAGTGGTCGTTTACTGCTATGCCTACTTTTATTGTCAGCATCTTTAACAGTTTGAAGTATAAATGGCATTGCATCTATAATTCCTTGTGCTACTATGTGTTGGATAGCACTATTGTTCACTTGATTTCCATTGTTATTGACACTCGGATTATCATTAACCACGTTAATGTTATTCTGGTTATCGTTATTCAGATTTTCTTGATTTCCTTCGTCGGCCATCTGAATTTTAAACATTTATCCCATATTAATATCACAAAATAGTAAGTAATATAATTGATCATATGACACACAATCTAACCAAAAACGTAGATCATTGCTACTTACTCTTTTCATATACTTATGCGTCTATTACACACTAGTATAGAAATAAAGATTACAATACCAACAGAAATAAAATAGTAATATGCATTTGTACACACATATTTTTATTTTATTTTATTATATTATTATTACTACTGCTTCCTCCATTCTAACATTCAAGGATATGGATTTATCCAAAAATCCATATTGCGCTCATCGTATTTCCATACGAGACGCTCTCCCACCTGACGCATCCTTTCACTGCTTTCTAAAATTTCCTCCCCGAAAGTCCTAAGTTCTTGAACGTTTTCTGCACTCATTGGGGGTGCAGGTTCTCGGACTGGGTTTGGAATCTGGGGTGCATTTTCCTGAAATCGGTAAGGATCCTCTAATATCTCCCTAATATAATCATCTTGATAATAGGGATCTAAAGGGTCCATACCTGGGTAAGCTTCTATGTTCTGTATGGGTGGATAATCCTGGATAGGGTAACGTTGCACAAAGTCTCTATTGTCGTCCCACCAGGGGTCATAATTCGGGTCTAGGGGATTTGGTGCAGGCACTCTAGGGATTTCTTCTGGGTTAAAGTTGTACATTTCTTCTTGATTTTCCTGATTTTCTATTTCCATGGGTTGTTCTGGGTTTTGTGGTTGTGGGGCTACTAATTGTTCCAGACTTGGGTCAGCAGCAGTCGTAGCTAAGATATGGAAATTAGCTAGGCTTCTATTAAGTATTTCTTGAGTTTGGGCATCTGTCTCTCTCTTAATAGCTGCTAAAGCCCTTTGCTGTTGCAATTTCCTCATTCTTTTCCTACGAGCAAAAACTTCTTTACTGAACCATCCTCGTTTCTTAGTAGGAAATGGTTCTTCAGATTTAGCTCTAAAAGCAAATATCCCGTCTTCCTGATCAGCAACATACCCCGAGAGGGCAGGCTGTGATGATGTACCTTCATTCTTAGGTGAATCAGCTAACTGACGATTCACGTCTGATGGCCCTTGATCACACATACTGAAAACTAACAGATAGTCAAATAACACATAACACATAATTACAGTTATGCATATATTTCCTTATTTTATTTCCTAACATTAATTCAAAATTTAAGTGTTAGCAGAACACTTCTTTGGCTCAGACCAGTGGCTAGGCTCTGATACCACCTTCTGTCACAACCCCCGATCCCTGTTCCCCGGGAACGGGCGGACGTGATCACAGAGTTTGGTGGTATCAGTTTTATTTAGTCTCGCAGCGGAATTTACATCAGGACCGTAGTTAGGAAATGATTATCAGAGTAAAACCACCATGCTTAATATTAATAAATACATGGGCAAAACCCAAGTTTCTTATTACAATACATTTATAGGGACAAACCCTATTTTATTTAATTTAAAACATTGTTTCTTAGATAACTTTTATAGCCACTTATTTTCCAAGCCGTCAGTGCTCTCAAGCTGGCTTTATCCCAGTTGGCTTTCACATTGTGTTACCTGAAACATGTTTTAAAAATATTTTGTCAGCGGGAAATACTGGTGAGTGAATCCCAGTTTAATCAAGAAACATTTTATCAATTAACACAGTATTGAGGGCGATCACATTGTTTATTTCTACCCAATTACTCAATCAGTACTGTCAATCCTTGACTTGTGGGTCATATTTTGTCCAATGGTAACGTACTGTCGTCCCGACTTATTACTCGCAAGTAATAATTTTGTATACAAAACCCCAAATACCGGCAGTAATGGAAGAACTACAAAGACTCACATACTGCTTAATCGCATTGTAAAACATTTAAGGTTTTGTAAAAACTGTTAACAAAAAGGAGATTACTCACATTGCTGTCTTAGGCTTTTCGTAAGGGTTTCCTGGGTATAATCTATAATTTATACAAATGTACATTGGTTAGTACCATAACCCTTTGAAATTATTAATAATACCCTCCCCGAGACGGCATTCCAACAACTACGTCGGGCAGAACCACGACAGTTGTTACGGAACCCTAAATCAATCGGGCAGCGTAACTATTATGAAACCGGGGTTATAATACTTACAACAGAGCAGAACTTCGCTAATTAGGGGTATAATACCCAAAATATTATGCTTATAACTTCAGAATTCGAGATTGAGAATGAAATGTGAGCGACGGAAATCGAAAACGGATGTCTGCTATTTATAGTTGTGTAATCTGATCCTCACGCGGCCCGCGTCAAAGACAGGGAACATTGAAGCGGCCCGCGTCAACCTTGGTCAACGCAGTAGCTTAGCTGGGTCATCACTAGGCTTGACACGATTGCGACACATGTCAGCATCGGATGCATCCGCGTATCACGAACCCGCGCGGCCCGCATTAATGTAAGCTTAAGTTGAAGCGGCCCGCATGAACTAAAGAATTCAGCGGAGTCCGGTCAACACTCTCATACGGCCCGCTTGAGCTTGAGGTGAGACCTTACGCGGCCCGCCTCAGCTTACGCTTTCAGATTTTTATTTTATTTTATATGTTATAATCCATTTCGGGCTCGGTTTTCACATACGGGGTATAATATAAGACATATTGGAATAATTTAAGATATAATAGAGTGTCAGATATATTATGAAGGTGTCGGTTTTACCGAGGGTTGTTACACTCTCCGACGGTGTAACATGGGATGTGAAACATCCCACTTGGGTAACAGATGACCAGGCTTTGGGTCTAGCCAAAGACCCTTATAAACGTGGCGCACCACGGAGGCATTCCGCGGAACTATCCTTAGTTTAGTTTAGATTAATTTTTATGTTTTCTAGTTAGTTTTAATTTTCAGGAATAAAACACACTTGAGATGGCAAAGGATACAAGGGAAGCTTGAACCAGCACCCCATGCAGGAAAACAGGACCATCCGACAAAATTTCTTCATTACAGTAAGTTCGGCACGGGCCGTGTCCGCCCAACACGGCCCCGTGCTGCACAGTCTGCAGAAATACCCAGTTCAGGTACACTGGACACGGGCCGTGTTCACCCTCTTTCTCTTGATTTAATTTTGTTACTGGCACTTGAACACGGGGCCGTGCCCGGACAACACGGGGCCGTGTTCAGCGCCCAGTAACACAAAATTTTTGCTTTTTCACATCTTTTTACACATTCAACCAACCTAAAAATTTATTTTTGGGACACATTGAGGACAATGTGTAATTTAAGTGTGGGGGGGATGCTAAAACCTTGAATCTTGCAAGTCCTAAATACAAGCCTTACACAAAACTCTATTGGAACCGCTAATCACCCCAAATTTTTTCAAATTTTTTTTTCCAGTTTTTTACTTGTCTAGGTTTAATTCGGGAATTTCAAGTTCTAAAAATGTTATATTTTTACAAATTTACAACCGATAACGTCGTGATAAAAAGAACCAACATAAGAAATTTATGAAAAGGCATGGCAAACTTAGTTAAAATTTGATTATATATACCTGATCACATAAAAACCCATTCCCACAAAAGTGAGTTTTGAGCCTTTATTGAGCATACAAATACATATCTTTAAATTAAATGCTCATTTTTCGTTTCTTGTGTGAATAGTCGCTTGGTTCTTACGACTCTAGAACTTGCCATGACGATACATTCACGGTCCTTACCAACTTAAACCCGAGTAAGTAAATGATGGAGGCATTAGGACTAACCCTTTTTATTTCTACACCATTATTTTTCTTTTTTTTTAACTACCTATCCAAAATCACCCTAGTTAGCCCCTTTGAGCCTAAACCTTTTCATTTCATAACCCAAACCAAACACCCTTTCACCCACCAAAACCTTTTTCATTTTTAACATTTTGTTTTAGTAACTAGCTCGGTTTTTCGTATGACTTTTGAAAAAAAAATGTACTGATGATGAAGAAAAAGAAATAAACAAACAAGTTCATAAAAAATAACTTTGTTTGAATAAAAGCTTCATTAAAATAAAAGTTACAAAAATAAAAAGTCTTTCGAAAACCGACGCTTGTTACGCTTTTTCGCCCTTTTCTACTAACCCAACCACCTACCTTTAACCCAAGCCTAACCCTTCACCCAAAAGCCCTCTTGATATTTACAAAGGTATAAAGTTAAAAAGGAGGATGATTGATTGCTTGGCAAGCCTATGGTAGGAGTTAGTTCTATGCCGCTCTCGAGTTATTCACTAAAATACATTTTCGGCCGAGTGTTGAGTGATCCCCCGTGAGGTATGTGAACTTGTATATAAAGAGAATTTTAAAAGAGGCATGTTATGCCCTAATAAGTAATTTATCTTATGAAAAGTTTTAAATAAATCATGAAGAATAGGATTGTAAATAAATAAAAATAAAACTTAATAAAGAATCTTGGAAATCCCGACACTCTATGACATGCCCAAAAACGTTCTCTTCTACCCATTCCATTTGGGTGTGTAAAGCCACATTATAAAGAGTTTTGCTTGAGGACAAGCAAAGATTCAAGTGTGGGGGTATTTGATGTGTGCAAAATGCAACATATAAATTTCATCAATTGTGGCATAAAAGTAACCCTTTTTTAGTACTAATGTTGGAAAAAGTGTGCTTTTGTCTTCCTTTTGTATTTTCAGGATTAAATGAGCTCAAATTAACAAAAGAAGCAAAAAGACAGCAAAATCTAACATAAATACAAGAAAAGGAACAAACGTGACATGCCCGACCCCACGACAGCATCTTCCCAAGCAAAACAAGAAGACAGAAGACTGAACACGCCCCGTGCTCAGCCAGCACGGGGGCGTCCCCAAGTGTCAGCAGAAAAGACAAAGTGGTAGAAGCTTCTATTGCCCACCACGGGGCCGTGCTCAGCGGACACGGGGCCGTGGTCAACTATAAGATTCGCACAATCCAGGCAAATCTTCATAGTACAAAGATTCTTCTGCAAACAGGGTCGTGCTCAGCGGACACGAGGGCGTGGTCAACTAATAAAGACAAGCTGCATTAAATGAAGAAAGAGAGGATGTGGACACGGGGCCGTGCCCGAGCTTCTGTTTAGCCTATAAATAGGAGTGCTTGGCTCAAGCTCAAACCATCCCTTGGCACACCACCTCTCTCACACTTCACCCACCACCCACCACCACCATAACACCATCATCCACCACCATCATCCATTGTCCATCATAGAGTGTGTGAGTCGTCTCGGGATCCAAGATTGATCGTAAGAGTTCTTGACAATCAAGGCCATGTTTGCCTAAGTCTCTTACATCACTTGGTGAAGACAAGTGTCTAGTGTAATACTTTTTATTTCTAATCTTTTCGCACTTTTTTCTTGGTTTTGTATTAATGACTTTAATAACTAGTTTCTTATGTTGAAGGTGATTCTTCCTTATCGTTTGTCCGTGGTGTCTTGCCATTATTTTACTTTCTATATAAAATAAAAGATTTTCACCATTCATATCTCCACGGTCTATATGGAGGTATGTTGGCTACCTGGTCGGGGGTTAAGGGAACGGTTTGGTAAGAGTCTTGTCGTTGTTCAGCGTTTAGAGATCCTGCAAGGGACCTGGGTCAAATTTAGTAGGACCTCCTTCAATGATTAACGGTATTGGATGGCGGGGGTCCAAACTCTTTGATCCCCTCATAAGTTAAACTACTATTAATACTATAACCCGGCTATTTAGGACTGTATCCCTGCTGACTCAGACTACTTAGTCGAGGGTAACGTCACCTTCAAAAGAGGGGCCTACCATAATTTGCATTAATAACTTAATTAATTATCTTTCAATAATCCGACCCTTTAGGATTGTATCCTTGCTGACTCAAACTACTGGGTTTAACGTCACCTCCAAAAGAGGGGCCTACTACAATAACTAAGATAATCTCTTAAATAAGTGCAAAAGTGCGGAAATAATCAAAGGTTACACTATACACGAGTCGGAACCAAGTGATTCATCTTGTCTATCTGTTTTTACTTTTATTTTTATTTTCAACATTTTAGTTAGTTTAAAACCATTTTCTAAACTTTTTGATTTGATTAGACGTTGAGGATAAACCGGTACTAAAAGCTCTTGTGTCCTTGGACGACCTCGGTATCTTACCAACGCTATACTACGCTCACGATGGGTGCACTTGCCCATATGTGTGTTTAGTGTTAGTAAATATCGTGTTTTAAAAATTTAAAACTTGGCTAAAAAGTGTTAAAAAGGGCTTAATAAATACATTAAAAACTAACGACACTACACACGCATCAATACGATGCTTGTATACGGGCCGTATATTCTGATACGGCTCGTATACTATGGGTAAAAAATGGTAAAAAATGGTTTATTCTCTTTAATCTATTAGAACGATCCTTGTCTTGAGAACCTGATTCTGATTTAAACAATGGAATTTGTGGATCAACAGAAATAACTGAAAATAACTCGCCATTCTCTTGCACCTGTATACGTTGATTGTGGATTTAACTTGCAAGAATTGTGTCCGTCACATGATAGAAGACGTGTCGGGTTCTGCTAGAAGACTATCAGGATTTTGTTGGTTTGTTTCCAGGTAGGGTTTAGAATGTTTGAAGTATTCTTGGTTCAACACAAACTCTTCTGAAAGACAAGAATACAACGTTCATGTATCACAAGGAATGACCGATCTAAGGCAGAGAACCTGATTTTGATACACAAATTCATCATCGGTTTCTACAGCACAAGCACATACGCAATGAAGTATTAAAAGATGTTAGTTTCTTGACAGTATGGTTTCTCGACAAATGAAGTATTATCTGACATCATCTGTTCATCATTGTTCTTGAAGATGAAGATGAAGAAACGAGAGTTTGTTTTGAGAAATTAACAAGGTAAACCTGAATTTTCAGATTTTTAGACACTTACTTGAACATGAGTCTGAGTCCATTGTGGTTCGTGAATGCGTCGATTTCAACAAATCTTTCAAGGTCTTAAGTGATGGACAACTGGTTAAAAGATGTAGAAGAGTTTGTGTAGATATCTTTACGTACAAATTTGCATCATCCTTGCGGTTACAAATGAAGCGTTGGGATTCAAGGGTTTATGAGTAAAAGAATTGTGGATTTCGGTTGGGTCAGATCTCGGAAGTACTGAACAACAGAAATAACAATATACGGCCCTCACCCTCACAAAGTTGTCATTTTCAAGTGTGAGATTAGCCAAATGAGGATGAAAGATACTCAAACCATCTGATCCCGTTGTTGCAAACTCCTTTAATGTGAGATTCTTCAAGTTTGCACACTTTGAGAAAATACCAATGTGTTTGTCAGCTTCGTCAACACACAAAGTGACAGAATGATGTGGATCAACAGAAATAACTGAAAATAACTCGCCATTCTCTTGCACCGGTCGAAACTTAACAAGAGAAGCAACTGAAAAAATACAATTGATTACTCGGTCGAATAACGGTTTATGACTCAAAGTTAACATTCTGATTCAGATTCAGAAAGCAGATGTTTAGTAGTGTTTGAGAAACTAACAAGGTAAACCTTAATTTTCAAAATTTTAGACACTTACTTGAACCGTTAGTAATGCTAGATGTCATTTTGGCTGAACCACAACCTATTACAGCACTGTATGAACCTGTGTTTTGAAAATAGGCTTTGTTCTTCGTTTATTGGATCGTTCTAATAGATTAAAGAGGTTTTTACCATTTTTTACCATATGTATACGGGTCGTATACGGGTTATACGGCCGTATACCATTGGTAAAAAATATTTTTACCGATCGTATACAATGTATACGATGTTTGTATACGGGCCGTATATTATTATACGGCTCGTATACTATGGGTAAAAAATGGTAAAAAAGGGTTTATTCTCTTTAATCTATTAGAACGATCCTTGTCTTGAGAACCTGATTCTGATTTAAACAACGGAATTTGTGGATCAACAGAAATAACTGAAAATAACTCGCCATTCTCTTGCACCTGTATACGTTGATTGTGGAATTAACTTGCAAGAATTGTGTCCATCGCATGATAGAAGAACCCGACACGTCTTCTGTGATGATTCGAAACATTCACGAACCACAATGGACTCAGACTCATACTACTAGCAGAAGAACCCGACACGTCTTCTGTGATGATTCGAAACATTCCGAATAACTAGCAGAAGAACCCGACACGTCATCTGTGATGATTAGAACGATCCTTGTTTTGTCACATACATGGAAAAACAAGGACCATTCACCTCTTTCAACCTACCAAAACACCAAAACCCGTACCGGTGATTGTTTATCCATACTATTCTTCATAGCCATATTCCCACTCACAAGTTGTTGATACATATCGTCCGTTCAAGTTGAGCTTCCTGATACATATCGTTCGTAAGAAACTTTTCATGCACCGAACCTTCAGTTGTGTACCCTTTAATCTTCTTGAGTATTTTTCTAACTTTATGCTTGCATCCACCACAGTGAATATTAACTTTGAGTGAAAGAGTTTAGAAACCGGATGGAATCTATGAAGAAACTGTTGGAATTTGTGGATTTCGGTTGGTTCAGAAACTTAACAAGAGAAGCAACTAAAAAAATACAATTGATTTCTCTTCTGGTTACCATATGTACTCAACATTCTCTTGCATCGGTCGAATAATGGCCAATAATCCGTTCATAATCGTCGACGACGTCACTGGGGTTTTTTCTCTTCCAGTTACCAGGCCTATCATCTCCGTCTACGTTTGGTTTCCTCAACGAAGAACCATCAGCCATTATCAGCCCTTTTTCCTTTGGTTTCTGGTTGATTTTGAGGGTGAGGGTTTTGAATTGATTCCTGCGCTCAAGTTTCAACTACTGGAGTGAAAATTGGTAAAAAAATGGTTTATTCTCTTTAATCTATTAGAACGATCCTTGTAACCATCAACCGTTCAAGTTGATATAGGAGAGTTGATGCAATTTTCCAAGCATTTTATCGTGTGTTGTAATTTTAATGAAGCAATGAAGATTGAATATGCAAACCGCATCCGTCTTTTGTTATAGATAAGCGTATCACTCGATCCACTTACATTCGAATAATGCTGAGAATCCACAACGCTTATGGCCAGATTCTTTCCTTCAATCTTGGCAAAATCAATGCCTGCTTGTTTTATTATCACGAAAGTACTGAACAACCGAGATAACAGCTCCGGTATTTATCACCAACTCATCTTTGGTAGTGTTTTTTGAGAACCTGATTCAGATACACAACGGTCTCTTTGCTTCGTCCACTAAAACTATTTGCGTATGCATTCTTTTGGTAGTTAACAACGCTAATTAGAAAAAAATCTGTAAAATTAATCATAACGATTGCTATAACAGGATGGATGTGACACACATAGATAGATAAAATGTCACAGTTGTCAAGACTGTTTGTCGGGTTTCCAATGCTCACACAGGGTGATAAACAACGCTGATACACGTAACATCTAGTTATATTCAGATTTAAACAATGCCCGCCTCAACTGAGATAACGGACATCAATCAAGCTCAAAAAGAAAACTTGTGTTTCCCATAGTCACAAAAGATTGCGGTTTGTATTTCGCATAGCCACCGTTTCCGTAGTAAAAAACGGTTGGGTTTGCACATTCAATCTTCAATACTTCATTAAAATACCAGTACAAGAACCCGACACGTCTTCATGTACCGGAGAATGTTTAAGAAATTGAAGGAAAAGGAAAAAATTTGTTGAAATCGAATTTGACAACTATGAAAGCTTATTAAAAGTAGCAATCACCTCCAATCATTTCCTGGTCAAATCACACAATATAAAGTTTAAAGTTATCGTGTGTTGTAGTTTGGAAAAATGACCGAATAGAGATCTGAATAACAAACTGTGGAGAACTTGTTTGTGTCGGGTTCTTCTGATATTTATTCGGAATCGATAAATAACCAACACGAAGATCTCTGCGATCGCTAAGGTTTCCATCAACGGACTGATCGGTAACGTTACTCTATTTGTGCTCCGATTTAAGCGGCATGTTCCGATCAACGTTTATCGACATTGTTAAAGGTGATGAAAAGTTTAGAAACCCTAGAATGATTGTGTTTTTACGGGAAAAAATCGCGATATTTGAAAAAACGCCATTATATACGGGCCGTATATAGTTATACGGCCCGTATAAATGTGGTAACATCAAAAACCTACAAAAATAAATCCATTAAGCCGTATACGTTTTACAAATCGTATACACATGTATACGACTCGTATAACTATATACGGGCCGTATATAATAAAACAAAAAAAACATTCCCTGCACATTTTCCTATTCAAAAACATTCTATACGAGCCGTATAATTGTATACGGCCCGTATACAATAGGGGATGTGAAAATAAGATATAGGGTATGTGGGAATAAGGGAGGCCTAAAAAATAAACATATTCAAAAGCAATTGAAGCAAGCTAAGAAGCTAGTAATCTAGCCGGCACAAATATCTTTGAAAAGTAGAATGGGTCCACAAAACAAACTAATAATAACATAATACGTGTAAAAAGTCTGTCTAATTCTAGCTGCACGTTTCTAAGCTGGCAAAAATTAGCTGGTTCAGAAAAGAGCTGACTTAGAGAACTAGAAGCGTGCCATCTAAAATTTAGCCGACTCTTTTTTGAAGGGGTACCTTATTCCCACACCCCCTATATCTTATTTCCACATCCCTAGTGTATACGGCCCGTATACAAAATATACGGGCCGTACAGAATGTTTTTGAATAGGAAAATGCGCAGAGAATGTTTTTTTTTATTTTACTATATACGGCCCGTATATAGTTCTACGAGCCGTATACATGTTTATACGATTTGAAAAACGTATACGGGCCGATGGAATTATTTTGGGAGGTTTTTGATGTTACCAAATCTATACGGGCCGTATAATTGTATATGACCCGTATATAAGGATGTTTTTTCAATTATCACGTTTTTCCGGTAAAAACACCATCATTCTAGGGTTTCTAAACTCTTCATTATCTTTAACAACATTGATCGGAACACGTCGTTGGAAGGATTGTAGTAGTAGGACATTGGCACCACTGTGAAAATAATGAACGTATTATTGGTCATTATTCGACCGAGTAATCAGTTGTATTTTTTTTAGTTGCTTCTCTTGTTAAGTTTCTGAACCAACCGAAATCCACAAATTCCAACAGTATCTTTGTAGATTCCGTCGGGTTTTCAAAGCCGGTTGATGAAACCGAAGCTGTATTTCTGTTGTTCAGTACTTCCGAGATCTGAACCAACCGAAATCCACAAATTCCAACAAATTGCATCAGGAAGCTCAACTTGAACGGACGATATGTATCTTCTATCATGCAAGTTAACCAACATTTCCTTCAAACATTCTAAACCCTACTTGGAAACCGGTGTATGTGCTTGTGCTGTAGAAACCGATGGTGAATTTACGTACACAACTGAAGGTTCAGTGCACGACACAAACAAGTTCTCCATAGTTTGTTATTCAGATCTCTTTTCGGTCATCTTTCCAAACTACAACACACGATAACTTTAAACTTTATAACTTGAACAGACGATATGTATCTTCTATCATGCAAGTTAACCAACATTTCCTTCAAACATTCTAAACCCTACCTGGAAACCGGTGTATGTGCTTGTGTTGTAGAAACCGATGGTGAATTTGCGTACACAACTGAAGGTTCAGTGCACGACACAAACAAGTTCTCCACAGTTTGTTATTCATATCTCTTTTCGGTCATCTTTCCAAACTACAACACACGATAACTTTAAACTTTATAACTTGAACGGACGATATGTATCTTCTATCATGCAAGTTAACCAACATTTCCTTCAAACATTCTAAACCCTACTTGGAAACCGGTGTATGTGCTTGTGCTGTAGAAACCGATGGTGAATTTGCGTACACAACTGAAGGTTCAGTGCACGACACAAACAAGTTCTCCACAGTTTGTTATTCAGATCTCTATTCGGTCATCTTTCCAAACTACAACACACGATAACTTTAAACTTTATAACTTGAACGGACGATATGTATCTTCTATCATGCAAGTTAACCAACATTTCCTTCAAACATTCTAAACCCTACTTGAAAACCGGTGTATGTGCTTGTGCTGTATAAACCGATGGTGAATTTGCGTACACAACTGAAGGTTCAGTGCACGACACAAACAAGTTTTCCACAGTTTGTTATTCAGATCTCTATTCGGTCATCTTTCCAAACTACAACACACGATAACTTTAAACTTTATATTGTGTGATTTGACCAGGAAATGATTGGAGGTGATTGCTACTTTTAATAAATTGTCATAGTTGTCAAATTCGATTTCAACAAATCTTTTCCTTTTCCTTCAATTTCTAGAACATTCTCCGTAACATGAAGTCGTGTCGGTTATCTCAGTTGAGCTTGATGGTTCTTCGTTGAGGAAACCAAACGTAGACGGAGATGATAGGCTTGGTAACCGGAAGAGAAAAAACCCCAGCGACGACGTCGACGTAAAAGAACCTGTATTAGCCACTGTTTGTATTTCCCATAGCCACTGTTTCCGTATACAAAACGGATGCGGTTTGCATATTCAATCTTCATTGCTTCATTAAAATTACAACACACGATAAGTTTACTTCTTCTTCCAAATGCAGCAGTAGGATCCGTACTTAAAGGTCTCTCTAAAATGCTTGGAAAATTGCATCAACTCTCCTATGAATGACAACTTGAGGGGTGTAGTTAACTTTTAGTTGAGTCTCTTGTTAAGTGAGACATTTCATAGAGAACAAGTTCACAGCAGAATGAGACCGTTGTGTATCTGAATCAAGTTATTCGAATGTAAGTGGATCGAGTGATACGCGTATCTATTCTGGTCAAGGTGGGCATGGTTTGTTCGGGGAGTAAATCACCACCCAAAGACCAACAACTTGTGAGTGGTAATATGGCTATGAAGAATAATATGGATAAGAAATCATCCACTGGTCAAATCACACACTATAAAGTGTAAACTTATCGTGTGTTGTAGTTTGGAAAGATGACCGAACGAGGGTTTATTCTTTTAATCTATTAGAGCGATCCTTGTTTTGAGAAGCTAATTCTGATTTAAACAATGCACGACATGTCTGTTAGTGGTTTCTGTAACCAATTGACGTCTGATGTCCAAGTTTGATCACATTTGACTTTTTTCTTCGTTTTTTGGATCGTTCTAATAGATTAAAGAGAATAAACCATTTTTTACCGTAAGAATACGGGCCGTATAACAGTATACGGCCCGGCCCGTATACACCATGTGAAAAAAAATTACCAGTTCATTTTTTACCATGTTAATACGGGCCGTATACTATTATACGGCCGTATACAGCAGGTGAAAAAATTTAACCGATCGTATACAATGTATACAATAGCTAGTATACGGGCCGTATACAATCTATACGGCCCGTATACTATGGTTAAAATTTGGTAAAAAAATGGTTTATTCTCGTTAATCTATTAGAACGATCCGTATAAGAGTATGGACCAGACACATGTCACATAGTTTGTCAGTGAACAAAAGATATAGATGTAGGAATATAACTAGATATAGATCTCTGAACCAACCGAAATCCACAATTCTTGCAAGTTAAATCCACAATCAATGTATACAGGTGCAAGAGAATGGCGAGTTATTTCAGTTATTTCTGTTGATCCACAAATTCCATCAAATTGTGTCTAATGCAAGGATGATGCAAATTTGTACGTAAAGATCTCTACACAAACTCTTCTACGTCTTTTAACCAATTGCCCATCACTTAAGACCTTGAAAGATTTGTTGAAATCGAAGATTTGTGTATCTGAATCAGGTTCTCTGCCTTAGATCGGTCATTCCTTGTGATAATGTAGGAAGGATTGTAGTAGTAGGACATTGGAATCAGGTTCTCAAACAAACCAACAAAATCCTGATAGTGAAAAACATCAGCAACCATTTTTTTATTTTCCTTCAATTTCGAGAACATTCTCCCTGTGTGAGCATTGGAAACCCGACAAACAGTCTTGACAACTGTGACAGCTTATCTATCTATGCGTGTCACATCCATCCTGTTATAGCAATCGATATGATTAATTTTACAGATTTTTTTCTAATTAGCGTTGTTAACTACCAAAAGAATGCATACACAAATAGTTCTAATGGACGAAGCAAAGAGACCGTTGTGTATCTGAATCAAACAAACACTACTAAAGATGAGTTGGTGATAAATACCGGAGCTGTTATCTCGGTTGGTCAAGGTGGGCACGGTGATAAATACCGGAGCTGAATCAAACAATCACTCCAGTACTTGAAACTTGAGCGCATGAATCAATTCAAAACCCTCACCCTCAAAATCAACCAGAAACCAACCGAAATCCACAAAGTTAGATTCCGTCCGGTTTCCAAACTCTTTCACTCAAAGTTAATATTCACTGTGGTGGATGCAAGCATAAAGTTAGAAAAATACGTGTCGGGTTCTTCTGCTAGTTATTCGGAATGTTTCGAATCATCACAGAAGCCTATTTTCAAAACACAGGTTCATACAGTGCTGTAATAGGTTGTGGTTCAGCCAAAATGACATCTAGCATTACTAACGGTTCAAGTAAGTGTCTAAAAATTTGAAAATTCAGGTTTACCTTGATAGTTTTTCAAACAAACACTACAAAATCATCTTCTTCCTGAATCTGGAAGGATTGTAGTAGTAGGACATTGGCACCACTGTATACAGGTTGGTGTCGGGTTCTTCCAACAAATTGTGTATGTGCTTGTGATACATGAACGTTGTATTCTTGTCTTTCAGAAGACTTGGTATTGAACCAAGAATACTTCAAACATTCTAAACCCTACCTGGAAACAAACCAACAAAATCCTGATAGTCTTCTAGCAGAACCCGACATGTCTTCTATGATGATTCGAAACATTCACGAACCACAATGGACTCAGACTAATACTACTCACCCTCCCCTGAGGAAAAGTTTTCCCGACGACTCAAGAAAAAGGACTGTATAATAGTATACAACCATTTTTTCTTTTCCTTCAATTTCGAGAACGTTCTCCCTGTGTATGTGATTGTGTTGTAGAAACCGGTGATGAATTTGTGTACACAACTGAAGGTTCAGTGCACGAAAAGTTTCTTACGAAATGTACGTGACAAAACAAGGATGTTGGGAATTAAACGCATGTACGTGACAAAACAAGGATCGTTCTAATATATTAAAGAGAATAAACCAAGTACAAAATCATCCTAAATGTTAACTTTGACTCATAAACCCTTGAATCCCAACGCTTCTCTAAAAGAGCCTGTATTAGAAACCATCCTATGTCTTTTACCAACCGAAGAGGCAGCAAGGACAGATAATACTTCATTTGTCGAGAAACCATACTGTCAAGAAACTAACATCTTTTAATACTTCATTTGTCGAGAAACCATACTGTCAAGAAACTAACATCTTTTAATACTTCATTTGTCGAGAAACCATACTGTCAAGAAACTAACATCTTTTAATACTTCCACAATGGACTCAGACTCATACTACTCACCCTCCCCTGAGGAAAGGTTTTCCCGACGACTCAAGATAAAGCAGTTGGTTTGTGCTCATATTAGCGATTTTTATCACCCTGTGTGAGCATTGGAAGCCCGACCACTAGCAGAAGAACCCGACACGTCTTCTATGATGATTCGAAACGTTCACGAACAACAATGGACTCAGACTCATTGTTGCGAATTTGGTTTCTTCGGTACAGGCTGATGAAACCGAAGACTCAGACTCCTTACAACTCTCATCAAATGCCTCACCCTTCTTTTTATTCGGTAAATATTAAATAAAGAATAACACCATGCCCGTAATCCCGCGTTGATAGCTTCCGTTTTATTACAGTCATACGACACGTTTTCTTGTTCTTCAATCTTTGTTACTTGTTAATGTTTTATTTTTTTCTACTTTTAGAAAGGTTTGAGCACCTCACGACTGTAAAATGTTTCGTGTGATTAACACCTTAAATCCTTTAAATACTTTGAGAAAAATCAAATTTTCGTTCCATACGGGCCGTATAAAAGTATACGACCCGTATACAAGTTCGTATACATTGTATACGACCAGGCAAACGTATTTACACATGGTGTATACGGGCCGTATAACAGTATACGGCCCGTATACACTATGTGTAAATAAGTTTTTCCCATGTGTTAATATTACGACCCTTTTTGAATTGGCCAAGATTTAGCCAGCTATTTACACGTGTATTGTTTTAGTTAAATATTTTTGTGTACATCTCGTACTTTTCAAGGTTTTTTGTGTCTAAGACCAAGGGGTATGGGGCTCGTCCCCGGGCCGTCCCCCCATTTTTGGGCCGTCGCACACCGCCCCCTTGGGGCCCGTCTCGGCACTTCCGTCGGAATTGAGACGTTGGAGACGGGGGCACTTTTTTGAATTGGTGGGCCCCCCTAACGATAACTTTCAACATTTATAAAAAAAAAAATCACCCCACCACTATAAATTAAACCACTTTTCACCCCACTTGTTTACCAAATACTTCCACTTTTCTCCCAATTTTATAAAAAAACCTCTCCAACCTTAAAAAATTATGGATCCCTACAACCCAAATAATCCCAACTCAAGTTCACACCCGTTTTCGTCACCCGGCTACACACCCGTAATGGACAACTCTTTTGCGGGTTACCGACAAATGCTCAACGCTTTCAACCAATACCCGTTCAACCCAATGCAAATGCAACAACCCAACATGCCGTTCAACCCATATCAAATGCAGCAACTAATGCAAAACCCGCTAAATATGTCATATCAACCACCGCCACAAGCACCTCCAACACAAATCGAGGAACAAGATGATGACGTAGAGGTTGTGCCAGAAACGCAACCTGAACCTTCAAAAAAGAAAAATAAAAAAGGGAAAGGGTAAAAAAGAAGACGCAGCCGCCAAACAACAACAACAATGGACAAAAATTGAGGAAGAGCCGTTGGCGAATGCATATATTAACTCTTCAACGTCTCCTATAATCGGTAAAATATTATTATTGTTATAAAATTATTTTTTGTACATTATATTATTATTGTTATTAAATATTATTTGTACATCATATTATTATTGTTAGTAAATATTTATTTGTACACTATATTTTTCTAACAAAATATTATTATTATTATTGTTACTAACTTGTAGGTAACATTGTAGGTAACAATCAACAAAGCGGTGAGTTTTGGCAAGAAGCCCTTGATATATTCCACGCGCTTGGAGGAATGGAAAATAATGACCACCGACCTTAGCGAATATCCACCGGAAGACCGTCCCATTTTACAAATAATGAAGGAAAAAATTAGGAAAAAATGGAGTGAGGGAGTGTAGTTTTTTTTTAAATGTAACTTTAGGTTTTTTTTAAGTGTTTTTTTTTTATTTAAATGTAACTTTAGGTTGTTTTTTTAGGTTTTTTTTAAATGTAACTTTTTTATTTTTATTTACTTTGTTTTCATTAATTAATTAAATCAAATAAATAATAATAAAAAAATAGAGGAGGAGCATCCACCACACCCTTGGGTAGTCCCCAAGAGGA
The DNA here is from genome assembly GCA_030545235.1 of Helianthus tuberosus. Taxonomy (NCBI): domain Eukaryota; kingdom Viridiplantae; phylum Streptophyta; class Magnoliopsida; order Asterales; family Asteraceae; genus Helianthus; species Helianthus tuberosus. The sequence continues at coordinate 143,928,817 of CM060400.1, forward strand.
TGCTCCTCCACCAATGCTTATGTGGCGCCTATGTGGTAGATAGTCTCTTTGGAGACTATCCTCCCCATACCCCATGGTCTAATAGATTGTAGATTTTTTTTCCGGTTTAGCTTATGTGATTTTTTCTTATTGGTACTTTTCAAAATGCCCATTCTTGGGATTTTACTGCCTCTCTAGAGTTTTTAAAAAATCAGTGATCAGTTGGTTACCATACAATAATTAATGGGCCAAACTATCTACACACCAAATGTGTAGATAGTCACCCTTAAAAAGTGTTTTTTGTCCTTATATGCACACCTTGCAGTGTCGAACTGTGGCCAAAACGCGACGTTTTGGTCCGGTTAACCAGACAAAGACTGACGGGTGTCTGACGGTCTGTTGAACGGACCAAAACGCCGAGCTTTGGCCGCGTTTTGGTCCTGTCAACCAGACCGGGTGTCAGTCTTTTGTCTGGTTGATAGGACCAAAACGCAGCCAAAGCTCGGCGTTTTGGTCCGGTCAACAGACCCGTCAGACACCCGTCAGTCTTTGTCTGGTTAACCGGACCAAAACGCCGCGTTTTGACCACAGTTCGACACTGCAAGGTGTGCATATAAGGACAAAAAACACATTTTTTGGTGTGTAAATAGGCAAAATGGTGTGCAGATAGGATTTGTGGAGTCCCCACAAGTGTCTCTCTTCCTCGTAAGAGCCCGGCTTTTTATTTTTACATATTCAATAACACAAGAATCATATATTTGTAATTGTATCATATCATTAGATTCATATATCTGTAAGAACTTCATCTTTCCCATACCAAAATACCATTTAATAAACCTAAGCACTTACATTCGCCACTCAACTCAATATAAACATTCTTACATGTAGACTGCATTTAACATTTTTAATCATAGAAACTTACTGATTATGTGTGAGGTTCATTGGGGAACACTAAAAAAGTGGGGAACAGTGGGGAACCGACTCAAACGAACTCCGATTGGACTCATTTCAGCGGCGTTGGAACCGTCTCGTCGAACCATAACTAGGATCTCTTAACCCTAAACCCTAAATCATAACCCCTAAACCCTAAATATATTAGGGTTTGGCTTTTAGGGTTTAGCCTTAGGGTTTAGCCTTAGGGTTTAGAGTTTAGCTTTAGGGTTTAGGGTTTAGCTTTAGAGTTTAGCTATAGGGTTTAGCTTTAGGTTTAGCCTTTAGGGTTTAGCTTTTAGGGTTTATAGTTTAGATTTTACGGTTTAGCTTAGGTTTTAGCCTTATTTTTTAGCTTTAGGGTTTAGGGTTTAGAGTTTGGAGTTAGGATTTATAGTTTAGGGTTAAGAGATCTTAGTTAGGGTTCGACGAGCCGGTTCCAACGCCGCTGGAATGAGTCCAATCGGAGTTCGTTTGAGCCAGTTCCCCGTTGTTCCCCACCTTTTTAGTGTTCCCCAATGAACCTTCCCCTACTGATTATAATAGTAATGTTGACCCTTCAAATTATCATATCAATAAATAGAGTTCGTAACAAACGTAAAAAAAAAAAAAAAACAAGTATCTTTTATTGAGTTGTGTGTGGGTTGAAGGGCCTTCGGAACCAAACGGTTCTTATATTTTACAACCACAACTATCATCAAACCAACCTATGTCATCATCTAAGTCAGTTCATAACAATTTACAGCTTATACATATTATCTAATGCCCATAACCCGATCATCCTATTTAACCGTATTCCCTATGTATCCGTTCCGTATCCATCTTCTGTCTGTCGTCACCAACAACACTGGTAAAAGCATGAGAATGTACCCCCTCGGGGGCTGTTTTGCAGGGGTGTTTTCGGTGTTTCATCCTGTTTTGAGATTAAAGTGCTTGTACCAGGAGAATCGGGTAGAAAGCCGTTGAACATCCGAGGTGGGATGGCGGCAGCGGATTCAGATGGCGGTGGGTTGACAGCGGATAGATAATGGAGAAGCATTTGTATTATTTGACTGAAATTTGGCCGAGCATTCGGATCTTCCTTCCAACAAGATGTCACAATTAGTGCTAAATCTTGAGGGAGGTCATCGGCACTCGGTCTCACATTCTGCAAAAACAAAAGCGAACACGCTAGTGATGTAAGTTATCATACCAGCACGATATACAACGATCTACATGTGAGATTCATTTGATAAAAACTGTAGAGAATATATATGCACATACCTTAAAAGCTGCTGCATAGGCTGCTTGAAGATTCGACATGCCCTCAAACGGCATCTTATTGTGTATAAGCTCCCACAAGACGATTGCAAAGCTATAGGCGTCTACCTTGTGGTTATAATGCTTCTTCTCTCCCTGCCTCAGTGTTACTGTACTGTAAAGCTACACACGTACGCACAAAAAAAAGCAGGTACATGAAAGTCAGATAATGAGAAGCAGAAAAGAAAAGCCGTAAATCATTTCTGTTGAAAATAGAAAACCTCTGGAGCCATCCAGCGGTAAGTTCCGGTTTCTGCAGTCATCATCTCTGTTAATGATTCTTCTCTTGCCAAACCAAAGTCAGCAAGTTTCACAGATTTGTGATCTGCGGTCAGCAGCAAGTTTTCTGAAACAAAATACATATTGATGCGTATTTAGTTATTGACTATGGGGGCATTAATGGTCAACTCAACCGTGCGCAATCAAAGAACATGTTTGAACCAACTACTCGAGTTCATAGTTGTTAATGGTGAATATCGACAAATAGCGATAAGGTACCTATATGCTACATAGCGAATAGTGATAAATAGCAGGCGCTAGAAAAAAAATTAATTTTTTATACGTATATTATATCAAAATACCCTGGTATATACACTATTTTACATGTATATTTAACAAAAACCTAAAATCCAGCTATTTTCTTGCTATATTTGATTGCTACTCATATTAAAAAAAAAAAATTAAAGGCCGCTATCTATCGCTACAGAGTACAGACCATATAGCGAGCATGGACCTATACGCCACGCTATTCGCTATAGCGACCGTAGCGATCGCTAGTGACAACTATGCTCCAGTTTCTTTAAATGATCTAATTCATAAGCCCTTATCTATGTTTACATATTGAATGAACAAGAGTAACAAATTGGCGAAGAATCCAGTATAAAAAGAAGGAATAAAGTGATTTACCAGGTTTTAAATCACGGTGAATGATCCCATGTGAGTGTAAGCATTCCATTGCACGAGCAATATCAAGTGCAAACCCAATAGCAACGCGCGTATCCAAACCCCTAGGCCGCATATTAACCAGGTATTTCCTTAATGTCCCACCAGTAAGAAGCTCAGTCACTATAACCGTGATTGGTGCTTTGCACGCTCCGATGAACTGTGATCACAGAGAATAATAGAATATACAGAAAATATCAAAATTTGATATTCATTCAAGATCAACATGCTACTACATCATTAATATCAAAACACTACCTTTACTAAATTCTTGTGTTGAACTTTAGATAACATTGCAATCTCTCGCCCAAAACTTCCTTCAATCTTAGCAATTTCTTCTGGCGTATCGCCTTTGTTTATAATTTTAATTGCAACATTCTGGCTTTTATATCTGTAAAAAAACACACACACACAATCATGAAAGACAACCAAATCAGCTTGAATGAAGGAAAAAAACATTATTGGATCAAATTAACCAAAATTGAGAATTCAAGATGGCGATTTCGAATGTGAAATTTTGTCCAACTCCAATCTTCAAATTATAAAAAACACTTTCAAACAACAAATTACAACAAAATCAAACATTTTAAACAACTTATGCTACAAAATATCACAAACCAATGAGATCCCATCTTCCAATCATCACAAAATCACCAAACAAAACATGACATTTAACATTTTAATCAACAACAAATCATGATAAACCTGACTTACTTGCCCTCATACACTTTAGCATGTGCACCCTCTCCAATCTTTGGACCAACAAGAAGAAGCTTCGGATCAATCAACCACTTTGCTTCCAAACTAAACTCCCCAGTTGAGTAAAACCCATTTCCGGATCCCATCTTTTTCCACTCTTTATCCTCAAACACTCACTGAGGACTTTTCACAAACACCTTGCACGCAAACTTTCAAACCCACATCTTGAAGTTAAACCCACATCGTAAAGATCCAATCATCAAAAGCTAATCTTAGATTAACTTTATTAGGAGCAAGAATCGAAACCCCACATGCTCAATTTTCAATTCCACTACAACAAATCCGACAAAATTGAAACAAATGTGTATTGGTACTGAAAGAAAAACACCCAGCAGAAGTTAGAGAGAGAGAGAGAGAGTAAAGTTGTAGGCTTTATGTGGGGATTGCGTTGCGTTCTTGATCGGCAAAGATAAGGAAGAGAAATCGCGAATCGTTCTGACAAAAACTCGGCGAGTCGTATTATTTTATTAATTATTAAATATTAAATATTGAGGAATTTGATGGGCAGAATATTTTTTTAAAATTTTGGGTTAATTTTTCGTACAAGCGACAATCTATAGATTCTCATAGGCTTGTACTCACTTGCTTGTCATAAATTATAAATATCGATATTTTTTGTCTTTAAAACCATATAATTTAAAATTTGTACATATTTAGTGGTGTTTGTTAATATTTTTTTTAACGACCAACAGAATCAATCCAGAGCACTCTTGGGGCACCTACTGGATCAAACGGAGTACTCTAGAGTAACCCGAGTCCACCACCAATTTCCGGGAAAACCCGATAACCCACCCGCCCATAGGCACGACGGTGAAATTACCGGTAAAACCCGTTTGGCTCAAGGATCGAACTCAGGTTTCCCTGGGTCTCCTATCATTGCCCACCAATGCCTCACTCTTCACCAAACGGAAGTTGAACTTGCATCTCTCAAGAGAAATACAAGTTTTCCGCCACTTGATTTAGAGATCATTGACAAGTGGATTCTTATTACTTTAATAGGAAGTTAAGAATCCATGTTCATACATTTTTTAGAATCCAATACTCATTTGATTTTAATAAATAATAATAATAATAATAAAAATATTATGAAAGGCACACTTTTTCAAACTCGAACATGGTGGGGGGGGGGGGGGGGGATATTGCACAGTCCTCCCAACCACTAGAGTGATCCCACTCCACAAGCTAGCTTAGCCCCATAGCTGCCTGGCGGTTAATACCCAACCGGAAGCGAAAGCCTGGAGGTATATACCTGCCAGGATTCGAACCCGGGTCCTCTAGGAAGAGGTGGGTGAGGCTAGCCAACCGAACATGTTAGATGAATTCTTAGAGAAATTATGTCATGAATCCATGTAAGTTCTTTGTATTTGTGTATGATTTAAAAATGTAAAATATAGGTGTTATGAATCTATCCTATGATCATAACGATCTCAACCTTACCAACTAACTACGATCATAAACCTAGAACTAAAGAGCTAATAAATTATTCTATTACATTTCTCATTTGTTTAAATTCCAGTTATAATAGCTGAATACATAAATTCAATGTGTTGTGTTCTATTTTACCCAAACTTATAATGAATATCTATATTCTGAAACCTAGTCAATGCATCAGTGCTTAATGTTATTTTCAATAGCCAACAAATTCAAACACATAAAAACAATTCAGTAGGCAACAAATTCAAACATATAAAAACAAAAGGTACCAAAAAAACATACCACTTTGTCAGCATTGCATGTTCTTTCAATTGAGTTTTGAGTTTCCATCAAGATACAAGAACAAAATACATTAATGACATGGAACAAAGAATTTCCTTTACCCAAAAGAATAAATAAATAAATAAATAATAATAATAAAAGATTGTAAACATAACCAATATTTTTGTAAGCTGGTATAATTTGCTTCCACTTGATTGAATAAGGTATTAAAAATCATTTGATGAAACACGACACATCAATAATGATTTTGGTTTGATTAAGAAATCATAAAAAGGATCAGGACTGAGTAGTATAATACGTGAAATTGATCAAGACCAACATTAATTAGTAAAAAAAAAAAATATCGATTTGGTAAAGAAGATGGAAGTTGACATTGATATCTTTTTTTACGACAACATATATAATAGTGTAAATTACAAGTTTTGTTCTTTATGTTTACACCAAATTGCAAGCGGTGTCTTTAGCGTAAAAGTTGACAACTTTTGTACTTAATGTTCCAAAATATTGTACGTTGTCCTTTAGGCCAAACCCAGTTAGATTTTTTGGTTAAATCTGGTCATGTGTCTTGCACATGAGAGCATTGTTGTCATTTTATCTCTTCAGGGACTATTGTGTAAAATAACCTATGTTTAACGACTAATTTGTAATAAATTAAAAAATCAAAAAAATATAATCCCTGTCTCTTTCTCTCTCTCAACTGAAAGTCCCCCATCTCTCTCTCTTCTTTCTCTCTCTCTCTCTCTCTAACACAATCAAAAGGGCCAAGAGTCAAGACCCAAACACAATCATAACCACTCTAAATTCCAAATACAACCATCATTGTATTGCTTACCCTATCAATTGTCGACATATAACCTAACCTTATAGTGATTTTGGGATAATCCATTTGGAAACTTCTCATCACTGGAATCGAACCTTCTCTCTCTGTCTTTTATGGAAGAACAACAAGAAGAAGCTGGATACGACACACCCTAATTTCGCCAGAGCAGCGGCAACACAACCAGGCGTCAGAAGACGAAGAAGAAGGACGACGAATCGTCGTTACTTGCGTCACATCAATCGGTTAACACACCGTCTCCGTCGTCGCTGAATAACGATGTTAGAGAGAAGAGAGAGAGTGGGGGGGGGGGTGGCAGATGGTGGTGTTGATAGTGGCAGTGGTAGGTGGGGTGGGGGCGGTGGTGGCTGGTGGCGCCGGTGGTGGTTGGATATAGAGGGAGATGGTGGTTGATGGTGGTAGAGAGAGAGGGAGTGGTAGAGAGCTAGAGAGAGAGTTGTAGATAGAGAATCTGATACATAATTATATATATATATAATAGTATTTTTTTAAATAATAATATTAAATATATAGGTAAAAAGACAAAAATACCCTTTGGTGAGCAGATTTAACCAAAAAATTTAACTGGGTTTGACCTAAAGGACGTAACGTGCAAGATTTTGGAACATTAAGCACATAACTTGTCGACTTTTGCGCTAAAGGACAGCGCCTGCAATTTGGTGTAAACACAAAGGACAAAACTTGTAATTTACTCTATATAATATTAAAAAACACAAGATCCCGACTAGCAAGAAACTAGTTGGACAAAGAGAACACGTACATTAGAGGGTTAATCATCCACTCTAAGACATGCACCCGACATCTAGATGAATGCCAAAAAAAAGTGACAAGTAAACAATATCGTCGAACAAACCAAAATTACCTTACAGAAAGAAAAATGTCACCCTTAAGAATCTCCCAGAGCCGTTTAACAAAAGCAAATGTAAACCCATCAAGCCTATGTGATTTACTGATTTATTACTCCCACAATCCCACAATAGCCCCAAACATCCTCAAATGAGACTTCAAGACCCTCTTTTTGTAAAGAAGAAGGCAACTGAAATTGATTACTCCTAGTCACCATCGACACTAAATCAAATTCTGAAAATTTAGCCGAAAAATCAACAAAGATCGTCTTTACCTGAATAGGATCCATAAACTCCCGAGATACCCTCCAATCTCCGATTTTTGTTGAGTGTAGCATGAAAAAAATTAGAGTTCTTATCCCATTCAACCGGCCACTTAGACTTAAGTTTTTGGTTCAAATATTCAAATTCGGCCTAATCCAATTCTGCAACTTCACAAACAACCCACATACAAATATTCTTAATGTTGTTGTCACAATATTCCACACAATCCATAAGATCTTTCCTCATATTTTTTAAACCTGCCAATATGTTCCCATTCCAACACTTGATGCAAGATTTTAATCTTTTCAGTTTATCTTTTAGACAAGACACACCCAACCCACGAATGTCCCTACTCCACGAGTCCTTAACTATGTTATGTAAGTTATCACACTCTAGCCAATAGTTGAAAAACTTAAATGATATGCCTAAAATCGCCTTCTTTCTTCTAAGATGTGTGAAATTCACACATACATATTGACTTTAACTTTATCATCTTAGTATGCCATAAAAATTTTGTAGACATGTAAGTGTGCTCTGTATTCTATATCTTTGAACAACCGCGTGACATGGGGTACAATTCACTATGAAACAGGAAAATAAACCATTCATGGAGTTCCACTACAAGATGACTACCATAGAGTTTTTCTGTTGATGAAGCTATAAATGAGGCATCATTTTTACTAATAGAATCAGCGTAACACAAAAGATTCATGGATACAAACAGAATTTATTTATCAACAAATGCTCTGATACCACATGTTGATCAGTTCTGTATAAACATAATGGAAAACATATAAGAAATACCTGTAACAATACACATGCCAGTAGATAATCTAGTCAGAGACGTAGCCATGGAGTTCAACATAGTTGTCAGCTTGATATGATTCCTCCTTAGGGTGTAAGTTCTTGATGGTGAAACCGAATTCTAGGGTGAACAATTCGAACGGAGAGAGATGTAGAGGGGGCGATTTAGTGATGTTATGATTAGTGTCTAACCCTTAACCCCTCTAATTATCTCCTTATATATACACCCAAGAGGAAACCTAATTAGTTAATAAGGGTAATATGGTCCATCAACAATTACCAACTAATTATATAATAGGTTTAAATATATTTTGATCTATATAATATAAATGATTATAATGGCTACACAATTAAATATAACACAATAATTATATTTAATGTTACATCCTCCTAAAAACGAAGTATTCAAATGTGAAACTTAATCAAAAGTTAGTTTAATCAAATAGGTAACTGACCTACAAGGCTACAATTTAAGCATCATTCTTTTCAACACTTTGACTCACCTCAGCAAAACACAATGATAGATTTCTCTCATCTAGTAGGGATATTTCATATTTTAACCTCTTTCCATTTCCATAATTAAGGTGAAGATCAAGATCCACATATTCAAGAGCTAGCAAAATTGAAAGTGGTTGTGTACTCAACATAAACCTTATGAATGCTTACTTATATGGGTTGATTTGTACGTCACTTATTATCAATTTGGTGGTTATCACTACTAACATCGGTGAAAAGAGAGATCGGTGATCACTACAAAGATTATTGAGACAATATTGGTGATCACTACTAAACTTAGTGAGACGGGAAGTTTTAATTACTACCTACATAGTAAGAAGTTATGGTTGTGATCTCTATTGTCTTTAGAGAGACAATTTGGCCCTATCTATTCCCACACCTCTTTTGTCTATGTTGACACCCTGAAGCGCCGAAGCTCAGCATATAGGTCCGGTTAACCAGACAAAGACTGACACTAGCTTTGGCCAAAGCTCGGCGCTTCAGGGTAATACTCAGAGCTTTGGCCAAAGCTCGGCGTTTTGGAGATTTTTTGATTTTTTTAAATTTGATTTTAATTCAAAAACTCACCTATACTTGTCGAATTTTGACGTATTTTGTTATTACACGTCATTTTATGAAGTATATGGTCTATATGGAATGTTCCGGATAAGTTCGGTTACGTGTGTTGCCGTATTCCATTATTTCATGTGATTCTGTTTTGATTTCACTTGTAGTCCAACGTGCCGTTTTGTATGTATATGCGTCCTACCGGATCAGTACTTGACGTATTTTGTCATTAAATGTCGTATTATGACATGTATTGTCACTATTGTTCCGTACTATCGAGTATTTTGGCCGTACGGGTCATGTCGGTGACATCCGATACCATGACGTTTATTGTCTGTAAGTGTCGTATTAGTGCGTAGATTGATTGTTATGGCTTATTATGTTTCTATTGGTCGTATTATGGCGTATTTTGGTCGTACAGGTCGTGTCGGTGACATTCGATGTTCGGGTTTGCATGACACATGACAAGTGATTCTGTTTTGATTTCACTTGTAGTCCAACGTGTCGTTTTGTATGTATACGCGTCCTACCGGATCATTATCCTTTGATACGCATTCATTCGATCGCTGTTTTGATTTTGTTTCCATTTCCACCCAAATCATAAAACCAGTTAAAATGGATGGTTAACCAGGGACGATTTTGGCAATTTACCCTTTTATTTTTCTTTAATTAGTTTTTTACTGTAACACCCCGAAATTTAAAAAGGCTTTAAATTAGCATTATATAAAGTATAAAATAAATGAGAATGAGCTAACTAGGAATAAATAACCTAGTTAGTTAATTGTCCCGTTTTAAAACATGAATGAATTTAAAATGCCAAATATATAAACTAAATAAAAGTGGAGGGGCCTATGTTGTTAAAATCTAAACTTATATTATTAAGTTTAATAAAAATAAAAACCAAATACACCATTGAGGTGCCTGGTTCGATCAAAGCAGGAGAAAGGCGACCCCCACTCTCAAAACCCTAACAACTCACTAATCTCACAAATTGAAGGCTCAAACCAAGTTAAAATCGAAAATCGAGCATAGATTACTGATCCCCATTGCAAGAGGGTTGTAAGGTATGTAAAATTTGATGTTAATTCTCTGTTTGAAATTCTCATGAATTTGGGAAATCCGAAATTTGATGTTGCATGTTTGCTATTTGGATAGAATAGGGATGATATAGTGTCTAGGAGTAAAACCTAGACAATAACATGTGAAATCATGCCTAAATTCTGGAAATTTCATGAGTACATTGAAGGTCATTCATGGGTTTTGTGAGAAAATGATGAACACTAGGGTGTAGAATGCTAATCTAGTGTAAATTGATGCATAGAAACTGATTTCTGAAAATATGATGTGCAATTCGATATGTAATAGCTCAATTGATGTTAATCAAGGCTAAGTAGCAAGCCATGAATTAGAAAATAAAAGATGTAAAATTATGCCCGTTAAGTGTTTGTAAAAATGCCCAAAAGAAGGCTCGAAATTGAAATTTAAAGTTAAAACGCATGATTGTGATGATTTGGCAAATTATGCGATATATGATTGAAAAGGAGTTCTAAACGAATCGTGATTGAACTCTATAGGAAAAGATACCGGGGCGTCGAGTGGACAAGCCGGTGGCGATTTGCGTTTGAAGGGTGTGCACTAAAAGTATGTAACTTGACCCGTTACATTAAGTGAATTGTTATTAAATTATGTATGGATACAATGTAAAATAGAAGTTGCGTTGATTGTAGCGATCATGTTCGTTACTCAAATGAATAGGTTAAGATTTGGTTAAGAGTCGTTTGGTAGTCATTATAATGGTGGATTCCATAAATGAGCCAAACGGGTCGAATAATCAATTGATGCGAGGCTAATACTTCGTTATATGGTTATTTAGTCTTTTGTTAATGTTAATAATAGATATATTAAAATACAAGAATCTAGCATTTTGGGTTACTTAAATGACGAACCCCATAAGGGTAAACTAAATGGGTTATTAAGAGAAGCTATGAATTGGATAACGGTAGTACCTTACTTGTAGATTTTGAGCCCGGGTGATGGGTAGCGACTTACTAAACACGCAAACCGGTGATGGGAGCGTAGTGTTGAAAATAAAGAACCCATGATTGGAATCTTCTGATTTAAAAGTTATATCCCGTTCATGGAAGTTTGGGTGAAATGAATAAACGGATCAAACAATAAAGTTACAGAGTCTACCGTAAGTTACGGTCTCTACCGTAACTTACGGTGGAGAACAAAAGGATTACGGTGGTTCACTACTGTTTTACGGTAGACTATTATCTTACAGCGTCTACCGTAACTTACGATAGATACCGTAAGTTACGGTAGAGTCCAGGAATATTTGTTAAAATTTTGCATGTCTTAATTACTCGAATTCGTTTCTGAGCATAGTTCGATTGTGCAAATTATCTAAGAATACTAATACGAATATTTGTCAAAATCTCCAGTTTTTAGGTATTGCAAGTACGTGGATGATGATCAAGACAATGCTCGTGAACCGAACACAATCTTTTGAAGCTTCCGCACTAGACTAATTTCGTTTTAGACAATGTTTATAATGTAAACAATTTATTAATCATGTTTTGAATGACGTAACTAGTTAAGTAATTGTCTAGAATGAAATCACTCTTAAACTTGAATTTTGTACATCTTTTGAAGTAAGGTACCGTCTAAAGTAAATTCATGTGTATTTACATTAAATTTCTATAAAATATAGAAGGGTGTTACATTTACTTTTCTTTTTCTCCTTGTAGTCCAACGTGCTGTTTTGTATGTATACGCGTCCTACCGGATCAGTACTTGACGTATTTTGTCATTAAATGTCGTATTATGACATGTATTGTCACTATTGTTCCGTACTATCGCGTATTTTGGCCGTACGGGTCATGTCGGTGACATCCGATATCATGACGTTTATTGTCTGTAAGTGTCGCATTAGTGCGTAGATTGATTGTTATGGCTTATTATGTTTCTATTGGTCGTATTATGGCGTATTTGGTCGTACAGGTCGTGTCGGTGACATTAGATGTTCGGGTTTGCATGACACATGACAAGTGATTCTGTTTTGATTTCACTTGTAGTCCAACGTGTCGTTTTGTATGTATGCGCGTCCTACCGGATCATTATCCTTTTATACGCATTCATTCGATCGTTGTTTTGATTTTGTTTCCATTTCCATCCAAATCATAAAACCAGTTAAAATGTATGGTTAACCAGGGACGATTTTGGCAATTTACCCTTTTATTTTTCTTTAATTAGTTTTTTACTTTTCTTTTTCTCCTTTAAATAAAGACAATAATAAAATTACTATTATAATATATATACATAGGGTAAGGTTGTTGTAAAAAAGGTTAAAAGTGTGAGAAATGTGAGAAATATTGTGGAGATGACATGTGTCCTCAATCTAAATTAATTCAAAAGGGTAAAAAGTAATTTTATCATTGATTCAATTAATTCAAAACCTTTCATAACCGCCACCTTATTTATAGGAACATGATTTTTTTAAAGATTTCTATAAAAACACTATGAATAACACTGCAACCACCATTCAACACGTATATAACACCATTTAATAATTATATAACACCATTCAATAAATATGTAACAACATCTTAAAGATCTCTATAAAAACACTACGAATAACCCTGCAAAATCACCATTAAGCACATATATAACACCATTCAATAATTATATAATACCATTCAATAAGTATATAACACCATTCAATAAGTATATAACACTATTAAAGACACTACCTCCATTCTAGAATGTGTTCTTAGTATAATGTTCATAGTATGGTTATTGTACATGGTGTTTTAAACCTGCATGCATGGTGTTTTACATCTGCATGCTAGTAGATGTTCCAGATTCTATATGTTAAAACACCATGGTGTTTTAAAACCTACATTCCAGTAGATAAAAAAACACCACGCTTTCCAGTATGTGTTTAAAACACCACGCTTTAAATCACAATACAATTAAAACACCACTGAACATAGACAAAATATCATGGACTAAACATCTGATCGATACATATTTTTTTCTCTATATAAGTATAGCAATATGGTACTCATATTAAAGATAAAAAACGCTCGTTATTATGATGTAATTTAAAAAAAAAAGTTACGTATAAAAAGTTATTGACGTTTAAAAAAGACCGGGGGGGGGGGGGGAGTTGCATGTGCATTAATGTTAGTTTCTTAATTTAAAAATGTTAAATTTACCTATATACCCTTAATCTAGAAAATTAATATGTTTAATAGTAAATATTATTTACAATTTTGCCATTATGATCTCAACCATTAGATCAAAGATCTAATGGTGTAGATTCTTTCTTACCTTTCTCACAAAAAAACCTTTTTTACAGGAACCTCTACCTATATACATATACACAAACATTTATATGCACACACACAGAGAGAGAAAAAATGGAGATCGGTAGAACCAGCCACCACTTAGGGTGACGACGCGACTACAGCCACCACGACGGTGGTGGAGTCGGTACGCAGTGGACACGTCAAAGCATGATATAAGGTCAAACGCTGCTCTATGTCTGTAACACCTCGTAAAATCACGTCCAATGATGTATTGACACGTGTAATAAACCCTAATGAAGTCAAACATTGAATTTAAGGGACTAATTTTTAGAAAAATCGAAAACTTTGATTATGAAAGGTCTGGAAGTGTTATCATACCAAAAATAAGTTTCTGAATAACCTCTCACGATGATTACATTCACAAATGAGCCACTTGTCGATCGAGTGTAGCCGTTTACGTAATTAATTGAAAGTTTACGCAATGAAGGGTTAAAAGCGTCAACATGTTAATTCTTACCTCTGAGTGACCTTTTAACAAATCGGGAGCTTCATGATATTTGATTATACTCTCGGGAATGCCAACTATTGTCCGTCTAAGGTTTTTATGCCTATAAGTAAAGTTACGCGCAACTTTGCATGTTAGAGGGGCTAAAAGTGTCAATATGTTTAATTATACCTCTGAATGACCTTTTAGCGAACCCGAAGCATCGTGATGTTTAATAATACTTTCATGAATGCCTAATATGAGATGCGCAAGTTTGCGCAATAGAGGGACCAAAAGCGTCAGCTTTTGAATCTACGCCTCTCGGTGATCAGTTAAGCAAACGGGAGCATAGTAATATTTAAGTATATGCTTGGGAATGATCAATATGGGCCATGGAAGGCTTGGATATCATTAAACGACATTTCGTGCTACTTTGTGCAATTAAAGGACTAATTGCGTCAAACTACAAAAGTATGTCGATTCGTATGGTAACGGACCTTCCGGTATATGTCCATGAGTTAAACATACCCTATTTATTCTTTATATAGCTTAGATATAGGCTTAGAGGTGTTTGGTGCGCAAAAATAAACTTTCAAGTCCACCAGGGACTAAAAGTGTCAAAAAGTGCCCAAGTTTGCATTTTCGCGCATATCTCACATTCTGAATATACCTGGACACCCAAAAATTTATGTAAGCATTAAAATATTTTATTTTAGTGTTCGGCATGATAAAATTCCATTCGTCGCGTAGTTTGGATCGTTTTTCGCGTCCGTTCGTGTTTCGTCGTAATTAGACGAACAACGTGACCGTACGGCCAAACGAACCAATATCCGACATGTTTGTGAACATGTTTCATGTCCCCTATGTTTAGGCATCATTGTAGAGCCTTAAAAATAGCTTAACGGGCTTTAAACGTGCCAAACGTGACCCTAAAAGCTAACAGGGACCATTTCTGTCATTGTTTCAAAGTTGTTGCTGATCTGGGAACCCCAGGCGGCCCGCGTAAGTTCTCATAGAACCTTACGTGGCCCGTGTGAACCTGTCAGGTTTGCAAAAATCAGTTTATAGCCATTTACAGCCTGTTCCAGCTTGATCCAGCACTTGCAAATGGTATTTCTTCAATCCTTGGGCACCCATGGTATTGAAAAACAATGGGTAATAGGTGTATGGTCCAGATTGAATCACGTTTATCGAGGAACGATCCTAGCGGTCCTCTAAATCCAATAAATACCCCTCTTGGTCTTGCTCTCATTCACACCTTGATCTGAATTGTTCTAAGTTGGAGCCCTTGTGCTTCATACCTGAACATCCTAGATCAATTCCATCCTTGCTTGGACCTTTTGTAAGTGTCCTTTCGTGCTTAGTTTAATTTTTTAGCGTTTATAGCCGAAAAGTCAAGCGTTTCGATAAACGCTTTGACTTTTAAACAGTTGAGCCATTGTTCGTAACAAACATGGCTACGTGACCGTAATTAGGTAGGTGTTAAACCTTCAAAAGGGCACCTCCTAATTACCACGTTTACTTAGTTAAATTGTCGGGTCAAATAAAAGTCAATCGGGTTAGTTTTAAATAAAATTCATAACTATCTATTGGCCTATATGGTTTATTTGTGTAACAACCCGCACTTTTGTGCGTTGTTACCACTCGATATACTCGTTACGCCTAGCACCAGAGATTCGAATCATAATGTAACTATATCGCATACATCGCTACTCGAAGGATAATCGCATATTTTCGAAATACATTAACGCTATACTACACCATATCACATACACTCACGATTGCATTGAGAGAGGACCTATTCTACCCTCCTCGATGGCCGTGATGTGTCGAAACGCAGACAATTAACGCTAACAAAGACTCTCGGGCGAGTGCTATAGCTCCAGTCGTCGTGATGATGATGACAATACGAGTGAGTGGTACCCCATCAGTCATTGTGGCACAACACACAATAATGTTCACGACGACATCGAGAAAGGACCTATACTACCCTCCCCGATGGCCGTGAAACGTCGCTAATAATCGCGCACTCGAAACGAAAACCGATTGTTATATCGAAACTTGGAATACGAATACGTATATACGACCCTTTGGTGATTAATTATAATAAATAATAATATAAAAATAAGGAGATGTGGCCCAAACTATCGCAACGCACCAAAAACGAGGATCGAGAGGCCTCCGTACGGATGGGCCAGCCGAACGGCTGGGCCAACCGATCCGATGGGCCAACCGATCAGACAGACATGTCCAACCGATCGGACAGACATGGACCAACCGATCGGACAGACATGTCCAACCGATCGGACAGACATGTCAGCCGATCGGACAGACATGTCAGCCGATCGGACGGTTATGCCGGCCGATCGAACGGGCCGTCCGATCCAGGCCAACCTGCCCTCCTTTCCTTCCTCCTTGCCTATAAATACCCCTCATTCACCTCAAACACACTTGTTGTCACTGTTGCTGCTCGACCAGAAGTTCCAACCCCTTTATCTCTCGATTTCTCGCGATTCTTGTAAGTTTTTAACTCAAATCTTGTACTTCCTTGATCCATAACCAATTCTACACCTTTCTACCTGTTAAATCTCCACTTTTAACCGTGGAATCTCTTGATGTTGGGCATTCTAGGGTGATGTCACCATGAAGTTTTTATGAACTTCATGGGTGATGTCATCCCAGGCAAGAACGACTCGGATCTGAGTGATTTCCATGTGTTTTTACATGAATCATGTCACACCCCCAAAATACCACCTAGGGAATGTCCCTGTTAGGCGTGTGACGTACCAATAACGAGCCGCTAATTACATTGAACGCGTACAAGTTTCAAAATAAAATCCTTAATTGTTAATGTAAAATACCATCAACGAGTTTAAATGAAAATCAACATGTTCAGCGGAAGCAAATAGTAAACCTACGTTAAACTGTTTCAAAAACCAATGTATGATTATCAATAGTTCAATCACATGAATCACTCCAGTCGTCCCATGACCACTCCAGCTACTCCAGACTGCAAGTTCCAATCCAATACATCTAACGACCTACAAGCATGCAAACAAGTGTGTCAGACGACGCTGGTGAGTTCAAAGTTTTGTTAACGCGTTTAGTTACCAAGTATGTGTATAAAACAGTTCAACCGTTCAATAGTTCAACAATTTGATTTGATGTTGTTATTTACTCGATTACCGTATGTGGCTACTAGATGTGAATGCCCAACCCCAATGCCTCTATTTAGGCATTGGTCAAGTGGTCAAGGTAATTAGTTCAACTAACAACCTCGAGTAGATGTAAGGGGTCTTATATATACACGATGTGAATGCCCAACCCCAATGCCTCTATCTAGGCATTGGTCAAGTGGTCAAGGTAATTAGTTCACGCCCGTCCTTTCGGCACGGTGTGAGGGTGCCAATCCTAATAGCGCTATCAACTAAATACCTCGTTGCCTTCCCGGCAACAATCGGTAGATGTAGGGGGTCTTACATAATAGAAACTAAGTAATAACAAACATCCCATTAACCTGCATTCCTCCATGGAACGTTACCCGATATCCCTTCCCGGGATGCATGCTTGAAAAAGAGCAGTGAACTCACCTTTGGTTTGCTCGGTAAGATTAGTTACTTGTTTACAGTTCGGCACCCAAGTCCTAATATGGTTCCAATGATAGTCAGTTTTGTATGTACATAAATCACGCATTTCTCATTTACACAACACAGGCAACATACAAGAAACACACATGCTCCATGAATCATTACAATTATCATACAACACAACAGCCGGTTATTACCATGACATCTCATAGTAAATAATTGGTTCATTTACAAGTTCATACAAAATGTACGTGTGGGTCACAATTCTTTAGCAGGCCCACAATACGTCTATTCAAGGTAACAACTCAACCTAACATATATTAAAGAAGCTGGCTGGCCCACCTGGCCCAGCCCATCTCGGTTGCGTTGCTCGGCTGCCCCGAGTCAGATTCACGGCCCAAATAACGTTCCAGTTATGATTTGTTTGTTTGGGTGGCCCGGTTAACATGTATAGCCCGAATTACTTCTCCAATTGTTACAATAACATTAGTTTATGATCATACTTCGATATACACTATCCTATATCATCATCATTATCAACCGTGATTATCTAAGTTAGATCAAAGTAACGATCGTTAATCATGCTACCCTCCAAACGACACCACAACATCAATTAATTGATTGAACCAAATCGAGTAATTATTAATATAAGTAGCCTTCCAGTAGACCAAAACATCTTCTAAACATGCGCATAAATCCATTAGCTCATCAACAACCAGTTTTACTACCAAGTCTAATAATATCAGATCGATATATGGGTTCGTATCCACATTAACGTAAATCAACCTTCTTAATATCATGCACCCTAGTTATAAACTATTAACCAATCACCAATTTCCCCATGTGTGATTATACCCATTATATCACTCATAACAGTCTCATCCATGCAAGACCAATTATTAGCAGTTTCCATGATGTGCGATCCCCTAAACATTTTTCAATTATTAATAGCAATTAGCACCCAAGTCAAGACACTTCACACATGGCCGACAATGACCAAGTCATGATTAGAATGACCCACTGATTCATGCAATCCTAGTTTCTAAACATAAATACTCAGACGGTCATACATCACATCGGTGCACACATAGATGAAAGCAATCAATTTAAAACTAAAACAAATAAGATTATACTAACCCAACATCAAGTGCACATGGATGGCATCACATGGAGTAGGGCTGACTTCTTTTGGGAATTCACGTGAGGACAAGAACCAAAACATCATCATTGTTTTCTTTTATTTCTTGGAAGTGATATGTTATAATATCATTATTTTAACCGAACAATGGATGTTGCCAAGCACTAGAGATCAGTCTTCAAGGGGGTACAAACTTCGAAGAGTGTATAGGCTGCAGTCGAAGGAAAGATAGGGAGTATTAGGGTTTTTTTTTTTGTTAACTTATATACTTGAGAGAGCTGCATGAGGATCACGCATAGTCTACACGAGTCGGCCGATCCCATACCACGTTTCGTTACAGTTTTGGGCTTCAAAGAACTGGCCCGAGACCCACTTAACTAGATGTGTGGTCCTTTAAGCGGTGTGCGACTCGGTAAGATGTGCGACAAGATGTATGGGATCCTTAATTAACATATGATAACTTACATAGCATGAATAAATAACACCCTAAAAGATCAATCTACGATTAGCGTCACAGACACTCGATTATAACGTGTGATGAGACATGAAGTGTAGATATGCGAGCTAGAGATCAAGGAAATCAGGTACCGTTAACCTTGAAGGATCGGGTTGTCACATCATCCCCAACTTAAAAGAAATTTCGTCCCGAAATTTGATAAGCAATACAGAGGAGTGAAGCGATAAATCAGGATGGCTGTGGATTTCCTTGGGTGCCACATCATCCCCAACTTGAAAGGGAATTTCGTCCCGAAATTCTCCAATGATATCAGCAGTCGATACAACCGTCTGGGCAACTGAGGATACTAGTGCTTACTCCGATCATTGCGTTCGCACGGGAACTCCTGTCCACGTCTTGAGTTCCAACGAACTCTCACGATTGAAATTCGACTGTGTTAATAGTGGGTTCCTCAACAAGGGTATCACAAGTGTTGCGTCGAACAGACGCTTCTTTAGGTTCAAGACATAAGTGACATCGTGTACGTTACCTAATTCGTCAGGTAACTCGAGTTCGTGAGTCATATCATCGATCCGTTCCAGAAATCCAAATGTCCCAGTGTACCGCAAACTAAGCTGGCCACGTTTCCCATAGCGTACCGCATCTTCCCAGGGTGAGACTTTTGATTATGATACGTTCGCCCACAGCGAACTCCCAGTGTCCCTACGCTTAACAGCTTTCCTGGCAGTCACGTGTTGGCGTGAAACAATTTCCGATCTAAGCAATCTTCAAGAGTTTCGAGCACAAGTCCTGGACCTGTGATTAGGTTGCCATCCATCTAAATCTAACAAGGAGATTAGCGTTACTGCCCATGCAATGTCTCAAATAGAGCTGTCTGTATACTAGAATGGTGACTGTTATGGTAGAACACAACCAAAGATACGTGTCCTTCCAATTTTTACTAAATTCATCCACACACCTACTTATAGCATGTCTTCGAGTGGCGGGATGGTTAGCTTACTCTGTCCGGTTGTCCTACGGTGATAAGCAATGCTCATGTCTAGACGTGAGCCAAGGGTGTCGTGCATTGCCTGACATGGATCAGGTATAGATCAAAATCTAAGGTATCAGAAGTTGGCGCCTCGTGCCTAAAAAAACGCCTCTCTCAGAGGAATATTCACAACTGTGAAGACTCGTCAGTTTCCTGGATTGCAAGAAAGTGTGCTGGTCACGTGAGACAATCAACGATCACCCAGGTGATATTGGTTCCGTTTCGTGTTGCAAGTAGACCAGTGACAGAATCCATGGCAGTATGTTCTCATTTCCATATGTGTATTTCTAGTTGCTGATTCTTCTCTTTGACTTTCCCACAAGTCAAACATCATTCACATACATAGCTAGGTGGGCTTTCATGCCCGATCACCAGTGTAAGATTTATAGATCCTAGTATCTCTCATCAAAACCCAGACAACTAGAATATTGAGGTCGGTGTGCTTTGCTCGACACGAGTTCCCTATAGTTGTCATATAATAAGATCCACATTCGTTCCATGAGGTGGTGCATATCGTCCGACCTGCCAAGGGTTGCTTCTCCATGCCCCGCATGGGTTCACTTGAATCTTTTCTTCCTTCAGTTCTCCAGTTTGAACTGAGCGAGTCTGATCGGGTAGGTTAGAGTCGATGGTGGGTTGCAATGCTCGTACTTGTTCAGGTTCCACAGTCGTAATCATCCAACAGTTCCATCCAGCGATGCCATTAACCGATTTAGCTCTTTCGAAACCAGGGTACACGGAAGGCCCTTGTGATCGGTCTGAGTAGCGCATTCGGTACCGTCCAAGTAATGCCTCCAAGTAAATCCAAAGACAACGGTTTCCACCGTCGGTTGTGTGTCATGCAGTTCCTCTTTGTAACTCCATTACGTAAGTCATCACTCTCTCGTGTTGCGTCGGTGTGTAACTGGGACTCTGATTCGGACCATCATGGTACACCACTAAATCACCCGCACCCTCGGGTAAAGACGATGCTCAGTGCATTGCAGAGTTGGGATTCGAAAGCTTAAAAGACGCTCTCCTATTTTGTCTCCCATGAACACAACACCCTGCCGTTCTTAAGAGAGTTAAGCTGCGCGATCTTCGAATATCCTGTGCTGAATCTACAACAGCATCCACCGAAACCAAGAAATGGTTGTACCCCCGACGGAATCTTTGGTGTCAATCAACTTCTAACTAAATGGATCCTAGCACGACCCACGCGTATCCCCATTTCGTTAGTTACATGATCAAAATGTACCTCTCGAATCTGGATGTTACATTAAACAAGACTTCACACGTAATGACTCCTCCCTCAGGAGCTCTAAGATAAGATACAGGTGTCGTCCATGATGTTCCTTTCTCCTGGAAATAATCCAGAACGTCATCGATAAACACGATCAATTCATGTGGTCCATAAAACTGCTGGTGTGTTGATTAACCCAATGGTTATGGTGTACAAGATCGCACTAGCCGTATTGCGTTTGATATGTCGTTCCCGGAACATCCTTCCCTTGGACTTCTATCTGATAATAGCTTGTTCGCAAATCAATCCTCGAATGAAAGCTTAACCCTCGCAGCTGGTTAACAGGTTGTCAATACATGGTCGAGGCAAACGGTCCTTGACCGTCACCTGGTTGAGTTCTCCATAGTCAGTACACATACGAAAAGGCTTATCTTCACGGATATAACTGGGGCTCCCCAAAGCAAAAACTAGGTCGGACAAAGCTCCTGTCCAACAGTCCATGTTGTTGATTTGACAACTCTCGCAACCCTCCTGGTGCAAGACGGTAAGAAATACTAAGAATCAGGGCTGCCTTTGGTGTTAGATCAAACTGAGAGTTCCTCCCGCAGCATGCTGAGTGGAATCACGAACAATTGGTGGATCCTCGATCCTCTTTTCTTAGCCCAGACATTAGTAACGGTTGCCAACATAGCGGGGTAGTCCCTTCGTAGACGCTTTCTGGCTCTCATTGCTGATATGATGCTAACCTTCACACCACGTATAACTGTGCGATATCTAGATAACCAATCCATACTAACTACTGCATCGAACTATCGAAGATGGCAGAAAGAAGGTCGAGTTTACATCCCAACGGACATATAAGGTTTCATTTGACTTGCCCTTAGTTGATTCCACAATAGGTTCGGTTTCAAGAAGCATCAGGGTTAAGCAGAACAGTGACGAAGTGATTAGTTACCAAGAACATGTAGGCCACCATGTTGTTATAATCATGGCGTCGCCCACGCCAATCCTAAATGTCCCTCCATGAGCATCATTTCCCATGTTGTTGTTATCGTACGAGGATTTCCAGTACTGACGTCGTGTCTTTGATTGTTGTGGTCTTGGTCCAACCATGGCCAATCCATGTTGTTGGCACCTTCATTTCCATACTGTTGGTTACAATTACGAGTATCCTGATGTTGCCATAACTGTTACCTCTAATGTCGTTGCTTGAAACGGAACTTTACGATCTTTCACCAACCAAGTCCATCTTTCCACATTCTGTGCCATGCCCTAAAGCGCTAACCACTGTGCTGGTAGTCACACATTCCACACTGTAATCAGTTGTCACCGCTTATGCCCTAATTGATTCGTAAGAGTCGACTCCCATAAGTCGCTTACTAGGGTTAAAGATTCGATTAGCGTCAAACTGCTGATGTTCGTTACTGGTAATCAGGGTCGCAATACTAAGGTTGGTAAGGTATTACGCTCATCCTCTTCTCCATCATTCTTGCGAGTTGACTGAGTAATACACGGTATGTTCCCAGAGCGTTGCAGAAGTGATCGCACTTCAGGGTCTAAGACGTTAACGCGCTAGGTTCTAACAAACAAAGATAGGTGAGGAAGGTATAGACCAATCATTCGACGCGGGGACATCCCTCTTAGGGACGTTCGTACAAGCACCTAACATTCTACACAGTTCGCTAGGCGTTCAGATGGGTGTTCAGGTAATACTCGATAGCATCGAGATTCGTAAGGATTTAGAGTGGAGTGAGAAGATCACGTTTAAGTGAGAGACAATAACTACTATGACTCTTTTAGACTGTTGTGTTACACATCGATTTAATATCAGAACGGAACCCCTTTTTCACTTGTTAAGCCTCACTGGGACTCGCATGCACCCCTCATTATTATTATGTGTGCACCCACAGTAATATTGTGATTTGCATGCTCATCTCAGTTCATCCTAACTCATGTCAAATGGTTCCTCAAACTCAAATGTCAAACAAAGAATATCACAAATCAGGGGTCACGAATCTCTAGGGTAACACCACACTATCAATCACTAAACACATGCAAGTAATACATGAACTCATATTGTTGTGCTAAACGTGCAATCGCATGCAATATCATATGTAAGTGTTCACTAGTTATGCTGTGCAATGAGTAAACGAGAGACGAACCTTGCAATCTGGAGCTAAGTGTCATGGTCGTATTCTTGTTTTCAGAACTATTCGGTTATAGTCTGGTTTTATAAAAACGTTTTAAAACCAAGTTCACTATAACCAGTGGCTCTGATACCAAACTGTCACACCCCCAAAATACCACCTAGGGAATGTCCCTGTTAGGCGTGTGACGTACCAATAACGAGCCGCTAATTACATTGAACGCATACAAGTTTCAAAATAAAATCCTTAATTGTTAATGTAAAATACCATCAACGAGTTTAAATGAAAATCAACATGTTCAGCGGAAGCAAATAGTAAACCTACGTTAAACTGTTTCAAAAACCAATGTATGATTATCAATAGTTCAATCACATGAATCACTCCAGTCGTCCCATGACCACTCCAGCTACTCCAGACTGCAAGTTCCAATCCAAGACATCTAACGACCTACAAGCATGCAAACAAGTGTGTCAGACGACGCTGGTGAGTTCAAAGTTTTGTTAACGCGTTTAGTTACCAAGTATGTGTATAAAACAGTTCAACCGTTCAATAGTTCAACAATTTGATTTGATGTTGTTATTTACTCGATTACCGTATGTGGCTACTAGATGTGAATGCCCAACCCCAATGCCTCTATTTAGGCATTGGTCAAGTGGTCAAGGTAATTAGTTCAACTAACAACCTCGAGTAGATGTAAGGGGTCTTATATATACACGATGTGAATGCCCAACCCCAATGCCTCTATCTAGGCATTGGTCAAGTGGTCAAGGTAATTAGTTCACGCCCGTCCTTTCGGCACGGTGTGAGGGTGCCAATCCTAATAGCGCTATCAACTAAATACCTCGTTGCCTTCCCGGCAACAATCGGTAGATGTAGGGGGTCTTACATAATAGAAACTAAGTAATAACAAACATCCCATTAACCTGCATTCCTCCATGGAACGTTACCCGATATCCCTTCCCGGGATGCATGCTTGAAAAAGAGCAGTGAACTCACCTTTGGTTTGCTCGGTAAGATTAGTTACTTGTTTACAGTTCGGCACCCAAGTCCTAATATGGTTCCAATGATAGTCAGTTTTGTATGTACATAAATCACGCATTTCTCATTTACACAACACAGGCAACATACAAGAAACACACATGCTCCATGAATCATTACAATTATCATACAACACAACAGCCGGTTATTACCATGACATCTCATAGTAAATAATTGGTTCATTTACAAGTTCATACAAAATGTACGTGTGGGTCACAATTCTTTAGCAGGCCCACAATACGTCTATTCAAGGTAACAACTCAACCTAACATATATTAAAGAAGCTGGCTGGCCCACCTGGCCCAGCCCATCTCGGTTGCGTTGCTCGGCTGCCCCGAGTCAGATTCACGGCCCAAATAACGTTCCAGTTATGATTTGTTTGTTTGGGTGGCCCGGTTAACATGTATAGCCCGAATTACTTCTCCAATTGTTACAATAACATTAGTTTATGATCATACTTCGATATACACTATCCTATATCATCATCATTATCAACCGTGATTATCTAAGTTAGATCAAAGTAACGATCGTTAATCATGCTACCCTCCAAACGACACCACAACATCAATTAATTGATTGAACCAAATCGAGTAATTATTAATATAAGTAGCCTTCCAGTAGACCAAAACATCTTCTAAACATGCGCATAAATCCATTAGCTCATCAACAACCAGTTTTACTACCAAGTCTAATAATATCAGATCGATATATGGGTTCGTATCCACATTAACGTAAATCAACCTTCTTAATATCATGCACCCTAGTTATAAACTATTAACCAATCACCAATTTCCCCATGTGTGATTATACCCATTATATCACTCATAACAGTCTCATCCATGCAAGACCAATTATTAGCAGTTTCCATGATGTGCGATCCCCTAAACATTTTTCAATTATTAATAGCAATTAGCACCCAAGTCAAGACACTTCACACATGGCCGACAATGACCAAGTCATGATTAGAATGACCCACTGATTCATGCAATCCTAGTTTCTAAACATAAATACTCAGACGGTCATACATCACATCGGTGCACACATAGATGAAAGCAATCAATTTAAAACTAAAACAAATAAGATTATACTAACCCAACATCAAGTGCACATGGATGGCATCACATGGAGTAGGGCTGACTTCTTTTGGGAATTCACGTGAGGACAAGAACCAAAACATCATCATTGTTTTCTTTTATTTCTTGGAAGTGATATGTTATAATATCATTATTTTAACCGAACAATGGATGTTGCCAAGCACTAGAGATCAGTCTTCAAGGGGGTACAAACTTCGAAGAGTGTATAGGCTGCAGTCGAAGGAAAGATAGGGAGTATTAGGGTTTTTTTTTTGTTAACTTATATACTTGAGAGAGCTGCATGAGGATCACGCATAGTCTACACGAGTCGGCCGATCCCATACCACGTTTCGTTACAGTTTTGGGCTTCAAAGAACTGGCCCGAGACCCACTTAACTAGATGTGTGGTCCTTTAAGCGGTGTGCGACTCGGTAAGATGTGCGACAAGATGTATGGGATCCTTAATTAACATATGATAACTTACATAGCATGAATAAATAACACCCTAAAAGATCAATCTACGATTAGCGTCACAGACACTCGATTATAACGTGTGATGAGACATGAAGTGTAGATATGCGAGCTAGAGATCAAGGAAATCAGGTACCGTTAACCTTGAAGGATCGGGTTGTCACATCATCCCCAACTTAAAAGAAATTTCGTCCCGAAATTTGATAAGCAATACAGAGGAGTGAAGCGATAAATCAGGATGGCTGTGGATTTCCTTGGGTGCCACATCATCCCCAACTTGAAAGGGAATTTCGTCCCGAAATTCTCCAATGATATCAGCAGTCGATACAACCGTCTGGGCAACTGAGGATACTAGTGCTTACTCCGATCATTGCGTTCGCACGGGAACTCCTGTCCACGTCTTGAGTTCCAACGAACTCTCACGATTGAAATTCGACTGTGTTAATAGTGGGTTCCTCAACAAGGGTATCACAAGTGTTGCGTCGAACAGACGCTTCTTTAGGTTCAAGACATAAGTGACATCGTGTACGTTACCTAATTCGTCAGGTAACTCGAGTTCGTGAGTCATATCATCGATCCGTTCCAGAAATCCAAATGTCCCAGTGTACCGCAAACTAAGCTGGCCACGTTTCCCATAGCGTACCGCATCTTCCCAGGGTGAGACTTTTGATTATGATACGTTCGCCCATAGCGAACTCCCAGTGTCCCTACGCTTAACAGCTTTCCTGGCAGTCACGTGTTGGCGTGAAACAATTTCCGATCTAAGCAATCTTCAAGAGTTTCGAGCACAAGTCCTGGACCTGTGATTAGGTTGCCATCCATCTAAATCTAACAAGGAGATTAGCGTTACTGCCCATGCAATGTCTCAAATAGAGCTGTCTGTATACTAGAATGGTGACTGTTATGGTAGAACACAACCAAAGATACGTGTCCTTCCAATTTTTACTAAATTCATCCACACACCTACTTATAGCATGTCTTCGAGTGGCGGGATGGTTAGCTTACTCTGTCCGGTTGTCCTACGGTGATAAGCAATGCTCATGTCTAGACGTGAGCCAAGGGTGTCGTGCATTGCCTGACATGGATCAGGTATAGATCAAAATCTAAGGTATCAGAAGTTGGCGCCTCGTGCCTAAAAAAACGCCTCTCTCAGAGGAATATTCACAACTGTGAAGACTCGTCAGTTTCCTGGATTGCAAGAAAGTGTGCTGGTCACGTGAGACAATCAACGATCACCCAGGTGATATTGGTTCCGTTTCGTGTTGCAAGTAGACCAGTGACAGAATCCATGGCAGTATGTTCTCATTTCCATATGTGTATTTCTAGTTGCTGATTCTTCTCTTTGACTTTCCCACAAGTCAAACATCATTCACATACATAGCTAGGTGGGCTTTCATGCCCGATCACCAGTGTAAGATTTATAGATCCTAGTATCTCTCATCAAAACCCAGACAACTAGAATATTGAGGTCGGTGTGCTTTGCTCGACACGA
Organism: Helianthus tuberosus; assembly: GCA_030545235.1. Taxonomy (NCBI): domain Eukaryota; kingdom Viridiplantae; phylum Streptophyta; class Magnoliopsida; order Asterales; family Asteraceae; genus Helianthus; species Helianthus tuberosus. The sequence goes on from CM060400.1 coordinate 143,956,707, forward strand.
GTTCCCTATAGTTGTCATATAATAAGATCCACATTCGTTCCATGAGGTGGTGCATATCGTCCGACCTGCCAAGGGTTGCTTCTCCATGCCCCGCATGGGTTCACTTGAATCTTTTCTTCCTTCAGTTCTCCAGTTTGAACTGAGCGAGTCTGATCGGGTAGGTTAGAGTCGATGGTGGGTTGCAATGCTCGTACTTGTTCAGGTTCCACAGTCGTAATCATCCAACAGTTCCATCCAGCGATGCCATTAACCGATTTAGCTCTTTCGAAACCAGGGTACACGGAAGGCCCTTGTGATCGGTCTGAGTAGCGCATTCGGTACCGTCCAAGTAATGCCTCCAAGTAAATCCAAAGACAACGGTTTCCACCGTCGGTTGTGTGTCATGCAGTTCCTCTTTGTAACTCCATTACGTAAGTCATCACTCTCTCGTGTTGCGTCGGTGTGTAACTGGGACTCTGATTCGGACCATCATGGTACACCACTAAATCACCCGCACCCTCGGGTAAAGACGATGCTCAGTGCATTGCAGAGTTGGGATTCGAAAGCTTAAAAGACGCTCTCCTATTTTGTCTCCCATGAACACAACACCCTGCCGTTCTTAAGAGAGTTAAGCTGCGCGATCTTCGAATATCCTGTGCTGAATCTACAACAGCATCCACCGAAACCAAGAAATGGTTGTACCCCCGACGGAATCTTTGGTGTCAATCAACTTCTAACTAAATGGATCCTAGCACGACCCACGCGTATCCCCATTTCGTTAGTTACATGATCAAAATGTACCTCTCGAATCTGGATGTTACATTAAACAAGACTTCACACGTAATGACTCCTCCCTCAGGAGCTCTAAGATAAGATACAGGTGTCGTCCATGATGTTCCTTTCTCCTGGAAATAATCCAGAACGTCATCGATAAACACGATCAATTCATGTGGTCCATAAAACTGCTGGTGTGTTGATTAACCCAATGGTTATGGTGTACAAGATCGCACTAGCCGTATTGCGTTTGATATGTCGTTCCCGGAACATCCTTCCCTTGGACTTCTATCTGATAATAGCTTGTTCGCAAATCAATCCTCGAATGAAAGCTTAACCCTCGCAGCTGGTTAACAGGTTGTCAATACATGGTCGAGGCAAACGGTCCTTGACCGTCACCTGGTTGAGTTCTCCATAGTCAGTACACATACGAAAAGGCTTATCTTCACGGATATAACTGGGGCTCCCCAAAGCAAAAACTAGGTCGGACAAAGCTCCTGTCCAACAGTCCATGTTGTTGATTTGACAACTCTCGCAACCCTCCTGGTGCAAGACGGTAAGAAATACTAAGAATCAGGGCTGCCTTTGGTGTTAGATCAAACTGAGAGTTCCTCCCGCAGCATGCTGAGTGGAATCACGAACAATTGGTGGATCCTCGATCCTCTTTTCTTAGCCCAGACATTAGTAACGGTTGCCAACATAGCGGGGTAGTCCTTTCGTAGACGCTTTCTGGCTCTCATTGCTGATATGATGCTAACCTTCACACCACGTATAACTGTGCGATATCTAGATAACCAATCCATACTAACTACTGCATCGAACTATCGAAGATGGCAGAAAGAAGGTCGAGTTTACATCCCAACGGACATATAAGGTTTCATTTGACTTGCCCTTAGTTGATTCCACAATAGGTTCGGTTTCAAGAAGCATCAGGGTTAAGCAGAACAGTGACGAAGTGATTAGTTACCAAGAACATGTAGGCCACCATGTTGTTATAATCATGGCGTCGCCCACGCCAATCCTAAATGTCCCTCCATGAGCATCATTTCCCATGTTGTTGTTATCGTACGAGGATTTCCAGTACTGACGTCGTGTCTTTGATTGTTGTGGTCTTGGTCCAACCATGGCCAATCCATGTTGTTGGCACCTTCATTTCCATACTGTTGGTTACAATTACGAGTATCCTGATGTTGCCATAACTGTTACCTCTAATGTCGTTGCTTGAAACGGAACTTTACGATCTTTCACCAACCAAGTCCATCTTTCCACATTCTGTGCCATGCCCTAAAGCGCTAACCACTGTGCTGGTAGTCACACATTCCACACTGTAATCAGTTGTCACCGCTTATGCCCTAATTGATTCGTAAGAGTCGACTCCCATAAGTCGCTTACTAGGGTTAAAGATTCGATTAGCGTCAAACTGCTGATGTTCGTTACTGGTAATCAGGGTCGCAATACTAAGGTTGGTAAGGTATTACGCTCATCCTCTTCTCCATCATTCTTGCGAGTTGACTGAGTAATACACGGTATGTTCCCAGAGCGTTGCAGAAGTGATCGCACTTCAGGGTCTAAGACGTTAACGCGCTAGGTTCTAACAAACAAAGATAGGTGAGGAAGGTATAGACCAATCATTCGACGCGGGGACATCCCTCTTAGGGACGTTCGTACAAGCACCTAACATTCTACACAGTTCGCTAGGCGTTCAGATGGGTGTTCAGGTAATACTCGATAGCATCGAGATTCGTAAGGATTTAGAGTGGAGTGAGAAGATCACGTTTAAGTGAGAGACAATAACTACTATGACTCTTTTAGACTGTTGTGTTACACATCGATTTAATATCAGAACGGAACCCCTTTTTCACTTGTTAAGCCTCACTGGGACTCGCATGCACCCCTCATTATTATTATGTGTGCACCCACAGTAATATTGTGATTTGCATGCTCATCTCAGTTCATCCTAACTCATGTCAAATGGTTCCTCAAACTCAAATGTCAAACAAAGAATATCACAAATCAGGGGTCACGAATCTCTAGGGTAACACCACACTATCAATCACTAAACACATGCAAGTAATACATGAACTCATATTGTTGTGCTAAACGTGCAATCGCATGCAATATCATATGTAAGTGTTCACTAGTTATGCTGTGCAATGAGTAAACGAGAGACGAACCTTGCAATCTGGAGCTAAGTGTCATGGTCGTATTCTTGTTTTCAGAACTATTCGGTTATAGTCTGGTTTTATAAAAACGTTTTAAAACCAAGTTCACTATAACCAGTGGCTCTGATACCAAACTGTCACACCCCCAAAATACCACCTAGGGAATGTCCCTGTTAGGCGTGTGACGTACCAATAACGAGCCGCTAATTACATTGAACGCATACAAGTTTCAAAATAAAATCCTTAATTGTTAATGTAAAATACCATCAACGAGTTTAAATGAAAATCAACATGTTCAGCGGAAGCAAATAGTAAACCTACGTTAAACTGTTTCAAAAACCAATGTATGATTATCAATAGTTCAATCACATGAATCACTCCAGTCGTCCCATGACCACTCCAGCTACTCCAGACTGCAAGTTCCAATCCAAGACATCTAACGACCTACAAGCATGCAAACAAGTGTGTCAGACGACGCTGGTGAGTTCAAAGTTTTGTTAACGCGTTTAGTTACCAAGTATGTGTATAAAACAGTTCAACCGTTCAATAGTTCAACAATTTGATTTGATGTTGTTATTTACTCGATTACCATATGTGGCTACTAGATGTGAATGCCCAACCCCAATGCCTCTATTTAGGCATTGGTCAAGTGGTCAAGGTAATTAGTTCAACTAACAACCTCGAGTAGATGTAAGGGGTCTTATATATACACGATGTGAATGCCCAACCCCAATGCCTCTATCTAGGCATTGGTCAAGTGGTCAAGGTAATTAGTTCACGCCCGTCCTTTCGGCACGGTGTGAGGGTGCCAATCCTAATAGCGCTATCAACTAAATACCTCGTTGCCTTCCCGGCAACAATCGGTAGATGTAGGGGGTCTTACATAATAGAAACTAAGTAATAACAAACATCCCATTAACCTGCATTCCTCCATGGAACGTTACCCGATATCCCTTCCCGGGATGCATGCTTGAAAAAGAGCAGTGAACTCACCTTTGGTTTGCTCGGTAAGATTAGTTACTTGTTTACAGTTCGGCACCCAAGTCCTAATATGGTTCCAATGATAGTCAGTTTTGTATGTACATAAATCACGCATTTCTCATTTACACAACACAGGCAACATACAAGAAACACACATGCTCCATGAATCATTACAATTATCATACAACATAACAGCCGGTTATTACCATGACATCTCATAGTAAATAATTGGTTCATTTACAAGTTCATACAAAATGTACGTGTGGGTCACAATTCTTTAGCAGGCCCACAATACGTCTATTCAAGGTAACAACTCAACCTAACATATATTAAAGAAGCTGGCTGGCCCACCTGGCCCAGCCCATCTCGGTTGCGTTGCTCGGCTGCCCCGAGTCAGATTCACGGCCCAAATAACGTTCCAGTTATGATTTGTTTGTTTGGGTGGCCCGGTTAACATGTATAGCCCGAATTACTTCTCCAATTGTTACAATAACATTAGTTTATGATCATACTTCGATATACACTATCCTATATCATCATCATTATCAACCGTGATTATCTAAGTTAGATCAAAGTAACGATCGTTAATCATGCTACCCTCCAAACGACACCACAACATCAATTAATTGATTGAACCAAATCGAGTAATTATTAATATAAGTAGCCTTCCAGTAGACCAAAACATCTTCTAAACATGCGCATAAATCCATTAGCTCATCAACAACCAGTTTTACTACCAAGTCTAATAATATCAGATCGATATATGGGTTCGTATCCACATTAACGTAAATCAACCTTCTTAATATCATGCACCCTAGTTATAAACTATTAACCAATCACCAATTTCCCCATGTGTGATTATACCCATTATATCACTCATAACAGTCTCATCCATGCAAGACCAATTATTAGCAGTTTCCATGATGTGCGATCCCCTAAACATTTTTCAATTATTAATAGCAATTAGCACCCAAGTCAAGACACTTCACACATGGCCGACAATGACCAAGTCATGATTAGAATGACCCACTGATTCATGCAATCCTAGTTTCTAAACATAAATACTCAGACGGTCATACATCACATCGGTGCACACATAGATGAAAGCAATCAATTTAAAACTAAAACAAATAAGATTATACTAACCCAACATCAAGTGCACATGGATGGCATCACATGGAGTAGGGCTGACTTCTTTTGGGAATTCACGTGAGGACAAGAACCAAAACATCATCATTGTTTTCTTTTATTTCTTGGAAGTGATATGTTATAATATCATTATTTTAACCGAACAATGGATGTTGCCAAGCACTAGAGATCAGTCTTCAAGGGGGTACAAACTTCGAAGAGTGTATAGGCTGCAGTCGAAGGAAAGATAGGGAGTATTAGGGTTTTTTTTTTTGTTAACTTATATACTTGAGAGAGCTGCATGAGGATCACGCATAGTCTACACGAGTCGGCCGATCCCATACCACGTTTCGTTACAGTTTTGGGCTTCAAAGAACTGGCCCGAGACCCACTTAACTAGATGTGTGGTACTTTAAGCGGTGTGCGACTCGGTAAGATGTGCGACAAGATGTATGGGATCCTTAATTAACATATGATAACTTACATAGCATGAATAAATAACACCCTAAAAGATCAATCTACGATTAGCGTCACAGACACTCGATTATAACGTGTGATGAGACATGAAGTGTAGATATGCGAGCTAGAGATCAAGGAAATCAGGTACCGTTAACCTTGAAGGATCGGGTTGTCACAAATCAAGTCTAAATCTATGCTTTCTAATCAAGAAGTGGTGTGATTCCTAAGGATTTGAGGTGCCTTGAAGATGATGTCACCCTAAGTTCACATGAACTTCAAAGTGTGACCTCATAAACAGCTCAGATCTAAGTAATTTCACCTGTTTTATAAGAAATCTCACCAAACCTAAGTTACCTAGCCATAGTGTGTGTGATTTCGGGTTAAACTTGAGAAAAGCCATCAAGAACGGCCAGATCTGATGGAACGGGGTGGTTCCCGGCCGATAGAACGGGTCGGACTTGATGGAATTTCGGTTGTTTAGCATGAAGGAACACCGTCCCAAGCAAAACCGCTGAAAAACCTTCAAAATTAGTCGAATATCAGCTGGATAGGCTGCCAGCCGATCGGACAGCAGCCCAGCCGATCGGACAGGCTGCCATCCGATCGGACAGCAGGCCATCCGATCGGACAGCAGGCCATCCGATCGAACAGCACGCCATCCGATCGAACAACAGCCCATCCGATCGGGCCAGCCCTCAATCTAATTTTCATTCGTTTTCGCGTATTCCGTTATTCTTTAACGAGCCACCAAACACTCAGGTGATCAGTCTATAACCAGGATATTCTCGGACATAATCCCGCCAATCCAAACCAATACGCACTGTGAGTATACTTGAACCCTTTTTAATCGCATTTTGGGTGTAACGTACGTTTCTAACAAATCGAACTTATCAAACGAATTATTCAATCAATCGAATTATCACTTGCGAATAACTGTTATGCATAGATATACATGATGCTAGTTGCATATGTGCTAGGGCTTATACTCGCGACGTCCCACCAAGACTAGTATAGTACTATTGCGCCCGACGGGGTCTAGTTTGCCATCGCATATTCGAGCATCGAGGACTTAGTTGGTAGTATCAGCTTTGTGAGTATATATGTCGTGTGTTACGTTTATGCATGTGGAAATTCGCTACACGTTTTAATCTATTACGATATACCTATCAAACCTGTATACTCGCCAATACTTTTTGTATTGACAAATATTTTAACGTATGTTGCAGGTTAGATCGCAGACTATATCAAATCAAGCTAGGAGGTCTAGAAACTCAACTAAAATCTAGGTTGTCGGATTTGTATTGTTCGAGAGGACAAGAAATCGGTGATAACTTATGTGATTGTATTATTTGTTAGTATGGGATAACGAATGTATTAAATATTATCGCAATATAGTTGTTATGGATTCTCTTGAGCAATCTGATTCGCCTAGTGCCGCGCCCCTATGATTCCGCCATCGGTTGGGGTGTGACAATTTGCACCATGGCTATTTAATCATCACACTCGATGATTCCCTATATAATTAAATAAATTATTACTACTTGGTTCGTAGCCTTCAAAGCTTCACCATGGCAGACTCATCTGAAGCTCTCAATCATCCAGCTGATCAGAATGATGCTTGCTTTGAAACACATATCGCTGCTCATGAGAAGAGCTATATTCATACTTCAAATGCGAAGAATAAACCCAACAAAAGCATATATGGCAAGGAGCCCCATTCTTTTTAGGATGTACTTAAAAGTACTTCGTCTCTTGGAAGTCAAGAGACTTCAATAGTAAAAAGGGGCCATCGATTGCAGGAAATTGTTGGATGAAGTAGAAACCATTAAGTGTATCAGCGGTTATGCTGGAACGGACACGGTGAGGTATGCATCACAATCATTCGATGGCAATACCCTTAATTAGTAAGGACACTAATGAAGTCCACAAGAAAGATCCTCTTGTGCATTATGGGATGGTCCAAGTTCTAAGGACCTTATTAGAACAACCTGTTATCCGCATCACGAAATGGAAAAATATGGAATAAGAATCTTCTGACTCTCACCATAAAAGTTCTAGACTGTCAGCAGTATGTTGCAAATCTTAATTCATTGGCTGAGATAGTGCCCAATTCCATTTACCCAAAATCTAAGCTTAATGCAATAATTATTGGTGGTTAGTAACGGCAATAAGAGGGCACATTAAGGTTTCAAAGCCTGCTCATTATAAATCCATTATGGATCTACCTCAGCTACTCACGTTATATAGATTAAGAAATAACCAGTCAAAGCTAAGACTGCCCTAAAATTTGTCAAAGATTTCGCAGCTAAGTTTAAAAGGATTAAGAATGAAGGCGTTTAACCCTCCTGATGAAGGATTAGGGGCAGCTCACATTAATGATACCAGATAAATCCCTTATTGTAATTTTATTGCTAGGAGTTACGTTTGGTTTCAGGTGCTGCTAAGTCTCTCATAAGACCATAAGTTTAGCAAACTTTTAGAAACTCTCCCGTAAGAACCCCAGATATTAAGTGTAAGGTAAAACTTACAGGCGAAATCATAAGAACCATTTCTTCTGTTCCTTTCAGAAGCCTTTAGGCGTAGAATTTTGGAAGTATCCTCTCTCTAGAGGAAGTGCATCAGCACACATAGTTGATATCTCTTTGATCTCTATCGATTGCGAATACCAGATGGTATGATAAAAGCGCCATATGAGGATTTGTGTATCTTAATATGTTCCATAGATTGCTTCCATGCCTGATCAGTATGGAGGTTTAATGCATGGGACCACAAAGATATCCCGATGGTCATATGGTACTAAAGTCAACTAATGGTATTCAAAGAAGATATCCAGAATGGAATTGTCCAAGTAAATGTTCCCGATTAAGGAATTCGTGGACTTGTAACATAAATGTGTCACTTATTTGACACAAGCAATGATGGATGAACTGGAGCCTGAGATATGGAAAATCTCTGTAACCTCCTTGTATCTTGATTATCTTCTCCTAAGATTACCCTGTTTACCCCTGAGAGGCAGGTAGAGTTAAGATTAACATCCCGCTTAGGGCTACAGTACTGTAAAGACTCCATGATTGATCATTTAAAGGATCGAAACCCTGATTAAATGAGTTTTAAAATAAAGGATTCTTATAGCCTAACTTAATATACTGAGAATTCGGTTTAGTTAATTAAGAAAGACGGTTCATTTTGCTTATGCATTGATTACCGCAACCCTAATTAGGCAACAATTAAGAATTGCCATCAGCTGCCCCGGATCGTCGATTTATTCGACTAACAGCAAGGATTAGTTATTCCTTAAGATTAGTTTCAAGCAGTGGTTGGAATAACCATCTCACCTTAAAATAAGTTTTTCTATAATAGTTGTCATATAAGTATCAAGGCTGCTCCTTTGGAGACCTTGTATAGATGGAATGTTAAACATCTATTAGTAGACAGAAGATTGGTAAGTCCAATTATCAGGATCTGAAAGTTGCCTTGGAAACAACGAATAAGATCAAACAAATCCATAATCATCTGTAAGTGGCCAGTATTCGGCAGAAAATCAAGGATTAATGAAAATAGCAAACCTCCTAAGTTCTTGTTAAGGAATAAGGTTTAACAAAGATATCACCCTGGAAGGGTGTGCCAATTTGTTAATTATTAGGCTAGTTGAGCTCTGAATATATAGAATCATTAGAAGGAATCGAATGTAACAAGATCAAATAGCTTATAAGCTAAAACCTATTTAAGGAGCTTGGCGGAGCACGCAATGCATTATACACTAATGATTTGAGGATGTGTTTCACCAATAAGTCAAGAAGCATTATCACATATTGATATGCAGATTTATGATATGATGAGAAACCTGTATCGATCAAGGATCGACATGTTAAGAAGCTCCAAAAAGATACATGTACATATTATAGAGGTCAGCTTGGGAGCTTGGAGAGACTCCAGATAGGCTATAGAAGTTAAGTCCATTACGAGACAAAAAGTACTTCCAGAATTTTAGCAAATCTCGAGGTCGAGATTTCTTTTAATGGGGTGAGGATGTAACACCTCGTAAAATCACGTCCAATGATGTATTGACACGTGTAATCAACCCTAATGAAGTCAAACATTGAATTTAAGGGACTAATTTTTCGAAAAATCGAAAACTTTGATTATGAAAGGACTGGAAGTGTTATCATACCAAAAATAAGCTTCTAAATAACCTCTCACGATGATTATATTCACAAATGAGCCACTTGTCGATCGAGTGTAGCCGTTTACGTAATTAATTGAAAGTTTGCGCAATGAAGGGTTAAAAGCGTCAACATGTTAATTCTTACCTCTGAGTGACCTTTTAACAAATCGGGAGCTTCATGATATTTGATTATACTCTCGGGAATGCCAACTATTGTCCGTCTAAGGTTTTTATGCCTATAAGTAAAGTTACGCGCAACTTTGCAAGTTAGAGGGGCTAAAAGTGTCAATATGTTTAATTATACCTCTGAATGACCTTTTAGCGAACCTGAAGCATCGTGATGTTTAATAATACTTTTATGAATGCCTAATATGGATTAGATGAGGCTTCAATGCTATTAAATGATGAGATGCGCAAGTTTGCGCAATAGAGGGACCAAAAGCGTCAACTTTTGAATCTACGCCTCTCGGTGATCAGTTAAGCAAACAGGAGCATAGTAATATTTAATTATATGCTTGGGAATGATCAATACGGGTCATGGAAGGCTTGGATATCATTAAACGACATTTCGTGCTACTTTGTGCAATTAAAGGACTAATTGCGTCAAACTACAAAAGTATGTCGATTCGTATGGTAACGGACCTTCCGGTATATGTCCATGAGTTAAACATACCCTATTTATTCTTTATATAGCTTAGATATAGGCTTAGAGGTGTTTGGTGCGCAAAAATAAACCTTCAAGTCCACCAGGGACTAAAAGTGTCAAAAAGTGCACAAGTTTGCATTTTCGCGCATATCTCACATTCTGAATATATCCGGACACCCAAAAATTTATGTAAGCATTAAAATATTTTATTTTAGTGTTCGGCATGATAAAATTCCATTCGTCGCGTAGTTTGGATCGTTTTTCGCGTCTGTTCGTGTTTCGTCGTAATTAGACGAACAACGTGACCGTACGGCCAAACGAACCGACATCCGACATTTTTGTGAACATGTTTCATGTCCCCTATGTTTAGGCATCATTGTAGAGCCTTAAAAATAGCTTAACGGGCTTTAAACATGCCAAACGTGACCCTAAAAGCTAACAGGGACCATTTCTGTCATTGTTTCAAAGTTGTTGCTGATCTGGGAACCCCAGGCGGCCCGCGTAAGTTCTCCTAGAATCTTACGCGGCCCGTGTGAACCTGTCAGGTTTGCAAAAATCAGTTTACATTCATTTACAGCCTGTTCCAGCTTGATCCAGCACTTGCAAATGGTATTTCTTCAATCCTTGGGCACCCATGGTATTGAAAAACAATGGGTAATAGGTGTATGGTCCAGATTGAATCACGTTTATCGAGGAACGATCCTAACGGTCCTCTAAATCCTATAAATACCCCTCTTGGTCTTGCTCTCATTCACACCTTGATCTGAATTGTTCTAAGTTGGAGCCCTTGTGCTTCATACCTGAACATCCTAGATCAATTCCATCCTTGCTTGGACCTTTTTTAAGTGTCCTTTCGTGCTTAGTTTAATTGTTTAGCGTTTGTAGCCGAAAAGTCAAGCGTTTCGATAAACTCTTTGACTTTTAAACGGTTGAGCCATTGTTCGTAACAAACATGGCTACGTGACCGTAATTAGGTAGGTGTTAAACCTTCAAAAGGGCACCTCCTAATTACCACGTTTACTTAGTTAAATTGTCGGGTCAAATAAAAGTCAATCGGGTTAGTTTTAAATAAAATTCATAACTATTAATATAAAAACCATAAAATCAGTTTTCTCTCTTTAATAACTTGGTAAATATTAGTTGAACATGCCTAAGCATGATTCAACCCGACAATTCTAAGTATAGGCTCGGTTTGGAACCGAAAGACGCAAAAGTTGACTTTTGCTTTGACTTTCAGTTCTGACCCGATTTAGCTTAGTTTAGATATGCCTTAGGATTCCTTTAGGACCAGGTTATAGGTTAGTGTAACCCTCTGAGGTTATACAACTTGGATCCTTAGTTATCCTATTCATTGCATGTTTCCGTTATATGCTTAAATGTTTACCATTATGCCCTTTTGACCCTAAAACGAGAATTTTGAAAATGTGAGAGGACAATAATCTTTATTACTGAATTATAAACTTGTCCCTAAAATTTGACATCAGTTTGAGGTCTAGATTAGGACTTATGCTCATTAGCGTAAATGAAAAACTTTTATTAATAAAACGGCATAATTAGCGTATAGCATATCTAAACCCAATTTTTGATACCAAAATTTTTACCTACTGATATAAAATAATATTTTGGGATTTTTGAAGATTTTTATTTAATTTTAGGCTGAACATAACATAGAGTTCTAAGCTTGATTCGGTAATTGCCGGTTTTGCCCTTTTGGGCTATAAAATGAGTTTTTCAAATCATTTTGATTCCAAACCTTTTTCTACTGATCTAATATGATAAATAAAATATTTTGAGCCTTCTGGAATAATAAAAATATCAGTTTTCCTTTAAAAACCCGGAAATAGCTCAAAATCGTCTTTTTAAGCGTTTTTAACGCATAGTATGTATTAAAACTATTTTAAACATATAAGGTTTGATGTCTACTGATATTTTCAGTAAATTTTTATATCCTAACAGTAAGTAAAAGTTTTTAAACTCAGGTTTCCAGTTTTGACCTTTTAGGCTTAAGTGAAATTACCAAAATGCCCCTTCGGTGCATAGTTTAGTTATAAATGGTAAATTTCTCATTTATGTAATACCCTACTGATATAACCTATTAATTTAAGTATGTTTATTGTTTATATCAGATCTGTAACTCAGATTAATATTTAACCTCTCTTATAATCTTTAAAATGACCAAAATGCCCCTACGGGGCATAGTTTGAGTTTAAATTCATTTTGGGCATAATGGAAGGTATCCTACTGATATCACAACATATTTAAAGCATATTAACTTAGGAAACCTGTGTATGACTCTTTTGGTTACCCGTTATGCACTTTTCGCGTTCGGATCGGCTTATGTAACTAGTTTGCATAAATTAGCCGAAACGGGTCAAACCTTATCATTTTTATCTCAAAATCCAGAATGTGTTTAGTTTACCCTTATTACACAAGTATACAAGCTTGTCGGGTCTAAACCACATTCTAATCCGGTTCTCGCTTAATCATGCGTTTTGAACCATATCCTCCTTTAAAAACTAACCGGTCTAAGCATAGGCTTTATTAAAGACCCGTTAGGAATCTAATAGGTTATTAAAAAACCTTCGTTCCAGATTTAGGAGCCCAGTAAAAGCTATATGTACTTGGTGATTTGATATACGGCTGGATTTATATTTAGCTCAGGTAAATACTTTTAACTTATTTTCCCTATACGGGCTTAGGGTACGGTATATAAAAATACCGCTTGGTCGGGCATTGAATCATTAGTCATAATAAGGTTAATGCATTGAGATGTCACGTTTAAATTGTTTTGTTTGCTTAAAACCTTTGGGGGGTTAATGACCATGTCCCGGATATCCTTGGCATCATTCATGAAATGGCCACGACCTAAGCACGCGGTGTAGGCGTACACCTGACAGTGCCTATGTAAAAACTGGTAATCCACTTAGAGGAATCAACCTTGTGGGCATTATACCTGTGGTGTGTCTATTAATATTTAACCCGGTATACAGGCCGGGCTACTGAACGTAAAAGAAACATGTAATTCTTTTACAAGTATTATATACAAATAATTATCCCAAGTTATAAAAAGTTTTGTGCCATGCGCACTCAAATCAATTTTCTTAAACATTTTCAAAATGAGTCAGTTAAATTGTATTTACGAGTGTAAACTGACGTATTTTCCAAAAAGGCTAAGTGCAGGTACTAATCGGAATAGGCTGGCTACTCCTGGCATCATTAATTAAGTCTCGCAAGCTCTAGATGCTAAAGTCTGTTGAACAATGTTTCATTTTATTTTTCGATCCGCCTGTGGATCCTTTACTTTCCGTTTGTAATACCTTGATATTACTTTATATCGGATTGTAATATATTTATCTTTTGCTTCCGTTGTGCATTCGAATTGTGTTGTTTGACTATGATGATATCAACTACGTCACGATACTCCCCACCGGGCCCACCGGTAATACGTGGAAATATCGGGGTGTGACAATGTCCGACAAATCATGGATGAAATATTCACCGTCGACGAACACAACCTCAACCACTTGATGAGGTTCCTTAGGTTCATACGACTAGTATAGGTGCGTTTATTACCAAAGGATAATGTACACACCCACGGACTTTAATGTTTTCCCAAATGTTCAATATGTAGGTTAAGTATGTATAATTCTAATCCAACTAAATCAGTTATAAACCAAAAGTGTGTTTGTGATTGTTATTGTTCAAAAGATGTGCTTCCATCATGTGTCATGCCAACCCGAACACCGAATGTCACCGACACGACCCGTACGGCCAAAATACGCCATAATACGATCAATATAAACATAATACGCTATAACAATCAATCTACGCACTAATACGGTACTTACAGACGATAAACGTCACGATACCGGATGTCACTGACATGACCTGTACGACCAAAATACGCGATAGTACGGAACAATAGTGACAATACACGTCATAAAACGACATTTAATGACAAAATACGTCAAGTACTGATCCGGTAGGACGCGTATACATACAAAACGACACGTTGGACTACAAGTGAAATCAAAACAGAATCACATGAAATCATGGAATACAGCAACACACGTAACCAAACTTATCTGGAACGTTCCGTATAGACCATATACTTCATAAAATGACGTGTAATAACAAAAAACGTCAAAATTCGACAAGTATAGGTGAGTTTTTGAATTAAAATCAAATTTAAAAAAATCAAAAAATCTCCAAAACGCCGAGCTTTGGCCAAAGTGCTGAGTATTGCCCTGAAGCGCCGAGCTTGAGATGGTGGGTGTGTGAATAGCATGGTCCGCCAATTTTAGGGGAGGGAAAACCTCGGTTGAAGATAATAAGTGGATGTAAGGTGAATATATAAACACCCACCCGAATCATTGTACATCTTGTGTCATCGCTTTCTTCTTGTATTTATCAAGGTTGGAGAACTCGCTAGTCGCTAGTCGGCCGGTGAGGTGGGGACTAGCAACTACTCGGGATTACTCTGGATTAATCGGATCGGAAATTTTATATGTAAATTTTATTATTTTTATAGATATGTATATATATACTCACACATCCATATAAATATAATACTTAAAAATGTAAAAGTAGTTCAAAATACAAACTAAACTTACATGAGTCATAACATAACAAGTGTCAGTACTTAAAATTCAAACATTAACAAATATCTCAAATGTAATCGTCATCCCCGTAGTGTTCAATGATTTCGACACCATCCGACTCGTATTCAATCTCCTCGTCTACTTCATCCTCTTTCCCCGACTCAAATTCTTCGTCATATTAGGGTAAGGGATAAGGAAAATGGGCTAAAGTTGTAATCTTGGGCCTGTTTTGTAAGGATTTCAAATGGGCCGACCAGGGCGGCTTGGACCGGCTTTGACCGACTAGCGATTTTTTGGCTGATTAGTGAAAAATTACTCAGTAGGAGGCGGACTGGCGACTAGTCGGCGATTAATCGCGATTTTTGCAACACTGGTATTTACTTGCAAATCTCATAAACTTTATAAGAGCTAAACATAAGTTAATGAAAAATACAAAAAGTAACATATAAGTTATTTACAATTAGTAGTATCAAAGCAAGTTGCTTTAAAGGTTTGTCAACGAAAGTTAGAAAAAGTTAAATATGTCCTGTTTCTAATAAAAATGTGTTTGGGTTGGTCGTTGATGGAATTGAAATTCTTCTCTTAATCAAAGAATTTTAGTGTAGATTTTGTATGGTATTTTCAGGGGATCTTGATGCTAGAGTGGAGATTGTTGAGTATGTTAGTTTACAACTTTTGGCCACAAATATTTCACTCCACTTTTGCACTTATACTGCCGAACACCAGGAGTTAGGTTTGGCTCAGATTTTGTTTGGAGCAACTTTTAGAAAAAAAGGGTGAAAGAAGAACTCCAGCTGGTAGATTGTAGCTGAATGTGGTCTGATTGAGCCACGATTGTCCAAATCCTACAGTGGAGGCCGCTGAAACATCGAACCTGAACATGTTTCAAACCGAACCTAGTATGACCCGAAACTCAACCTCGACCCGCATGCTTTGTCAGGTGTATCTAAATCTCAGCTACATATTGTTAAAACTACATAAGCTTACCTTTTTTTCAGTACAAAAAGACACATGTAAGAGGGCATTTATTAAGATAATTAGAGGTAAATAATTAAAAAACAACGAGAGTGATTTGAACTGGATCCAAATCTTTATCTAAGTCATTTAATAAATTATTGTTTTATTTTTCCACGACGTGATAAACCACACGGTATGCATTGGTGCACTTGTGTGTAGGTGTCATTTTGTTTATTGCTTTCATGACGTTGCATTAGTCTGTTGTACATTCAGCATCCAGAGTTGTACAGGCATAAAGTACAATATAGTTACGTCAAAAACGGGTGCCAACAACTTAAACGGCTTTAAATTTCCGTCACAAAGTCTAACTCATTTAAAATGTCTCTAACACGCCTTTAATATAAGAGTAGATTCTAGACTGACTTACACACCGCCATTTCACCATCTACTTGTTCCGATCTCGAACATGAACACGGACACACTGTCGACGACAACCGGAAACCGAGATACCAAAGAAGAAAAAACAACTCAAGATGGTGTAACCGACAAGAAAGAGATGGCGGCTGAAGTTGAACGAAAAACGGGTATTTCCTTTCCACTTAAGCTAAGTGATGGGAAGGAGTTGAAAGCTGTTGGTGTAAGGAAGAAAAACGTGCTCGGGTTTTCGGTCAAAATCTATAGCTTTGGTACTTGTACAATGTAATGTTCTGTATGGTAGTCGGATGCATGAACAATCCACCAATGCATCCGACTACCAATCCTGTATGGATCGCTTCTGATAACGTATTTTTTGGCAGGTTTATATGCGGATAACAAAACATTGATGGATGTTTTAAAGTCGAAGACTGTGAAAGCCGAGGCAAAGGCTACGAAAGAGATGTATAGAACTGTGATTGATAATCCAGTGGGGATCACAGTGAAAATGGTGATTGTGTTTTCTAATCTTACTACGAGCATGGTAAGGAACAACTTTAATGAAACTGTAGGAGCAGCTGTTAAGAAGCTCGGTGGTGAAAGAAACTATCTCACAAAGAGGTAAGTAACCATACGAACCAAACCAAGGCTTATTCTTTTGGCAAGCTGAACCAAGATGGCATCAAGCTAACTCTTTTTTTGGCTTTGAAGGATTATGGGGGAAGCGAAAGATGGCATCAAGCTAACTCTTGGTTCTGAAATCGAGATCACATGCCTACCAGGATACGTTCTAGAGACAAAGGGTATGTGTTGAGACGTTAACTTTGACCAGTTCATTTATAAACAGATAGGTTTGGATGCTGTTTTATTTCAAATGGTAAATCAAGTCAAATAAAATACGTAGCTAACAAGGTTAAAAGTCACCCAAAGTATATTTATAATGCATACAACTTCTGTACTTGATAAATCGTTTTATCCAAAATTTAGTCGAGTATTGTAGCAATATTGTATCTGCAATCAAAACCTAATACACAAACAACTTAAAATTGACCCGTTACCCAAGCTACCTGGCCTGACGCCAAGTCTATTATGTATTTACAGGTGCAGAATTTTAATTAAAATGTATTCTTTTACGGTGCAGTGCATGGCAAGGTGGTAAATAAATTTGAAAGTGAAATGCTGTGCAGGGCCTGTGTCTATTTGTATCTGGGAGATGACCCATTAGACAAGGAAGCCAAAGAAAAATTCGGGATGTCCCTGCTTTCACTCATCTAAGCAGTTTACAAATTGTTGCAATCACACATTTATGAGATTCTTAAGGTGTTTTCATACGCAAAACAATACCAATAAAAATACTGAATAGATACATATAGTCTCTGTGTGTATATTATATATGTTGCTCAAGAACCAGATAACAAAAATTGATAACAGTGGTTCATAACTATAAAAGAGAGGCTATTTGTTGATCTAATTATACCAGGTGTACTTGGTGGATCAGATCATAGCGAAGTCCAACATTCTCACTGATCAACTTGAATAATATGGTTATATATAACAAGGAGATTCTTTTGCAAATATCTAAAGAACCCTAAACACCAAATCAATGTAATAAGCAGGCAGCAGCAACATTAATATTGCAGATCAAGTAAGAAACCTGGAATATTTCCGGAGATCAATGTAATCCATTAATAACCTTAGAAGGGTCCAACTGCCCACTGAAATAACTTGAGGAAACTATAGACAGCTCTTGACGACCTTTCCATTCTTCACAAGGTTTTAAGCTGATCGGGTTTTCAACAGCTGCAGCATCAAGGCATAGCATGGTTTTATAGTCTTCATCACCCAAATCGGGAATTGCTTTCGCCTTTTTGTCCCAAGGATTCCATAAAACTGCAAAGTGTAGAACATGATGATTAAAAATAGTTAATAAACAATGTAGGGGTGTTAATTTCTGGCACGGCCCAAAACACGACACGAACCTAACACGAAATTCGTGGGTTTGGCTTTAGTCTAAATGGGTTCGAGTCAGTTTCAGGTTGAACCCGCGAACCGGTTTAGCTAAACGGGTTGGGTTCGTGTCAACCTGGCCGAGTTGGCAGGTTGACCCGTTCAACCCATTTATATTATATTTTATATTTTTACTATATGTTTCATGTCATAAATTAATTTGGGTGGGTATTTTATGCCATGAGTATAGCTTAAAAGAGAAATTGACATAAGATTTTGTAATTAAAATGTAATCATATTATATACCTTTGTGTTTTTTGTAGTAAATTTTAATTTATTAATTTGCGAAAAAAATAAAAAATTCAGGCTGAATGGGTCGTTTTCGGGTCAACCCGCGAATATGTATGACACGAATTTCGGGTTCGGGTCCGGGTCGTGTCCATCTAAAATTTTAAGGTTTGGGCCGGGTTGAACTCGCCAATCCACGAACACGAACCGTTTAGCACCCTAAAACAATGTGCACAATTTGGGGTATAACTTTAAAAAATCAATTTCAAAAGTAAAGATAGGAAAAGAAACCTGCATCCACCATGCCTTCTTTACGTAAGACGATTGTTCTCTTCTTCTCATGGTCAATTATGGCGATCTTAGTAGGTGTACTCAAATATACACGATCAATCTAATAATAAGATAAACTATCAGACCTTTATATACAGAAAAAACAAACATCGAATGTAATACATTTGGAGGTAAAAATTAAACCATGTCTTACCTCACCATCAAAAGTAATGGCGTCTGCCTGCTCTGTGTACCTTTCTCTCTTGGACAGATTATCAAAATAGTCCAGCGTCTCTAAGCCCTCAACACGTACTTCACTGCAAAATTATATTTCCTATCTTTTAGAAAAAAAATATGAAAAGTATTAAAAAGGAACCTAATATAAAGTGCTGATAAGTCGGATAATGTCTAGCAGCTATGATAGATGGTCCAACTTTTGGATAAGCAGAGTGAAACACTGATAATAATAAGATGGAGTAGGCAAACCTGACATCAGATACAGAAAAATAATTACGCAACGCAAGGGTAAATGTGAAGGCCTTGTTATCTACATTTCTCACACGAGGGATCATAGTAAGCTTGCCAGCACTGACAGTAATGCGGAGCCGCAACTCAAATCTGCAAAGTCATTTGCAAACAGACATGTAGCTCCATATTGCATTTAAAAGATATAAACAAACTATCAAAGTACCTGTATGGCCATGTTTTCAGATCCTCTTCTGTTGATTTCAGTAAAAGATCTGCAGTCGATTGATTGTTAGCTGGGGTTAAAGGAGAAGGGTCATCATCTAGCGACCATAGCCTGTTCCTGGCAAATCCATGTTGCTCCAGTGTTCCAAAATTTGCAAACTGCAATATGCACAGATGACAGTTAATGAGTACATTATTGAGACGAAGAAGGTAATGAGAGAAGGTTGTTCAGTTCAAACCTGTGGGAAACAAATGGGTATGCCACCTCTGACGGGTTTAGGTGGTTTCCAAACTGCCTGCATACATACCAAGTCCCCATGTCAAATAATGTGGTATATGTATAGAAGAACGGTGTACAAAAAGATATGCCGTGACTTATTATTAGAAGAACAAGTTCTTCAATTCAATTAAAAAGAGTCCTTCAAATTACGATCCGGAATTTAAATGTACTTATTTATTTCAGATAAAGTATAAAATAATCTACAAAGGAGAGTTAAATAGAAAGTGACCACAATATCCAAGCATCCACATCATTTATGGTAAGCTATGAAGCACGGGGACGCCATATTGCATCGAGTACCCGTCCCGGGGACGGCTCGGGGACAGAAACGCCTAGGGGACGGCTCGGGGACGTTTCCCAAACGTACCCGGATATTGGGGACTTCTACAAAACCGTACCCGATATTGGGTACTTCCAAAACAGAGTATCGGGGACGTTTCCTAAAATATTTAGGGTTTTAACCCTTTTAACTTCCAAAATACGTATGGTCGGCCTTTATAAATTATATATGCTCGGCCTTTTATAAATATATATGCATCTCAACATTCACGTACAATATCATTCATCGAATTATCAAGTATCAACAGTAGGACTTTATTTAATATATTTTTATTTTTTGGACTTTGTTTAATATAATTTTATTTTTTAATATTATTTTTTTGCCGTACCCGTATCTTGTATTTTTGAATTTTGCTGTTCCCCGTACCCGTATCGTCCCCGTACCCCAGTCCCGTACCCATATCCGTGCTACATAGATGGTAAGCCCGTCTAGAATATTGGTGACACAAAATTATGAGAATCTAACTCAATTGATATGTCAAAAGTTGAGTAAAATCCTGTTTGCATTGCAGCAGGAACAATGATCGCTAGACTAAAACAGTAGTTGAGTACTCCTTGTTGTTGATATCTTTCGACAGGTAGAAGCTAAAATACATATACAATACCACAATCTCATTTCTCCAGCATTTTGACGCCTTTATGATCATTGATCAATATTTCACATGCCATAATTGAATACACATCAAACACATGTTTCACTAAAGCTAGTTGAAACTAGTTCTCCGAGCATGGGGAACTATTGCAGTTGAAAAAAAGAAAGTAAACAGTTTCAAATACAATTTTAAAACCATATAGCTATTTGACACGTTTTAATTATTAACTCATCTCGTCTGGTAACAATAAACACTCCATATACATGCACATATGCAGTAAATGATCTAAATCATGTAATTTTGACATTCAGGTAAAGTATTGTAGACACAAATCAAATACATGACCACCATACATGCATGAATAACCCACTTCTGTATATAAACAAGTTAACAATCTTGCATACAAGTGAATAACAACAGCAGAACGGTAAGCTTTTGGGAATTGTATTTTTCAAACATTTTTAACAAAAAAGTGCAGCAGTTTTACCTTGTTGCTCATGAAAAGTATTTCTTCTCGACGTTCATTCTTCCAAGAAATAACCTGAGCCCCATACAAGAGCACCTAAATAATATAGAAAAGAAAAATACACAAATCAAATGGTAAGAATCCTGGCATAAAGTAAAGGATTACCAATTCAAGATATAAAACAATTCTTCAGCATAAATGCAACAGAAACATGTAAATTAAAAGTAAACAAATGCAGCATTAAAAGTTATAATCAGTGCCTTAGATTTCTAAGCTGCTATAGTAACATAAAAAATGCAGCATTAAAAGTTATAATCAGTGCCCTAGATTTCTAAGCTGCAATAGTAACATCAAAATTTCAGGACAATCAAATCCGATACGCGTTATTCCATTTCAAAGCATTACTCTACACAGTTTCTAATTACGACCGTCAAAATGCAATGATCAATTCCACCGCATAACAAATTACAGATTTGTCATTGAGAAATCAGAATATGTCAATATTTTTAATCATTATGTCACAGAACCACAAATTGTGCCCTAAGGTCATCAACCGTTTATCCAAAAATGTAACCTAACAGCAAATCAACCACTCGTTTACAGAACAATTCCAGCACCAAACTCCATTCATCCAACACTATTCTCAAATACTAATTCAAACACAAACACATACAGCCACATAATACGGCGAACCGGATCAAAACCGCATAAATTGTGCCCTAACAGCATCAATCAACCACTCTTTTACAAAACGATTCCAGCACCAAAACTCTATTCATCTAACAGTATTCTCTAATACTAATCCAAACACAAACACATACAGCCACATAATACCGGATCAAAACCACACAAAGTGTGCCCTAACGCCATGAACCAGTCATCCTAAAAATGTAACCTAACAATAGCATCAATCAACCACTCGTTCACCTAACAATATTCTGTAATACTAATTCAAACACAAACACATAATATGTCAAAACCGCATAATGCTAACAATTGGAAGGAATCTCGTTACAAAATGACAATTAGGAAATGAAATAAAAGAGAAATTGAGGAACCTCAACGGTTGATCCAGTAGGTTCATGCAGTATGATTCTCGGCGATCGATCGCCTTCTTTGATGATATTAATCGCCATAGATTCGATCAGAGTGAGAGCATTACGATTAGGAAGGAAGAATTGAAAAGGAAAAGAAGAGAGATTTCGAAATTTGAGGAGGAAAAGAGAGAGAATGAGAAAAAGCGTAAAAATAGAATCAATCGGCGAGAGAGAACAACACCGCTATAGCTTATTTCATCCATCCAATAAACACAAAACAAAAGTCAAGTTACTAAATCAGTTTTTTATTATTTTATTTTAGAAAAAAAAACTATAGTTGGCATACCCGCTATCCACCTCCTTAACTTATATTCTAGGATCGATCCATACGCCTCCTAATAGCCTTATGTACCACACTTGTACTTAAGAGACGCCGTGAACTGATCTCTCCGTCACGGATGGAGCACATGATGTTGATGCCGCAACAACATGCTCGTGGGACACTCCACGAGAAGCGATACTCAGGGTATCAGAGTACAAATGGTTTTATTCACATAACTTATAAAACTTATTTTCATAACAAAACGGAACATATATTAGAACATGCGATAATGAGTACAACTAACATAATACTATCGCATGACATGAAAACTTAAATCAATGATTTAAAATAGAATTCGAACGGACTGTCAAATGAATCGATAATCAAAGACGTGAGGAGTTCTTAAAAGATATAGTAATTTAATGGTTTTATAACAATTTGAATATGAAGCAATAAGGAGTGGGGTTAAGGATCCGTACCTTAAAAATTCCAAAGTGATGCTACCTTGTGATAATATTTCAGATTTATACGGGCAGAGTTTAGGCTACTGATTAGTCTTTTAACCTAATTTAAATAACAAGCACACAACCAGGTCAGTAACTTAATACAGCATTTACGATAACTCACGAGATTAAAAACCCTCACAACGAATGACAAAGTGCAATCACTTAAACATCTATCGGATTCACAACTAAGGACAGAGTTTTCCCCCAATTCGGGTGATACTCAACATCCTGTCGGAATCACGATTAATGACAAAGGATAGCCCAAGTTTGAGCAGCACTTAAACATCCATCGGATAGTTTCAAATCGATCGGAAAATGAATCGTAGCAGCGATTGAGTTAATACCCTGTTTGCGGCAGCACCCCGCTATACTAATTAGTGATTCGTGTGTGTTTGGAAGAGTAATTGGACGATTTCTCAGCGTATAATTGGAATTTCTTCGTCGTTTTTGTGCCCAGAATCAAGTCCCAGACACCCCTATTTATACCCGAATTTTGCATCTCCCGCGTGTCGCGACAGAATACATGGTCCCTGTCGCGACTCGCCTGGGGTGTCAAAGTAGGGTAGCCTGCTTCGTCACCTATCTAGCCCTGATGAGTCGACGTTGCGTGAATTTTAAGTTTTGACAGCGTTTTATAAAGATAATCATTAATAGGGTTTTACCCCCCTTGAGTTTTAGGGGCCCTAATCCTGATTCTGATTGTTCTGGAAATTCTAGGGTTTGTGCAGAATTACTTGGGTGTCTTAATTAGGGTTTCCTATTGGGTAATTTATAAATAATAATAATAGTTTTGGTTGATATACAGAAGGATGGATCATAAGATAAATGTTAGTTTATTATAATTTATTGTTATTCTTTTGTTTCTAGAATATTGATTTTAAAATTTTGGTTATTACAGATATAAACTTTATTAATTTATTGAGTCATATATAACCTAAATCTTTCATTTTAAATCCATTGTTCTGCAACGGTGAATGTTTTGTACGAATCATTAACATATGACAACATAAAAATAAAGACACATTATCTAAATTTTGATAGAAAACACATTGATCTATAATATAGACTTATCATGAAATCATGACCCAATGTGAATGAATCAAATCCCTATCATACTAGTTATTTGGTGACTACTTCAATGCATACAAGGACCTATTCGACAAGCAAACTTGTTCGGACTTTCTTTAAACTTGTTCGGTTTTTCTTTTTTTTCAACTTCAAAACCGTTAGATTGTTCTAAGTAGGTATGTTTATCATTTCCAACTAATCGTGCCTTAAATAGCACATGTTCAACACCTAAAATGTCATATTTCTTTTAGACCATGGGGTATGGTGGGGCTTGGGTTGGACATTTGGTGACACGTGGATCTTGAATATTACAAACCCAAAGCCAAGTTTTTTAGGGGTATGGTGGGGCTTGGGTTGGGCGTGGCTGGGCGGCGTGGCCTAGCCACATCAACATTTTTTTTATATATATTTTTATTTATAACTAAATAAAAAATAAACATACATATTTTTTTTTAAAATACATAAACATACATAATAATTATCAAAATAAAAAACAATCATTCTTCGTCGTCTTCGTCGGTTTCGAACCCAGGAATCGTTGAAACATGTTCCACCAAATCAGCTCGAAGGTTCTGATGTATATCCCTTGACTTTATTAAAAAATCATTTGCCGCTTTATCTTCGTCTGTTACGTTACCTGGTTGGGGGTCATCGTCATCATAGTAGGTAACGACCGCTCTACCTTCATCCTCCAAAATCATGTTGTGAAGAATGATACATGTGTACATCACGTTTCCAATCTGATCCTTGTCCCATAGTCGACAAGGCAATGCCAATATTCGCCACCTTTTCTTCAAAACACCGAATGCTCGCTCGACGTCTTTACGTGCAGCCATCTGGACCCTGTTAAACTTTAATCTCTTTGGATCTGTGGTACCGTGTCTTGTGAACGATTTTACAAAAACCCCCCACTCTGGGTAAATCCCATCAACTAGGTAGTACCCGTACACGTACTCAATCCCGTTTACAAAGAAACTTCCTTTGGGTCCTATACCATTTACCCGATCATTGAAAAGAGGCGAGTGGTTTATGATGGTAATATCATTATGTGAACCTGGCATACCGAAGAACGCATGCCATATCCAAAGATCTTGGGACGCAACCGCTTCAAGCATGATGGCTGGCACCCCGTGAAATCCACTAGTGTGAGCGCCTTGCCATTGGGTAGGACAAAGTTCCCAAGGCCATTTCATACAATCTAAACTACCTAGCATCCCGGGTAGCCCATGATAATCTGCGTGATGTTCCAATATTTGTTGCATGTCACTGAAGGAGGGCTTTCTCAAATATCTTTTCCTATAAAGTTCTAGAATACACGAACAAAAGTTGTGAAGAGTTTCTCTAGCTACACGTGCAGACATTTTTAAATAGTCATCCATAATGTCCGAACTATTGCCGTACGCTAACTGCCTAAGTGCGGCCGTGACCTTTTGCCACGTACTAAATCCTAATTTCCCGGTAACATCGGGTTTTTGTTGGAAACAAACATATTTCTCCTCAAGATCTCTAGATATTCTTAAAAATAAGTTTCTACTCATACGAAAACGACGCCTAAACATTTTTTCATCATACTTAGGTTCCGCTGAGAAGTAATCGCTTACCAACAAATCGTTAGCGGTGTGCCGTTCATGAGCGATGTACCTTCTCCTCCGTTTAGGTTGTTGAGTCTCTTCCTCATCGTCTTCGTCTTCCACGATAGCTTTCACCACCGCCGCGATCGTTTGTAGAAATATTTCCGCACCAACGGCTACCCCGTTTAGGTTGTTGAGTCTCTTCCTCATCGTCTTCTCTTCCTCACGAGCGATGTACCTTCTCCATGTGGTAAGTATTTATAAAGGATTTTTTTTAAGTAGCCCCCAACGGCTACTTTTAATGGGCCAATCACAATCCGCCAACTCACCTTGCTCCCCCGCCCCACGCCCGGCTTGAAAGCCAAGCCCCAAGGGGCCACGCCCCAACCCAAGCCCACCCGGGGTGGTGGCTTAGGCGTTTTACCCCAACCCACGCCCCAACCCAAGCCCCATACCCCACGGCCTTAAATACGCATTTACAATCATTAATCAACTACTCAATGGCTACCACCACTTCTTGTTTCAATAGACACTCAATCTTCTAATTAAGTGCAAAGTTCAATAAAACCAATTGTTACTTGTTCCACTACATTTGCATATATTTGTCATCTTCTTCAAGATACACACCACAATAATTTAAAACTATAGTAATAAAAAAGAGCAATTGGAGCAAACTTTCTCTTGAGTCTTGAAATCAATAAAAGACGAAGAAGATAGCTTGGAATTGTAACAAGTTATGGAACTTGCTCATGCCTAGAAGTTGATTTTCAACCCAACATATAAAATCAAACTATTTGTCTAAATGGAATAAGTGCATGTTATAAGGGAGGTTAGTGTCACTCATAGACATCACTAAGACAACCCTGCAACAACATGACAAATAAGTTTTTAATAAGTCCACTAGTTCGTCTAAAGTTGGAACAAATAGCTGGATGGAGAGGACCTGAAGGGGTAACTTAAAGAGTAACACCGGATTGGTGCGGAAAACGTAGCACTTATATGATCGGGTCTGGATAGCATAACATCAATCCAAAGCAAGGTGAAACATTGATTCTGTGAGGGGGTTAGCATGTCGTCACTTTCATTCAAACTATTTATGTTCTCCCAAGTTTAGAAACTTATTCTCACTCCAAAGTCAAGTCGCAGAAAACTTCCCTATATGTGGCAAGGTTAACGGGTGTATAGTGTTGCAATCAATGGTCCATTCTCCATTTACTAGTGCAAATGGAGGTGATCAAGCTCCTTTTTGAAAAAGTTTTGAGTCATACACACTTGACCATACCTTTTTCATAACACTTATCAGTTTGTACTTTTTATTTACTTGTTTTTCTTTCTTCTTTTCAATAAAATTATGTCACACCCCGATATTTTCACGTATTACCGGTGAGCCCGGTGGGGAGTATCGTGATGTAGTTGATATCATCATAGACAATTTATCACAGTTTAATACACAGCGGAAGTCGAAAGATAAAAACATTACAAACCGAATGAAAGTAATATCAATTATTACAAAACCGGTTGTAATGGATCCACAGGCGGATCAAAGTTAAAAGGAACATTGTTCAACAGATTTATAAACATCTAAGCTTGCAAGACTCTTTATTGATGCTAGGAGTAGCCAGCCTATTCCGTCTAGTACCTGCACTTAACCTTTTGGAAAATACGTCAGTTTACACTGGTAAATCCAATTAACCGACTCATTTTGAAAATGTTTAAGAAAATTGATTTGAATGCACAAGGCACAAAATAATCTTTTATAACTTGGGATAATTATTTAAAAATAAACTTGTTAAAGAATTACATGTTTATTATACGTTCAGTAGCCCGGGCTGAATACCGGGTTAAAGATTAATAGACACACCACTTGATATAATCCCGCGGCGAGTTATTCTCGAACAGGCGGTTATATCTTTTTATATACGCACCGGCATGTGTATGCCTACATCCCGTTCTTAAGTCATGGCCATTTCAATGAATGAGCCGAGGATATCCAGGACATGGTCATTGTTAGTGCATATGTCTATTGACTTCATCTTATATCTTGTATCGAGTCATTTAACTAGAATAGATAGACCAGGACACGTTGTACGAGAGAAACGGGAAACAGACCTGAACCAGCCACCCCTCACGAAGTGGCTAGGCCACCTCTCACGAGGTGACCAAGTTCATGCTTTCTGGCAAGTTCATGCTTTCTGGCCAGGTCGTGCGACCTGGGCCAGCTCGTGGGGTCTGGACTAGACTGGTTCGTGGGGTCTGGCTCTCCTATATATATGTGGTCTTGGGTCTTCATTTGGAACTTTTGGAGAACTTTTGGATTCCGGTAGCGAAGCTCTGCCGAAGTGTCGCCAGCTCGTGTAACTTTGTCAAATCAATACAATCGACATTTAAAGTGATTCTACATGCAAATCTAGCTGTTATAACATCAATACGTCTGATTCCGCCTTTCGTACTGATCGAGATCTCTTTTGAACGACTCGTTTGATCGAATCCCGATCCTACAAGTGGTATCAGAGCTCAGGAGGAAGAGTTCTTACCATTTCAGCTAGATTTCTTCAAAAACAACTTCTTTCTACTCATTTTCTACACGTTTTTCTCAAAATTAACCGTGAATTCGTGGTTAATATGACCTGATTTTGTGATATAACACGTAAAACTGAGTTTTAATCAATCTATGAACAAATTTGACCATAAATTCAAACTAAAAACTAATCAAATTTGACAAAATGATGAATTTTTGGACTTAGAAGTTTCAAACGGAGTGAATCTCTGTCCAAATCGCTTGAAAATCACACCAGATCGTGTGAAAAGAGATCAGGTCGTTTGAAGTTATACCCAGCTCGCATGAAGTTAACTCCAGGTCTCACGAGTTGACTCCAGGTCGCACGAGTTGAACTCCAGGTCGCACGGGTTGAATCCCAGGTCGTACGAACTGAACCAGGTCGTACGAACTGAACCAGGTCGTTTGAAAGTGTCTCCAGGTTGCACCAAATCCAGATCGTACGGGGTGGTCAAATCGCTTAAAATTTCCAGATCACTTGAGTTCAGATCGTATCAAATCCAGGTTGTACCAATCTCAGGTCGCACCAAATTCAGATTGTGCCAACTTCCAGGTCGTTTGAACTTCAGATCGTGTGAATTACCAGATCGTTTGAAAACTCAAATCGTTTAAAAATTCTGTTATTGTGAACTTTCGATACCGAAACATGGAAAACGAATTCTATAACGCGTTCAGTACTACCTCAGCTACTGCAGGTTCAGTTGCTCAGAACGTAAACATGGAAAATGAAACGGGAACGTTGCAGAAACCCCCAAAGTTGATGAGCATTGAAGAATATTACAGTTGGCAAGAACGGTTCAAAAACTGGGTTCAAGCAAATCATCTAATGTCTTGGGTTTGTATTGAAACTAAGTACGTTTGACCTCGTTATGATATGGGAGTTATAAAAATTATTTCTGAATTTTCGGATAAAGAGAGAGACATGTACAAGGTAGAAAAAATGATGATCAGTTTACTACAACAAGCTGTGAAAGAAGACATTTTCGTATTACTTCAACATGATGGTAGTGCACGTTCGATTTGGGAAGCACTTCGCACAAAATTCGAAGGAAGTACGGAGATGATCAAGAATAAAAAAATAAATATTAAAGAAAGAATTTGAATTGTTTTCAAATTTGTCGGGTGAAACTACAAAAACTCTTATTGAGATATATTGTCATTTAGTGCGTTCAATGACCAGGTTGGATATCAATAAAGATCGAGAGGAATGGGTTGAAAAATTAGCCGATGCTTTACCTCAAAATGAATGGGGTACATATCTTATGATTTTGAAGAATACCGGAGAGTATGATAGATTGTCAATTGCTCAATTCATTGAAAAACTTGAAGGACAAGATCTTGAACAACAAAAGATAGCTCGAATGAACAATTCAAGTGGTCAACAAGATATCAAGATGTATTTCAAAGGTAATGTTCAAAATGTTGAAGCTAGTCCAAAGATCCAGACCGCTTTCAGCGCAGAAAACTCATCCGAATCACTCAATCAAAGTTCAATCAACAACAGTGGATTTTCTTCATATCCGAGTGTTAATCCTAATGTTTCAACTTCAAATTATCTGTCTCAAAGCTCGAACAATGGTAATGGTCATGTGCTACAATGCAACATCGCGTTGCATCTTCAGAACGGTCAGAATTTCTCTGAAGAAGTCGCTAAAGGTCATATGGCATTACTAGTTACCGTGTTAGAATCATATGAGAATTTGGTTGCGGGAAGGATCGGAAATTGTAACATCCCGAAAATACAAATTCTTAAATTTGCAATTAAGTTGCAAATAAATTAGTAAAATAATCTAATTAGTAATGACACTAACCTAGTTGGTTTATCACTTATGAGTAGTTAGAGACATAGAAATAAAATAAAAGAAACTAGAGGGACCAAAAGTGTTAAACTTGAAAATAGTTTTAATAAAAACATTTTCATTAAAACACAAACTCAAAAAAATTCAGTAGGGGGATCGACCAGAAGCAAGGGGGGCGACCAAGCATGTCAAAACCCTAAGAACTCACTAATCTCACAAATTGAAGGCTCAAATCAAGTTAAAATTGAAAATCGAGCATAGATTACTGATCCTCATCGCAAGGGGGTTGTAAGGTATGTAAAATTTGATGTTAATTCTCTGTTTGAAATTCTCATGAGTTTGGGAAATTCGAAAAGTGATGTTGCATGTTTGCTATTTGAATAGAATAGGGATGATATAGTGTCTAGGAGTAAAAACCTAGACAATAACATGTGAAATCATGGCTAATTCCTGAAAATCTCATGAACACATTGAAGGTGATTCATGGGTTTTGTGGGAAACTAGTAAACACTAGGGTTTTGAATGATTATTCTAGTGTAATATGGGTCATAGAAAGTGATTTCTGAAATAATGATGTTTAATGTTATATGAAAGCTTAATCGATGTAAATGTTAGCTAAATAGCAAGCCATGAACTTGAATATAAATGATATAAAATCTGCCCTTAAAGTGTTTGTGAAAATGTCAAAGAGAAGGCAAAATGTTGAGATATAAACAAAAACGCATAAATTTGGCTAAATGATAAATTATGCGTTACATGTAAAACAAAGGGTTCTAAATACAATGTGATTGAACTCTATAGGAAAGGAAGCCGGAGCTACGAGCGGACAAGCCAGTGTTGATGCACGATTAAAGGGTGTGCTTTGAAGGTATGTAACTTGGTTCGTTACATTGGGTAAACTTTGATAATTTGCATATGTGTAGTGAATTGTAGAATAAAGTGTAACACCTCGAAAATTCACGTCCTATAATGTATTGACACGTGTCATATGTTTGAACGTGTGAAAGAATGTTCTTAAAGGACTAAAGTTGACAAAACATGGAAACCATGTGAATATGAGGGTGCCAAAAATGTCAACAATGGGTAATTATACTTTACAATAACCCTACATGATGCTCATACCTTCAAACGAATAAATCATGGATCATACGAAGCTAATTATGAAAGAAAGTGAGAGATTACAAACTACAGGGGTTAAATGTGTTAACATGTTTAAGTTATACCTCTGAGTGACCTTTTACAAACCCGGAGCTTTGTAACGGTTAATTATGCTCACTATAATGCACGATATAAATTTCATAAAGTTTCGTTATCGTATGAGAAAGTTATGATCAAATTCGTATGCGAAGGGTTAAAAGCGTCAACGTTGAAAGTTATGACTTTTCGGGTAATAACAAAGTGATCAAGGACTAGATAAATTGGGTATAAGTCCTAAAGCCCTTGTAGGTAAATATGGAGGGCTCAAAGTGCAAAATATAAGTTAGTTGACCTTTCGGAAGGGCCAAGAGACATATATGCAAAAACTAGAAATTTTGAAGTCTGATCAGAAGGCTTGCACACCGCAAGACTTATCCTTACGGTGCGCAAGGAGTTGCCAGCGACAGAAAAACCTCCTGTTTGCTGTTTAAACGCAATGCTCGACCTCTAAACGATTTTCCTCATCTTGCTTGACCCCTAAACAACCCCTAGACACTTAGGGACACTTGTGGATGAGTTGTGGTCAGTTGTAGACTTGTGTGTCAACAATCTATGGTGATTTGATCACTATAAAAGGCCATGAAGTTGCAACCATTTGATCATTCACTTCTTGTGCAATTCTGGAGCTTTTGGGAGCTTAAGAGCAGACACAAGACCTTCCTAATCAAGCATAGGACTTCAGTAAGTTTGCTTAACCTTCCTTAGTTAAGTTTTTACTTAGTTTAAGCTTAAAAGTCAAACCGTCGTAATTAACGGTTGACTTAACGATTAATCATTGTTGGTCCAGTGATTAGTCGAATTGAAAGTAGTTATAAGTTGGTAATTATGTGGGTAATAAACCCTTAAAAGGGTCCCCCCTGATTCCCACTCTAACTAGGTCAAATGTCGGGTCAAACTTGTGATTAAAAAGTCAACAGGATACTTAGTTTCTAATTTATGCATAATTAGCAATGTAGAACACATACAACCTGTTTGATCATTAATATAACTTGGTAATTAGTGTAAGAACATGTCTAAACATGTTCAACCCGACAATTTACTGTTTAGACCCGGTTCGGAACCGAAAGTCGCAAAGCTTTGACTTTTGCTTTGACTTCAGTTCTGACCCGTTTTGGTATGATTTAGAAATACCTTAGAGCTCTATTTGGACCAGGTTACATGCTAGTATAACCCTATGTGATTATACACCATGGTTCATTAGTTAACCAATTAATACGCATGATTCCGTTAATTGCTCATATGTTGACCATTATGCCCTTTTCAACTTAAAACGTGATTATTGAAAATGTAAAAGAGTAGAACCCTTAGTTACTGATATTTAAACTTGCACCCAAAGTTTGACATCAGTTTGAGGTGTATAATAAGAGTTATGCTCATTAGCGTAAATTGAAGGCTTTGTGTTAAATAAACGGCGTAATTAGCGTATAGCCTATTTAAACATACTTTTGATATCAAACTCTTTACCCACTGATGTAATATATTATTTTGGGATTTTTGAAGATTTTTAATTAATTTTAGGCTGAGCATAACTTATAGTCATAGGCTTAATCCGGTAATTGTCGGTTTTGCCCTTACGGGACATAAAATGAGTTTTACATATCTAATCGACTCCAATCCTTTTACTACTGATTAGATATGATAAATAAATTATTTTAAGCCTTCTGGAATGATAAAAATATCAGCTTTATGTATAGAACCCGGAAATGGCTTCTAATCGCCTTATTAAGCGTTTTAACGCATAGTATGTACTAAAACTATTTTAAACATACAAGGGTTGATACCTACTGATATTTTAGGTAAATTATAATATTTTAACAGTAAGCAAAGGTTGTTAAACTCAGACTTCAGTTTTGAGCTTTTCGGCTTATGTGAAATTACCAAAATGCCCCTACGGTGCATAGTTGGTTATAATTGATAAATTTCACATATATACTTTACCCTACTGTTATAACTTAGTAAAATAAGTATTTTTGCTGATTATATCAGACCTGTAACTCAGGTAAATACTTAAACTCTTTTATAAACTTTTAAATGACCAAACTACCCCTACGGGGCATAGTTTGTGTTTAAATTCGTTTCGGGCATAATAAAAGACATCTTACTGATGTCACAACATATTTGAAGCATATTAACTTAGGAAACCTGTATATGGCTCTTATGTTCACCCGTTACGCTTATTACGCGTTCGGTACGGTTTATGTAACTAGTTTACATAAATTAACCGAAACAGGTCAAACCTTATCGGTTCTATCTCAAAATCCAGAATGTGTATGAAATACCCATATTAAGCAAGTCTTCAAACTTGTCGGGTCTAAATCACATTCTATTTCGGTCTTCGCCTTATCATGCGTTTGAACCGTATCTTTCTTTAAGACTAACCGGTCTAAGCTTAGGCTTAATTAAAGACCCGTTAGCATTCTAATTGGTTATTTATACCATCATTCCAGACTAGAGCTTTCCGGTAAAATTACCTACGCTTACTTAAGTGAATACGGCTGAGTTATTAAATTCTTGCTATTTAAGACAGGAGCTAGCTCAGGTAAATATTCTTAACTTATTTTCCCTATACGGGCTTGGGATACGGTATAATGATACCGCTTGGTCGGGTGTTGAATGTTTAATCGGATTGTGATTAAATTATTAAGGTAACCCGGTTTAATCTGTATTGTTTGAAATAAAAGCCTTTAGGGGTTAATGACCATGTCCCGGATATCCTTGACATCATTGTATTATAAAATGGCCACGTCTTAAGCACGGGGTGTAGGCATACACCTGACAGTTGCTTAAGGAATAACGGTATCTCACTCTCATGTGGGCCTATACTTGTGGCGTGTCTGTTAATCTGACTCGGTTTCTACATCGGGCCCTGAACGTACAACGAACATGTAAATCTGTATACAAGATTATAAATATAATTGTCCCAAGTTATAAAAGATTAATTTTGCCTCCGTGCATTTTAATCAAAGTGTCAAATTATTTTGTGCCTGGTGCATTTAAATCAATTTTCTTAAACTCTTTTCAAATGAGTCGGTTGAGTGTATTTACCAGTGAAAACTGACGTATTTTCCAAAAAGGTTAAGTGACAGGTACTGAACGTAATTGGCTGGAAGCTCAGGGCGCTAATAAGGAATCTTGCAAGTTCTAGGCGTCTAAAGTCTGTTGAACAATGTTTATGTTTTAAGATCCGCCTGTGGATCCTTTACTTTCCGTTGTAATACTTGATATTACTTTATATTCGGATTGTAATATATTTATCATTTGCTTCCGCTGTGCATTTATATATTGTGTTGTTGACTATTATGTTGCCAACCACGTCACGATACTCCCCACCGGGCCCACCGGTGAAACGTGGAAAGTCGGGGTGTGACAGGTTGGTATCAGAGCCAACACTGAGTGAATTAAACACTAGCCTTTTTGTGTTTAATCTCAGTTACACAGTTGCACATTCTTGAGTCTAGACAAGAACATAGGACAAATTCTAATTCGTTTTATTTTGTCCTTATTTGATTCCTTTGTTATTTTCTGATTAGCTCTTGCATGGGCAAGTCATTTTCGGTAGAAATCCCATTTAGGGCAACCATATACTTGTTTAAACTTTAATGGAACGATTATATTTAAAATATCATTTCCTATATTATAAGATCTACCATTATAATAAAATGGCAATATCTAAAAAGGACAAGACCTAGCTCATGTGTCATTTTAAGACAGGGCCAAGACGGTAGTTCCACAATTAGATTCAGATCCTCGTTAACACCTCAAATTAGGATCGTTCTGCATTAAATATTAAAAAGGAATCTTAAAGGTAAACCTAGCCTATATGACGAGGCCAAGATGGTAGGACCTATTCAAAAGATTCAAATTCTTGTTAACACCTAAGAACGTGTTAGCACTCTTGACAAATGTGATTCGAGAAAATCACAATAGTAATCCCTATACGGGAAATTTAAAAAAAAAAAATTCTAATTTTGCCTTATGATCTAGAAATCATGGCTTACATCATCCTATAAGATGATCATACTATAACCATCCCTTAGAAGGGAAGTGCCTACGGGCTATAACGTATTGTCCATCTGAGACACTGACATTGTGATCTTTATGATTCCTTGTCTAAGGTGGGGAGCTATGCTCAAGCCTAATAGTCTATATGATCAATGCGATCATGACTAATATCATATAACATCCTAGTGATGTTTTGCCTACAGGCTATAATGTATTGTCCATTTGAGACATTGACATTTTGATCTTTATGGTTCCTTGTCTATGGTGGTGAGCTATGCTCAAGCCTATTAGTCTATATGATCAATGTGATCATGACTAATATCATCTAATACGATGATCATATTATAAACATCCATTAGGGATGAAGTGCCTACGGGCTAAACTTGTTGTCCGATAAGACAACGACAATGGTGGTCTTTGACCCTGTCTAAAGATGTTGGAATACGTCCAAGCATAATAGTCGGTATGATCCATACGATCTCGACTAATAGCATCTGAAAAGATGATCATATCATAAACATCCCTCAGAAGGGAAATGCCCACGGGCTATATCTATTGTCCTAGAAGACGAAAGACAGTTGTAGTCGTCGACTCTCTGTCAAGAAAAGTAACCAACTATGCTCAAACTTTAAATGCCTCGATCTCAAACGATCATGGCTTGTAAATTCAAAACTGTCCTCGTGACAAGGCCCGTTGTGCCACTTTAAATATCCTTAATGTTTTATAACTAGGATAAATTATAATGAAAATGCTCCAACAAATCTTAGATTGATATTTTATATCTATTAGGAATCACTCTTTTCTGATATCCTTATGGCAAGCTTTCAAGCTATCCAAATTCATCAATTTAATAAAGACAGATGTGACATTCTGATCCCCTGTCAAAAAGGTGATGGACTAGGTCCAACCCTTAAATGCCATTGATGGTCTTTTGTGACCTAGGCTAAGTGATATTGATATTCTTTTTAATGACGTTCATTAAGAATGTTAGTGCCATATTGGCCTGTATAGTTTAATGAAACCATGGTTAGTATATGTTAAGACCATCAGGGTGATGAATAGCAGTTGTTGGATTGCAACTGAGTAAATGATTCATTTGGTGATAGGAACCATTTTTTTTCTGTTCCTGCTAGAAATCTTCAGTCATATGATTCGAGTGCACCCTCTCCAGATGAAGTACGTCAGAATATGAAATTGATATCTCTTGATCTCTATCGATTAAGAATACCATATGGTATGACAAAAGCACCATATGAGGATTGGTATATCTTAATATGTTCCATAGATTGCTTCCATGCCTGATCAGTATGGAGGTTTAATGCATGGAACCCCAAAGATATTCCAATGGTCATACGGTATTAAGGTCAACTAATGGCATTCAAAGAAAATATCTAGAAAATAGAATTTTTCCAAATAAATGTTTCCTGGTAAAGGAACCTGTGGATTCATAACATAAAAGTGTCACTCATTTGGCACGAGCAAGGATGGATGAACTGGAGCCTCAGATTGGGAAAATCTCTGTAACCTCCTTGTATCTTGATTATCTTCTCCTAAGACTACCCTGTTTACCTCCCGAGAGGCAAGTAGAGTTAAGATTAACATCCCGCTTTAGGTTAGAGTGTTGTAAGAACTCCATGCTGATTATGGAATAACCGAAAACCTGATTAAGTAAATTTTAAGATAGGAGATTCATATAGCCTAACTCGATATTCTGAGAGTTTGATATTGTTGGGTAAGAAAGACGGATCATTTTGCTTATGCATACATTACCGCAACCCTAATTAGGCAACGATTAAGAATTGCCATCAGCTACCCAGGATCGTCGAATTGTTCGACTAACGACAAGGATTAGCTATTCCTTAAAATTAGTTAAGTAGTGGGTGGAATAACCATCTCACCTTAAGATAAGCTTTTCTGTAATAGTTGATATGTAAGCATCAAGGCTGCTCCCTTGGAGACCTTGTAAAGATGGAATGTTAAACATCTATTGTTAGGACAATAGATTGGTAAGTCCACTTATAAGGATCTGTAAGTTGCCAGTATTCGGCAGAAAATCAAGAATTTATGATAATAGCAAACCTCCTAAATTCTTGTTAAGGAATGAGGTTCAACAGAAGATATCACCCAGAAAGGGTGTGCCAAATTTGTTAAATCATCAGGCTAGTTAAGCTCTGAATATATAGAATCATTCGAAGGAAATCGAATGTATCAAGATCAAGTAGCTTATAAGCTAAAACCTATTGAAGGAGCTTGGCGGAGCTCGCAATACATTGCACACTAGTGGCTGAAGGATGTGTTTCGCCAATAAGTCAAGACGCACTATCACATAATGATATGCAGACTTATGATGTGATGAGCAACCTGTGTTGATTAAGGATCGACAGGATTAGAAGCTCCAAAAAGATACATGTACCTATTATAAAGGTCAATTGGAGTGCCTTAAAGGCTCAAAGGTACTGGGGAAGATTAAGCCCAATATAAGGCAGAAAATACTTCCTTACTTTAACAAATCTCGAGGTCGAGATTTCTTTTAAGGGGGTGAGGATGTAACACCTCGAAAATTCACGTCCTATAATGTATTGACACGTGTCATATGTTTGAACGTGTGAAAGAATGTTCTTAAAGGACTAAAGTTGACAAAACATGGAAACCATGTGAATATGAGGGTGCCAAAAATGTCAACAATGGGTAATTATACTTTACAATAACCCTACATGATGCTCATACCTTCAAACGAATAAATCATGGATCATACGAAGCTAATTATGAAAGAAAGTGAGTGATTACAAACTACAGGGGTTAAATGTGTCAACATGTTTAAGTTATACCTCTGAGTGACCTTTTAACAAACCCGGAGCTTTGTAACGGTTAATTATGCTCACTAGAATGCACGATATAAATTTCATAAAGTTTCGTTATCGTATGAGAAAGTTATGATCAAATTCGTATGCGAAGGGTTAAAAGCGTCAACGTTGAAAGTTATGAGTTTTCGGGTAATAACAAAGTGATCAAGGACTAGATAAATTGGGTATAAGTCCTAAAGCCCTTGTAAGTAAATATAGAGGGCTCAAAGTGCAAAATATAAGTTAGTTGACCTTTCGGAAGGGCCAAGAGACATATATGCAAAAACTAGAAATTTTGAAGTCTGATCAGAAGGCTTGCGCACCGCAAGACTTATCCTTACGGTGCGCAAGGAGTTGCCAGCGACAGAAAAACCTCCTGTTTGCTGTTTAAACGCAATGCTCGACCTTTAAACGATTTTCCTCATCTTTCTTGACCCCTAAACAACCCCTAGACACTTAGGGACACTTGTGGATGAGTTGTGGTCAGTTGTAGACTTGTGTGTCAACAATCTATGGTGATTTGATCACTATAAAAGGCCATGAAGTTGCAACCATTTGATCATTCACTTCTTGTGCAATTCTGGAGCTTTTGGGAGCTTAAGAGCAGACACAAGACCTTCCTAATCAAGCATAGGACTTCAGTAAGTTTGCTTAACCTTCCTTAGTTAAGTTTTTACTTAGTTTAAGCTTAAAAGTCAAACCGTCGTAATTAACGGTTGACTTAACGATTAATCATTGTTGGTCCAGTGATTAGTCGAATTGAAAGTAGTTATAAGTTGGTAATTATGTGGGTAATAAACCCTTAAAAGGGTTCCCCCTGATTCCCACTCTAACTAGGTCAAATGTCGGGTCAAACTTGTGATTAAAAAGTCAACAGGATACTTAGTTTCTAATTTATGCATAATTAGCAATGTAGAACACATACAACCTGTTTGATCATTAATATAACTTGGTAATTAGTGTAAGAACATGTCTAAACATGTTCAACCCGACAATTTACTGTTTAGACCCGGTTCGGAACCGAAAGTCGCAAAGCTTTGACTTTTGCTTTGACTTCAGTTCTGACCCGTTTTGGTATGATTTAGAAATACCTTAGAGCTCTATTTGGACCAGGTTACATGCTAGTATAACCCTATGTGATTATACACCATGGTTCATTAGTTAACCAATTAATACGCATGATTCCGTTAATTGCTCATATGTTGACCATTATGCCCTTTTCAACTTAAAACGTGATTATTGAAAATGTAAAAGAGTAGAACCCTTAGTTACTGATATTTAAACTTGCACCCAAAGTTTGACATCAGTTTGAGGTGTATAATAAGAGTTATGCTCATTAGCGTAAATTGAAGGCTTTGTGTTAAATAAACGGCGTAATTAGCGTATAGCCTATTTAAACATACTTTTGATATCAAACTCTTTACCCACTGATGTAATATATTATTTTGGGATTTTTGAAGATTTTTAATTAATTTTAGGCTGAGCATAACTTATAGTCATAGGCTTAATCCGGTAATTGTCGGTTTTGCCCTTACGGGACATAAAATGAGTTTTACATATCTAATCGACTCCAATCCTTTTACTACTGATTAGATATGATAAATAAATTATTTTAAGCCTTCTGGAATGATAAAAATATCAGCTTTATGTATAGAACCCGGAAATGGCTTCTAATCGCCTTATTAAGCGTTTTAACGCATAGTATGTACTAAAACTATTTTAAACATACAAGGGTTGATACCTACTGATATTTTAGGTAAATTATAATATTTTAACAGTAAGCAAAGGTTGTTAAACTCAGACTTCAGTTTTGAGCTTTTCGGCTTATGTGAAATTACCAAAATGCCCATACGGTGCATAGTTGGTTATAATTGATAAATTTCACATATATACTTTACCCTACTGTTATAACTTAGTAAAATAAGTATTTTTGCTGATTATATCAGACCTGTAACTCAGGTAAATACTTAAACTCTTTTATAAACTTTTAAATGACCAAACTACCCCTACGGGGCATAGTTTGTGTTTAAATTCGTTTCGGGCATAATAAAAGACATCTTACTGATGTCACAACATATTTGAAGCATATTAACTTAGGAAACCTGTATATGGCTCTTATGTTCACCCGTTACGCTTATTACGCGTTCGGTACGGTTTATGTAACTAGTTTACATAAATTAACCGAAACGGGTCAAACCTTATCGGTTCTATCTCAAAATCCAGAATGTGTATGAAATACCCATATTAAGCAAGTATTCAAACTTGTCGGGTCTAAATCACATTCTATTTCGGTCTTCGCCTTATCATGCGTTTGAACCGTATCTTTCTTTAAGACTAACCGGTCTAAGCTTAGGCTTAATTAAAGACCCGTTAGCATTCTAATTGGTTATTTATACCATCATTCCAGACTAGAGCTTTCCGGTAAAATTACCTACGCTTACTTAAGTGAATACGGATGAGTTATTAAATTCTTGCTATTTAAGACAGGAGCTAGCTCAGGTAAATACTCTTAACTTATTTTCCCTATACGGGCTTGGGATACGGTATAATGATACCGCTTGGTCGGGTGTTGAATGTTTAATCGGATTGTGATTAAATTATTGAGGTAACCCGGTTTAATCTGTATTGTTTGAAATAAAAGCCTTTAGGGGTTAATGACCATGTCCCGGATATCCTTGACATCATTGTATTATAAAATGGCCACGTCTTAAGCACGGGGTGTAGGCATACACCTGAAAGTTGCTTAAGGAATAACGGTATCTCACTCTCATGTGGGCCTATACTTGTGGCGTGTCTGTTAATCTGACTCGGTTTCTACATCGGGCCCTGAACGTACAACGAACATGTAAATCTGTAAACAAGATTATAAATATAATTGTCCCAAGTTATAAAAGATTAATTTTGCCTCCGTGCATTTTAATCAAAGTGTCAAATTATTTTGTGCCTGGTGCATTTAAATCAATTTTCTTAAACTCTTTTCAAATGAGTCGGTTGAGTGTATTTACCAGTGAAAACTGACGTATTTTCCAAAAAGGTTAAGTGACAGGTACTGAACGTAATTGGCTGGAAGCTCAGGGCGCTAAAAAGGAATCTTGCAAGTTCTAGGCGTCTAAAGTCTGTTGAACAATGTTTATGTTTTAAGATCCGCCTGTGGATCCTTTACTTTCCGTTGTAATACTTGATATTACTTTATATTCGGATTGTAATATATTTATCATTTGCTTCCGCTGTGCATTTATATATTGTGTTGTTGACTATTATGTTGCCAACCACGTCACGATACTCCCCACCGGGCCCACCGGTGAAACGTGGAAAGTCGGGGTGTGACATAAAGGTTGTCTTAATTTAAAGCGATAATGTTCGCTATATTGATTAATAAGACCAGGATTGGTTAGAACTTGTTGGTAGTCATCATAATGGAGGATTCCGTAGATGAGCCAAACGGGTCAAATAATTGATTAATGCGTGGCAAACGCTTTGTAGTATAATAGATTGGTCCTTTGTTATTGTTGATAATCGACATATTAAAATACGAGAATTCAACATGTTGATTTGTAAGAATGAGAAATCCGAGAGTTTGGTTCGGGCTAAATGACCAAATCAATCAAAACATAGACATGCAGTGTCTACCGTAAATTACGGTATTCACCGTAATTTACGGTAGAGATCAAAAGCTTACGGTGGTTCAGTACTGTGCTATGGTGGACTGGTATAACTTAGTGTCTACCGTAACTTACGGTAGATACCGTAAGTTACGGTAGAGTCCAGAAGCCTTTGTTAAATCTTGCATATTATGGCTATTCAAATCCGTTTCTAAGCGTAGTTTCGATTAAGCAATAATTCCAAGAACTCTAATACTAATATTGGTCAAAATTTCAGTTTGTAGGTATAGCAAGTATGTGGACGACGATCAAGCATGTTTTGAAGAACCGAACACGAACTTTTGAAGCTTCCGCTTAAATTAACTTTGTTTAGACAATGTTTATGATGTAAATGATCTACTAATCATGTTTTGAATGTTTAAACTAATTAGTAGTTAACTAGTATGTGATCCTTTTAAAACTTCGATTTTGTATTTACTTTGAAGTAAGGTACCGTTTATATATAATCTCGCGTATTTACATTAAATTCTTATAAAATTAAGACGGGTGTTACAAGTTGGTAATCAGAGCTTAAGGTTGTAAACAAAGTGTTCGGTTCAAGCTTGATCGATCGTCTGGTAAGAATTAATTCATTATTTTAGTAGATCCTACCTCATGTATGAAATGAGATGTGAATCGATGTGCATGGGAAGGGTGTGTTAACACACTCAAACCCGGAAAGTGCACCAAATGTGAACGGTAAAGGCAAGTCACGCACTTGGCTAAACCAAAGCAAATAAAGCTATGTTATAAATGAAATGTTTAATGTTTAATGTAAACATTTCAGTTTCAAGATGTCGAAAGGAAACGATAATGATCCGGTGCCGACAAGCACCGAACAAATGAAAGAGATAATTGCCGAAGAAGTGGGAAAGGCAATTGAAGGAAGTCTATCCGGGTTTATAGACAAAACTAGGTTAATGCCCGCGCGATGCGCGGCTT
Organism: Helianthus tuberosus; assembly: GCA_030545235.1. NCBI lineage: Eukaryota > Viridiplantae > Streptophyta > Magnoliopsida > Asterales > Asteraceae > Helianthus > Helianthus tuberosus. The sequence goes on from CM060400.1 coordinate 143,999,331, forward strand.
CATGCAAAACCATATTATTTACTTTGAAATGAAATATTCTGAACAAATACATACATTGGAAGAAAAAAACAGAAAACTTTTCAAATGCCGGGAATAACTTCCTCTAATGCAAAAAATGTAATAACTTGAAATTGAAAACCATAACGAATGTCAAAAACCAAGAAAACCATATAAAAAGTTAATATCTACCATATGAAAGGCAAAAAACATGACCTAAATGTCATATAACTAATGACTACGCCTAACGTAAGGTACAACCAGTTCAACACTCAACACCTGGTCATTTTCATCAAAAGAATAATGAACCCTGTCACGGACGTTAATTCGAGCTGCTTTCATAAACTTCTTCCACCTGGTTAACGCGTATCGAAAACCTCCGTCGCTTTTTCTTTCACGTCTGGTACCGTTAGTAAATTGCTGTAGGGGATCTAGATGCATAAGCCTAACAGTGATATCTTTTAAACCTTCATCAAGTCTAGCCATCCGTGATACAGGATCAGGAATCCTCTGTATTGTTGTAAAAATAAAATTAATAATAAATATGAAACTAAAAGAAGAATGTTTATTAAGTAACAAAAAATTGTAACACTTGTTTTTTTGCGGTTTGTAAAATGATATTAAAACTTACAAAATAACGTTCACAAGCCATACGAACAAAACGACGAACACCACCAGGTATTTGTTCATCAACTTCATTTTCAGCATCGATAGGTGCAACGTCAGCCTGCAAATTAAATATATAACATGTATTACATTAACATATATAAAATATATATTTAAGTACCAAAATGTAACTTACCTCATCGACATCTACATCAGGAAAATTCATTTCAACACCGTTTTTTCCAAAAAAATTTAAATGGAAAAAATTACCAAAAGCTTTTGTAAATAACAAAAAACAACCAGCCTTCAACTGTAACTGACTGACAATTACGTCAATACCAACGGTAAAACTGACTTTACCGTCAGACGTTTCAATGGCAACGTTAAACGTTTTGTTATCTATAATTACAGTAGAGATTACATCATTTGATGAATAATCATAATTTTTTGGCAGGATACATTCAGGAATGACCTGTGGGAATGATAAAAAAAGAAAAAAACAAATTAGTTTTAATATAAGTAAAGTAATACATCAACACATTAAGAAAAATAAAAAATAGAATTTATCTTACATAAAAATGAGATGATGGAGGGAGCAGATACGTCCAGAAAGAGCCACGACTAACCCCATCAACGAAATATGTTAATTTAAACGTAGTAGAATCTACAGGATTAAATACTACCAAACAGCCTTTGGTTAGTTGCAAATGTTCTACAACATTGGACCAACCATGAAAAAAGAATAACTTTCCTTTATCAGCGCTTAAAGAAACATTAAATAGTCGGCCATCTTCAATGTGTATAATAACATTTGTAGGGCCTTTATCTACACCCCATAGTTTGACCGCAACGTCATCTGGAATGGACTAATAAAACAAACAATTGCAAAATTAATTATAATTACAGTGAAAATATATAATCTATGCAATAATAATAAACTGTATTTAATAATAAGAAAATAAAAGAACAAAAATAACTTATGTAATAATTTATCATTTACCAGAATAACTTCATCTGCTACATTCATTAGCCTACAGAACCAGGGTCCTCTGAAACTGATTTAAAATTTTCGATGTTAATAAAGTGTAACATGTTAATGTTAGTGTGAGAAAAAAAACAAAAACATGAAAAAAAAAACACAGATACTACATATGAAATGTTACATAAACTAACAAAATGAACAAAAAATACCTTGATGAACTTTCTGCCATATGAAATACCTAGAAAAACAGGTTACATAAACAAACCACATCAGATGAATTATTAAAAAAATTATAAATAACAACATAAAAAACAATCTGAACGACATGTTATAATAACAATCCATATATAACAAACCTCATCAAAAGTATCTTTTATTCCAAAATCTATAATAAATGGAGGCAACCGATGATATAACCATTATGATACATCATAATAAAAAATCGTGTAGCCAACTAATTTACACTGACAATTAAGAAAATTTAAAACCCCTTGAAATATATAATACTATTATCCTATAATCAAATATAGATAAAGTGACCTCAAAAGTTGATAGATTACATAAACATGTGATATAAAAACAAAATCATAAGAATTTCCATGACAATCAGAATCAGGGTTTGTATAACATAAACTTAATCAATAAATCAGACTAAAAAAATCATATAAACGGAATCATATCAAAATAAAAAATTCATAAAAAAAATATATTCAATAACAATCGGATTCAGGGTTTCCTATATACATCATAATCTGCATCAAAATCGGTTTTAGGGTTTCGCATAAACATCATATTGTATAAGAAAACCATAATCTTAAAACCCCTTAATCAACATATTTTAAAATGCCAATGGGATTTATGCTTTTGAATGACATTCACAAACTTATTAACAATCCCAATCCAATAAAAGTTATTTTACATAAATTCAAATAGAACTTAAGAAAGATATTCATAACAATCGGATCATGGGTTTCGTCTAAACTTTATAGAATAAATATACATTATAATTAAAAGTATTCTGAATGAAAATCGGTTTTGGGTTTTGCAGAAACAACGTATTCGTTAACAAAACCATAATCTTAAAACGCAAAAATGAACATATTTTTAAATACCAATGGGATTTAGGGTTAAATAAAAAAAAAGTTTAAACACATTAAATAAAAGGAGAAACACATGAATAATGATTAAAGAAGGAATTTAAGAAAAACAACTTACAGATTTGTAGAGGGATATGTGAAATTCAGAAATCGATTCAAGAAAAAGTAGATGTAGATGAAGACGATGAAGAATGTAAAAGCATCTATATATGTAGATCCACTGAAGAACTTCATTGTTATATGGAAACCGAATGTATTCTTGGAAGAAGATTGGAGTGAAGTTGAAGAGTTGTTTGGAACCATAATTACAAAGGAAGTAACTAAATTTTTAAAAAAATATAACGGCAACCTAATTATAGAAAAAATGTCTAATTACAGAAACATACTTATAATATCAAATTGATAAATTAAGCATAAAAACATTACTCTGTTTATAGAAAAAAAAACGTTTTTAAAAAGAAATTAAATTTCATAAATTAAGTAAAATGCAATAAATATGGTCGGAACTACAGAAATCAATAAAAATCAAAAACTTGATTTTGTTTGAAACAAAAATCAACAAAAACCTCTGATCAACAAAGAACAATAACTTAACCATAACTGCAAAGGAAATAAGCAAATTTTTTTTAAAATATAACGGCAACCTAATTATAGAAACAATGCCTAATTACAGAAATATACTTAGAATTTAAATTTCATAAATTAAGCTTAAAAACATTAATCTGTTTATAGAAAAAAGACGTTTTTAAAAAGAAATTAAAGATATCTTTAAAGCAAAATTGAAAAAATGATAACTGAAAAATCAAATTATACTATTTTTCAAAACACTGTTAATTTAATAAGAATAAGAATAAGGCATAAGGCAGACTACATATATAAAAAAACAAACAATATCAATTAAAATCAATTAAATATATTATTAATTAAAAAAACCATAACACAAAAAACATTCAGAATATATTATTAATTAAAAAAACTAAACATAAAGCATAAATAAAATTATATATGATAAACTTTAAAAAAATAAATAAAAGTATAAGATTTAACTAACCTCTGTTGCTTGACGAATGGTGGGATTCCGCTCGTTATGACGGAGTTAGGGATTCACATGAAAAAAAAATCAACTAAAATTAGTAACAGCGATAAATATGGTCGGATCTACAGAAATCAATAAAAATCAAAAACTTTATTTTGTTTGAAACAAAAATCATATCTCCATCCAGAAGTATTCATATCTCCAACCAACTCTCTCTTTCTTCTCTATTCAATATCACAAAGATCCAACTCTCTCTTTCTTCTATATTCATGGTGAAGTTGCAAAACATTTATATTGTAAGACTGTCAGGCTCAGATTATGAAAAAAGATGACAACACCATGGCTGCAAGAGAGGTTGCATGAACAACTGCCATCCTACAACCTTGCCATACCATAATGCTATCTTCATTCAATTTTTACTCAGATCTACAAAATCATCATAGCCTTATGTTCAAAGGACAAGTCCAATGCACTTTGAATTCATTTTTATTCACCTTCACAGTCAACACTAAATGATTTGCTCAAGTATTTCAAATGATTTCAAAATGTCAAACCTCACTTATTCGGGCAGACGTCTGGTTCATCATAGTTTTAGTCTCAGGTGAGAAGCATCTCATCAACATCATTGACTAAGTATCCCTTAGGTGACATCGATCTAATTATCATCAACCAAACATCGATTACACCCAACACTACCTAGAACAGCCGCGAACGACAGCCAGCAACGATTAGGTCATGTTGCAACAACACGGCAGCTCTAGCCATCATAGCCTCAGATGACAAAAACATCTGTCCTGATAAAAAATGAATAGATCAATTTCAAAACTTAGCCTCAGATGAGTAAATCCTAATTGAATATTGATGTAACAACACATACAGGGTCAGTCAACACAGTTGAGATGATACAGGTTCAGGTAACAAAAAGAAACCCTCTGTTGTAGAAGCAACCAGTGAGAGAGTTTTGATGGAATTTTTAAGAGGGGTCGGTGACATTGTCGAGGAGTGTAAGGAAATGCTATCACTTAGCATTTCCTGACACTCCTCGACAACATCACCGACCCCTCCATTTTTCAAGCAAAACACTCTCACTGGTTGCTTCTTCAACAGAGGGTTTCTCCTTATTACCTTGAACATGTATCATCTAAACTGTATTTAACACATCCTTTGTGTCTTCGTATCTTCATTAATAGCTAAAAACATGACACGTAGGCAAATAGAGGTCATCCTGTAATCTCCCTTAATAGATAGTAGAGAATCTGAAAACACTACATGTAATCAAAATACACGAATTAGATCTGTAATTTCTAAAATTAAGCAAATTACTACAAAAATGTAATAAAATTATATAAAACGAATCAAGGCAAAAAGGCACTAAATAGACACATTCAGCCCTAATTCAAGATATCAGTCATTCAAAAGATTCAGTGCCTAATCTATAGATGATTGAAGTTAAAAAATGATTTATAAGTGAATAAATTGAATGAATTAAGTGAATATATATACAAATTTCGTTTAATTATTTTTTTCAAGTTGAAATATCAGTTGAGTAATATAAAAATATGTTACCTAAGTTAACAATTTAGTATTTTTAGAAATGGATTGACATTACTAAAAAAAATACAAATCTCAAAAAGATTAGGCACCAACTTTTTCGTATACCTAAAAGGAATGTATGAAAAACAACACAAAATGAAATACCACCCTAAAAAATTACCACATCTTATACATCAAATTTAATATTAAAAAGGTAAACTCAAACTGTAAAACGGTTGAAAATTCAGGTTTTTGACCAACCAAAGAAAATTAAAAAATGCCATATAATTTAGCATACGGTTGTTTAGTTTTTTTGGTAATATATATGTAGTTAATTTAGGATTTTTTTTACTAAACTTAATTGTTTAAATACAAAATATTATATGTCAGCAACGATTTTAAAAAATTTACATATATAAGTTTGAAAATTTGTTTTTAATTTCCAACTTTAAATAAAACAACCTTAATAATGTTCATTAAAATAAAAAAAAACCAATTTGATATAAATAATTAATTAAACTGTTTTTAAAAAAATATTTCAATTATTTCAGTGTACAAACTTTATTTTATTTCCTTTATAAATTTGTATTTCACTAACCAAACCTTTTTATGTATAAAATAGTACCATATTTAAAATAAAATTTCCAATTGTAGATATTCAATGAATGTTAGGAAAACTCTAAATTGATTAAAATGGAACAGTTTTATTAAAAAAATAATTATAGTCAGTTATACAATTTAAAAAAGGAAACAAAATCATATTAAAATTTTGTTTTACGTAAATCTTTAAAAAACTGACGGTTTATTATAATAATATTTAATAAAATAATAGAGTTGGCACTAATCAAACAATGTACTTAAATGATGTTTAATATGATGAATACTTTACTTGATTCCTAAATTAAGATACATACAATTTTGAAGCACTAATTATTTCACAAAAAGATAGAATATTAACCACAAACATGTAGCAAAACCAATAACATTAACGTCTACCAATCTATAATCAAATATGTTCAAAAACTGAGTTCTTCGGCCACACATATAAACGGCCCAAAAAGAGTGTCAGCAACATCTACCATCACATATGTTTAACGTAACAACCACAACAAAAACCTACCATTAAATGTATACTAACGACCACACCTTGAAAATAGTACCAAAACATACCATGTACCTTCACCAAGTCAGTTATAAAGCAACATACCTTTACTTTTAACAAATACCATATGAAACGAAGAACCGTATACCAACCGTTTGTCTCTAACAAACTCCCTCATACCAGTCACATTGAATCGCGGACAGCCTTGCGAGAACTCCTTACCAATAGCTACATCCCAAGTTCGACCAGCGCTGTCCTTGATGATCAAATCCATCTTTCGATCTAAACCATGAGTTTGAGCCCACTTCTTCTTCAGACACTACAGATGAGAATATAAATGTTAATAATACATACCATTAAAACTGATTTTCCTACAACTAATGATTTAAAGTGGATTCACTTAACATACATTAATGGTATGAAGAAGTAAATAATACAAACTTACGTAATGATTGTCAACAACAAAAGTAACCGGTACTTCGTCATCAACACTCTGTTCAAATACAGGTGCAGCAACCGCATCAGGCACCTCATCATCAGACACTTCAATTACGCCATCACTTGGTTGTTTTTTGATAACAGAAAGTTCAGGCGGGTAAGTTAGAAGGGCAGGCTTACAACAAAAAACACTCAAATCAAACGTCTTACGATCAATCATTTCAAATACCAACAAATGATCATCAGTTATCGACATCTCCTCCTTGATCTGACTCCAACCTGTGGTAATGTAAATGTTATGGTCTAAAATTTCCATCCGAACAACCCATTTACGATTTCCAGCAGAACGAATCAAAATCGGATCTGAAGGACAGATATTCAGCATAGAGTGATGAACAAACAACCTGTTCACAAACTACAGAAAGAATAAAACAGTATCAGGATCAATGGTATAGCCGGAATAGAAAAAAATGAATGAACGCAAAGATAAAATAATTTAAAAACGTATAAGTTCAATTACCATGCAGTCGTCTCGGTCTTTAAAATCATTTTTAGGTTTGTAGTAGAAGTAGTTAGATGGTGCTAGAGAAATGTCTTGATAAAAGTGGAATAGGCGGAACAAAGATAAATGTAACACCTCGAAAATTCACGTCCTATAATGTGTAGACACGTGTCATATGTTTGAACGTGTGAAAGAATGTTATAGAAGGACTAAAGTTGACAATCATGGAAAGTATGTGAAAATACGAGTTCTAAATGTCAATAGTGAATAAATATATTATATATTAACCCTACATGATGCTCATACCTTCAAACGAATAAATCATGGATCACACGAAGCTAAATATGAAAGAAAGTGAGAGATTACAAACTACAGGGGCTAAATGTGTCAACATGTTTAAGTTATACCTCTGAGTGACCTTTTGACAAACCCGAAGCTTTGTAACGGTTAATTATGCTCACTAGAATACACATTTTAAATTTCATAAAGTTTCGTTATCGTATGAGAAGGTTATGATCAAATTCGTGTGCGAAGGGTTAAAGCGTCAACGTTGAAGTTTAGGACTTTTTGGGTAGCAATAAAGCTAACCAAGGACTAAACAAAGTGGGTAAATGTCTTAAGCCCTTATACATCAAATTGGAGGGCTTAAAGTGCAAGAAAATGATGTCTAAACAAAGTTTGAAGAGCCAAGGACCATAACACAAAAATCAAAAGATGAAGATTTTGTCAGATGAGGCCTAGCGCGACGCGATACCCATGGGGGGGGGGGCTTAACGTCACGCGAGGGTCTACCTGATCCGACTTTCTTGGGTTTTTGCCTGCTAAGTGCTTTGCAATCGACCTTTATCCGATTTTTCACATCTTGTGCGACCCCTAGGCACCCCCTAAACATCTAGGGACACTTGTTAGTGAGTTATGGTCAGTTGTAGACCCAAGTGTCAACAATCTATGGTGAAAAATTCACTATAAAAGGACCATGAAATTGCAAACATTCTTCACACCTTCCTTCAAGCTTTCTGATCATTTCTGGAGCTCAAGTCTTCTTCCAAGTGATCACTAATCAAGCTTAGGACTTCAGTAAGTTTGCTAATCCTTTCTTAATTAAGTTTTAGTTTAGTTTTAGCTTAAAAGTCAAACCGTCGTAATTAACGGTTGACTTTAAGATTAATCACTAATGATCCAGTGATTAGTCGAATCAAAAGTAGTTATAAGTTGGTAATTATGTGGGTAATAAACCCTTAAAAGGGTTCCCCCTGATTCCCACTCTAACTAGGTCAAATGTCGGGTCAAGCGTGTTAATAAAAAGTCAACAGAATGTTAAATTTACAATTTATGCATAATTAGCAATGTAGAACATACAAAACCTGTTTAATCATTAATATAAATTGGTAATAAGTGTAAGAACATGTCTAAACATGTTCAACCCGACAATTTCCTGTTTAGACCCGGTTCGGAACCGAAAGTCGCATAGTTTGACTTATACTTTGACTTTCAGTTCTGACCCGTTATGGTATGTTTTAGAAATACCTTAGAGCTTCATTTGGACCAGGTTACATGCTAGTATAACCCTCTGTGATTATACACCTCGGATCATTAGTTATCCAATTAATACGCATGATTCCGTTAATTGCTCATATGTTGACCATTATGCCCTTATTACCTTAAAACGTGATTTTTGGAAATGTAAAAGAGTAGAAACTTTAATTACTAATATATAAACTTGTAATGCAAAGTTTGACATCAGTTTGAAGTGTAGATTAAGAGTTATGCTCTTTAGCGTAAAATGAAAGCTTTATGTTAATAAAACGGCGTAATTAGCGTATAGCCTAGTTAAGCCTACTTTTTGATATAAAAATCTTTACCCACTGATGTAATATATTATTTTGGGATTTTTAAATATTTTTAATTAATTTTAGGCTGAGCATAACTCATAGACGTAGGCTTAACCCGGTAATTGTCGGTTTCGCCCTTACGGGCCATAAAATGAGTTTTACATATCTAAACGACTCCAAACCTTTTGCTAATGATCACATATGATAAATAAATTATTTTAAGCCTTCTGGAAATATAAAAATATCAGATTTAAGTATCGAACCCGGAAATGGCCTTTAATCGCCTATTTATGCGTTTTTAACGCATAGTATGTGCTATGACTATATTAAACATACAAGGGTTGATACCTACTGATATTTGAGGCAAATTATAATATTTTAACAGTAAGCAAAGGTGGTTAAACTCCGACTTCAGTTTTGAGCTTTTCGGCTTATGGAAATTACCAAAATACCCCTACGGGGCATAGTTTGGTTATAATTGATAAATTTCATGTATATACTTTAACCTACTGATATAACTTAGCAAATTGAGTATATTTGCTGGTTACATCAGGCCTGTAACTCATGTTGACACTTAAACTCTTTTACAACCTTTAAAATGACCAAACTACCCCTACGGGACATAGTTTGTGTTTAAATTCATTTCGGGCATAATAAATGATATCTTACTGATGTCACAACATATTTGGAGCATATTAACTTAGGAAACCTGTAAATGGCTCTCATTATTACCCGTTACGCTTATTACGCGTTCGATTCGGTTTATGTAACTAGTTTACATAAATTAGCCGAAACGGGTCAAACCTTGTCGGTTTTATCTCAAAAATCCAGAATGTGTATGAAATACCCATATTAAACAAGTCTCTGAACTTGTCGGGTCTAAATCACATTCTATCCGGTCTTCGCTTAATAGTGCGTACGAACCGTATCATTGAAACTAACCGGTCTAAGTTTAAGCTTAATTAAAGACCCGTTAGATTCTAATAGGTTATTATAAACATTCGTTCTAGATTAGGAGAACCAGTAAAAGCAACTTGCAATTTGCTTATTGTGATTTATACATTGCTCAGGTAAATACTTTTAACTTATTTTCCCTATACGGCCTTGGGTTACGGTATATAGAATACCGCTTGATCGGGCATCAAATCCTCCATCGTTTGGTGGGTAATTGAATAATTTGATCGGCTCGTTTAAACAGTCTTGTTACTTAAAGCCTTTGGGGGGTTAATGACCATGTCCCGGATATCCTTGGCATCATTTTACGAAATGGCCACGACTTAAGCGCGGGGTGTAGGCGTACACCCGTCAGTGCACAAAAGAATAATGTGGTGTGTCTATTGATCTTTAACTCGGACACGATCCGGGCTACTGAACGCACAAGGAACATGTAATTCGTTCACAAGATTATATATTTAAATAATTCTCCCAAGTTAAATAAAATGTTTATGCCACGTGCATCCAAACCAATTTTCAATCATTTTCCAAAATGAGTCAGTTGATTGTATTTACCAGTGTAAACTGACGTATTTTCCCAAAAAGATTAAATGCAGGTACTAAGCGTAATTGGCTGGGATTTCTCCTTAGCATCAATAGAAGTCTCGCAAGCTTAAGATGCCTGAAGTCTGTTGAACTATTAATTCCATTTTATTTTCGATCCATCTGTGGATAAACTTTCGAATATTGTGACATTTGATATTACAATATTAAATTCGGTTCAAACTTATCTTTTATATTGCTTCCGCTGTGCATATTAAATGTTGTGTTGTTTGACTATTAAGTTGCCAATCACGTCACGATACTCCCCACCGGGCCCACCGATGACACGTGGAAATCGGGGTGTGACAGGTTGGTATCAGAGCCAACTTTGAGTGAATTAAACACTAGCCTTTTGTGTTTAATCTCAATGACACAATTGCACATTTCTAAACTTTCGAGTCTAGACATATAACATAGGACAAATTCCACTTTGTTTGTGTTGTCCTTTATTTTGCATATATTTTTGTTTTGTTATCTCATGCTATATTGACAGGATTAACAAAATGCCGCCAAGATTCTTCCGAAGAAGAGGACGAGGAAAGGGGCCAATCACTGCCCCCAATGACAACGAAGCAGGACCCTCGAATGTGCGAGCTCCTTCGACCACAGAGAGTGACGATCCCCGGCAGAACCGGAGGAACCTCTTTGAGCCGGCTAGACGGTCGGTCTCACACAGCTCAACACCTCCTAACCCTTACGGGCCACAGCCGGAGTACGAGCCCAACAACCCTCAACCTTCATACATACCGTTACAGCGATCCTTATCGCACCACACTTTTGGAGACCCTACACCTGTCTTCAGGGGCCGGTTTAACCCGGCCGATTTCATACCAGAACCAGCGGGTTTTAACCCACTGGGGCCAGATGACCATTTCTCAGGCGATCACGCGGACGATATGGACGAGGACACAGACCCCGTCGAGCCAGCCAGTGGTACACTAAACCACCCGATAGAGATCTCTGACAGATCTTCTTTCCATCGATCACCCTATGTTGGTCCAGATAGCTTTCAAGCTATGTTTACCAGGCACGAATGGTACTATACACCTCCTCGCCATTCACCGCCTCAGCAGCAGCAACAACAGCAACAGGATCCCTCTGTGGATTCACGATTTGTGGCAGTTACGCCACCGCCTCCACCGCCGCCAGTTCAACCGGCACCTCCACAACCGCCAAGGCGTAGGAGAACCGGAGCGCGTATGTCTTCGCGAGCAGGAGACTTTCATTTTAGCTCTCCTCGTCAGTCAAGTGGCAGCCACTATCCGCCACATCAGGAGGACCCACAAATGGGTGGACCTTCACACCCAGTTGCACCGCAACCACCGCCTATGGGTTTTGATAACCCAATTCCAGCATACACGGGTTCCATGGCGTATAACCCGTTTGAACAACCAGTGCACACCAACTACAACTACGCCGAAGCCGACCCCTACATGGTAGCGGCTAACTACAACACCCAAGGACCCTATGGAGATCCATGGGGAGTAGGATACCCAACACATGGGTACCAAATACCTCCAAGACCTATTATCAGGCAACAATCGCAACCACCAAGGTTCTCCCCACCAGAGCGTGAAGAAATTCTGCAAAGGTTGGACCATGTAGAGCGAGAGTTTCACAGGGAACGAAGGGAGCGACAAACTTTCTTCCAAGGATTAACGAGCCTAATTAAAGGGAAGAGCAAGAAAGACCACTGAATCCTTCCATTTGTTATTGAGTCCCTGCGTGGGCCAGTCTTGCTGTATAAACCCCTGCGAGGGTATGCTTGTTTGTTTTGACCCCTGCGTGGATCTATATTTCTGTAAACCCCTACGAGGGTATGTTATTTGTGTGAGTCCCTGCGTGGACTATTATGTTATTAAGCCCCTGCGTGGGTAAGTACTTGTTTAAACCCCCGCGTGGGTAAGTATGTTTGTTGAAAAGACCCGTTTAGGGCAGCGTGAAATATTTTAATAAATTAATGGAATGTTTGTTTTATAAATTTCATGTTTGCCATTATGCGCATAGATAAATTATATATGAAATAAATAAATTAAAATCATTCCTTTTGAAATAATCTGCCTATGTAAATTTTTAAATAAGAATCTTAAAGAGTGAAACCTAGCCTTCGGGTCATTATAAGACCGGGCCAAGATGGTAAGACCTGATCAAAAGATTCAAATCCCAGTTAACATCTGAAAACATGTTAACACTCCTGGCAGACGTGATTCGTTAAAATCACACACGTCATTTTATATAAAGGATCTTTCTAAAGATTCCTAACCCAATTTTATGATATATGAATCATGGGTTTAGGTCATCAATTAAGATGATCATATTTTGACCATACGTGGTAATATAGCGCCTACGGGCCCTGCTCATTTCCATATGAGCCAAAAGACAGTGGTAGCGATGACTCCCTGTCAGATAAGGGTAATGAACTAGGTTCAAACCTTCATGCTTTGATTCTCTGAAATCCTAGCTTAAAATTTATGAATGTCCTTGTGACTAGGCCTATAGTGCCAGTATACCTTCATGTTTTGATTCTCTGAAATCATAGCTTATAAATTAAAAGTGTCCATGTGACTAGGCCTTTTGTGCCACAAATAAAACTGTTATTGTTTTATAATTAGGATAAATTATGATAGAAATCCTAAATAAATATGATAAATAAATTAACCAAATATGGTCTCTGTTTACCATGGTTAATGAATTACCCTAAGGGGCAATTCCATAATAAACTCCCAAATAAACTATTGTCCTTGTTTTCTGTAACAATTCAATTAAAATGGCTAACTCAGACGAGATAAATAGTCATCCAGTGGAGAACATTGATAACGCCCGGATTAATTTAACGGGTGCTGAATTAAAAGCGTTGGTAGACGACGCAGTTACTAAAGCATTGGAAAGGCAGTACGAAGAGTATAGTGGGACTCGTAGTAGGACCCTATCTACGCAGCCTTCAAAGCCACCGTCCAAGAAGGATGAACCGAAGAAAGATGATGATCGACACTCCTTGAACCACCACAGTGCTCCATCTCAGCAGGTTGTACTAAACCAGGGACCCCGTGACAAGGGTTGCTCTTATAAATATTTCGTTTCCTGCAAACCCCGGGATTTCACTGGGGAGAAAGGAGCCATTGACTGTATGACGTGGCTGGATGAGATGGATACGGTTGTGGATATCAGCGGATGCGCTGATAGAGACGTGGTCAAGTTTGTGTCGCAGTCTTTTAAGGGTGAAGCTTTAGCATGGTGGAGATCTCTGATTCAAGCCACCAGGAAAATCCCATTGTACAATATGTCATGGGATTAATTTGTTGCCCTCATCAGGGAAAATTACTGCCCTCAGCATGAGGTGGAGAAGATAGAGTCTGATTTTCTATCATTGCTGATGACAAACCTTGACTGTCAAGCTTACCTCACGAGCTTCAACACGATGTCCCGGCTGGTTCCATATCTGGTAACCCCGGAACCAAAAAGAATAGCTCGTTTTATCGGTGGTTTAGCCCCGGAAATCAAGGCAAGCGTAAAGGCTTCTCGGCCAGCTACTTTTAGATCTGTAGCTGACATATCCTTGTCCCTCACTTTGGATGCGGTCAGGCAGAGATCGCTGAGGAATAAGGAGGCTGAGAAGAGAAAACGTGAAGATGATAGTTCACGGAGATCGAACAAGAAACACCGTGGGAACGGTGACAACAAGAAAGGATCTGAGTCAAGGAAAGATGGGCATCATTCTGGTGAGAAGCCCAAGTGCAAGAATTGCAAGAAACAGCACTTTGGAAAGTGCAGACTTGAGTCGAACTCACAGACTCAGTCCAAAACCTATGCTTGTGGTATATGCAAGTCCACGGATCACAAGACCTTGGATTGCAAGAAGATGAAAGACGCAACGTGCTACCGTTGCAATGAAAAGGGGCACATTAAAACCAACTGCCCTAAATATGCCAAGAAGCCTGAAGAGGCCAAGAAGACTAATGCTAGAGTCTTCAGAATGGACGCGAAGGAAGCGGTTCTAGATGAAAACGTTATTACAGGTACTTTCCTTGTAAATGACGTCTATGCTAGAGTACTTTTTGATTCAGGCGCTGATAAGTCTTTCGTTGATAATAATTTTTGTGAATTGCTGAAATTACCTGTCAAAACCTTAAATGTGAATTATGAGGTGGAGTTAGCAGATGGCACCCTATAAACCATCTCAACTGTGTTAGATGGATGTGTTATATCCATTAAGAACCACTCTTTTCCTCTGTCTCTACTTCCCTTTAAATTGGCCGGTTTTGACATAGTTCTGGGTATGGACTGGTTATCTCATAACCAGGCCCAAATTGTCTGTAACAAGAAACAGGTGGTGATAAAGACTCCGTCTGGTGAATCACTTACCATTCGGGGAGATACCCAGTATGGACTACCTGAGCAAGTGACTATGCTTAAGGCTTCCAAGTGTTTAAAAAAGGGTTGTGTCATCTACATGGCACCGGTGATTATCGATGAACTTAAACCGAAGATAGAAGACATCCCTGTCATTTCTGAATACCCTGAAGTTTTCTCGGAAGAACTACCTGGTTTGCCACCAGATAGGCAAGTGGAATTCAGGATTGATATCATCCCCGGAGCAGCACCGGTTGCTAGAGCACCTTATAGGTTAGCGCCCATGGAAATGAAGGAATTAAGAACACAACTGGATGAATTGCTAGCTAAAGGTTTCATTAAACCTAGTTCGTCTCCATGGGGAGCGCCAGTCCTATTTGTGAAAAAGAAGGATGGATCGATGCGTCTGTGCATCGATTATCGTGAACTTAATAAGGTCACGATCAAGAACAGATATCCTTTGCCAAGGATCGACGATTTGTTCGATCAGTTACAAGGGGCAAGTTATTTCTCGAAGATTGACTTAAGGTCAGGCTACCATCAACTGAAGGTTAGAGATGAAGACGTGCACAAAACAGCATTTAGGACTCGTTATGGTCATTACGAGTTCCTAGTGATGCCTTTTGGGCTCACTAATGCACCGGCCGCGTTCATGGATCTCATGAATCGCGTTTGCAAGCCGTACTTAGATAAATTTGTCATCGTTTTCATCGACGACATTCTTATCTATTCGAAGAACCAAGCTGACCATGAGAAACACCTTCGATGTATTCTCAAACTCCTGCATCATGAGAAACTCTACGCCAAATTTTCCAAGTGTGAATTTTGGCTACGAGAAGTCCAATTTCTTGGACATGTGGTCAGTGAGCGTGGTATCCAGGTGGATCCCGCTAAAGTTGAAGCAGTAATGAACTGGCAAGAGCCAAAGACGCCTACAGAGATTCGTAGCTTCCTGGGATTGGCAGGATATTACAGGCGTTTTATCGAAAATTTTTCAAGGATTGCCGCACCCTTAACGTCCTTGACTAAGAAGAAGGTAAAGTTCGTTTGGGGCCCTAAGCAGCAAGAGTCCTTTGATATTCTGAATCAAAAGTTGAGCAACGCCCCAGCTCTGACGTTGCCAGAAGGAATCGAAGAATTTGTGGTTTACTGCGATGCATCGCACACTGGCATGGGGTGTGTGCTTATGCAGAAAGGCAAGGTTATTGCCTATGCTTCAAGACAGTTAAAGGTGCATGAAAAGAATTACACCACCCACGACTTGGAGTTGGGTGCCGTTGTATTCGCACTAAAACTGTGGAGGCATTATCTATATGGAATCAAGTGTGTGATCTATTCTGATCACAAGAGCCTTCAGCACCTGTTTAATCAGAAAGATTTAAACATGAGGCAACGCCGTTGGATGGAAACTTTAAATGATTATGATTGTGAAATCAGATACCATCCCGGCAAGGCGAATGTAGTCGCCGATGCCTTGAGTCGAAAGGAGAGGGTGAAACCCATCCGAATCAATGCCAAGCGCATGGAGATAAAGAACAGTTTGACTGAAAGGTTGTTAGCTGCATAGAAGGAAGCTGTGTTGGAAGCTAACTATCCTAATGAAAAGCTAGGGGTAACTGAGGAGCAGTTAACTCTTAGCAAGGACGGAATTCTAAGATTAAATGGACGCATATGGGTTCCAATTTATGGAGGACTTCGAGATGTCATCCTCCAGGAAGCCCATAGTTCCAAATACTCCGTTCACCCTGGAGCTGATAAGATGTACCAGGATCTAAGGGAAAATTATTGGTGGATAGGCTTGAAAAAGTCTGTAGCCACCTATGTAGCTAAATGCTTGACATGTGCGCAAGTCAAAGCCGAGCATCAGAAACTGTCAGGTTTGCTACAACAGCCTGAACTTCCTACGTGGAAGTGGGAAATGGTAACCATGGATTTTATCACCAAGTTACCTAAGACAAGGAAAGGCAATGATACAATATGGGTGATAGTTGATAGACTGACTAAGTCAGCACATTTCTTACCCATCAAGGAGACTTATAGCTCCGACATGTTAGCCCAGTTATACGTGGATAAGATTGTAGCCTTACATGGCATACCTGTGTCTATTATCTCTGACAGAGATACTAGATACACGTCACATTTCTGGAAGAGTTTCCAACAATCCTTGGGCACGCGTTTGAATTTCAGTACGGCTTACCATCCTCAGACAGACGGTCAGAGTGAGCGTACTATTCAAACGTTGGAAGACATGCTACGTGCATGTGTGATCGATTTGGGTGGTAGTTGGGATAAACACCTACCACTAATTGAGTTCTCCTACAACAATAGCTACCATACCAGCATTAAGGCTACGCCTTTTGAGACATTATACGGTAGAAAGTGTAGAACGCCAGTTTGTTGGGCGGAAGTTGGAGATGTCCAATTATCAGGACCAGAGATAGTGTTCGAAATGACGGACAAGATTGTCCAGATTCGTGACCGTCTCAAAGCTGCCCGAGATAGGCAGAAGAGTTACGCTGATCCAAAGCGTAAAGCTTTCCATTTCGAAGAAGGTGATAAAGTGTTACTTAAAGTATTACCCTGGAAGGGGGTGATGCGATTTGGTAAGAAAGGAAAGCTAAGCCCGAGATACATAGGACCTTTCGAGGTTATCGAACGTGTCGGGTCAGTTGCCTATAAGTTAAACTTACCCGAAGAGCTCAGTGGAATTCACAATGTGTTCCACATCTGCAATCTGAAAAAGTGTTTCGCTGATGAATCACTGGTAATACCGCATACAGATGTGCACATAGATGAGAGCTTGAAATTTATGGAAAAACCATTGTCGATTGAAGATCGACAGGTTAAAAAGCTTCGAAGGAAGCATGTACCTATTGTAAAGGTCAAATGGGATGCCCGTAGAGGACCCGAATATACGTGGGAGGTTGAATCCACGATGAAAGAAAAGTACCCTTATTTATTTCAGTAAATCTCGGGTCGAGATTTATTTTAAGGGGGTGAGGATGTAACACCTCGAAAATTCACGTCCTATAATGTGTAGACACGTGTCATATGTTTGAACGTGTGAAAGAATGTTATAGAAGGACTAAAGTTGACAATCATGGAAAGTATGTGAAAATACGAGTTCTAAATGTCAATAGTGAATAAATATATTATATATTAACCCTACATGATGCTCATACCTTCAAACGAATAAATCATGGATCACACGAAGCTAAATATGAAAGAAAGTGAGAGATTACAAACTACAGGGGCTAAATGTGTCAACATGTTTAAGTTATACCTCTGAGTGACCTTTTGACAAACCCGAAGCTTTGTAATGGTTAATTATGCTCACTAGAATACACATTTTAAATTTCATAAAGTTTCATTATCGTATGAGAAGGTTATGATCAAATTCGTGTGCGAAGGGTTAAAGCGTCAACGTTGAAGTTTAGGACTTTTCGGGTAGCAATAAAGCTAACCGAGGACTAAACAAAGTGGGTAAATGTCTTAAAGCCCTTATACATCAAATTGGAGGACTCAAAGTGCAAGAAAATGATGTCTAAACAAAGTTTGAAGAGCCAAGGACCATAACACAAAAATCAAAAGATGAAGATTTTGTCAGATGAGGCCTAGCGCGACGCGAGGCCCATGGGGGGGGGGGGGGGGCTTAGCGTCACGCGAGGGTCTACCTGATCCGACTTTCTTGGGTTTTTGCCTGCTAAGTGCTTTGCAATCGACCTTTATCCGATTTTTCACATCTTGTGCGACCCCTAGGCACCCCCTAAACATCTAGGGACACTTGTTAGTGAGTTATGGTCAGTTGTAGACCCAAGTGTCAACAATCTATGGTGAAAAATTCACTATAAAAGGACCATGAAATTGCAAACATTCTTCACACCTTCCTTCAAGCTTTCTGATCATTTCTGGAGCTCAAGTCTTCTTCCAAGTGATCACTAATCAAGCTTAGGACTTCAGTAAGTTTGCTAATCCTTTCTTAATTAAGTTTTAGTTTAGTTTTAGCTTAAAAGTCAAACCGTCGTAATTAACGGTTGACTTTAAGATTAATCACTAATGATCCAGTGATTAGTCGAATCAAAAGTAGTTATAAGTTGGTAATTATGTGGGTAATAAAACCTTAAAAGGGTTCCCCCTGATTTCCACTCTAACTAGGTCAAATGTCGGGTCAAACGTGTTAATAAAAAGTCAACAGAATGTTAAATTTACAATTTATGCATAATTAGCAATGTAGAACATACACAACCTGTTTAATCATTAATATAACTTGGTAATAAGTGTAAGAACATGTCTAAACATGTTCAACCCGACAATTTCCTGTTTAGACCCGGTTCGGAACCGAAAGTCGCATAGTTTGACTTATACTTTGACTTTCAGTTCTGACCCGTTATGGTATGTTTTAGAAATACCTTAGAGCTTCATTTGGACCAGGTTACATGCTAGTATAACCCTCTGTGATTATACACCTCGGATCATTAGTTATCCAATTAATACGCATGATTCCGTTAATTGCTCATATGTTGACCATTATGCCCTTATTACCTTAAAACGTGATTTTTGGAAATGTAAAAGAGTAGAAACTTTAATTACTGATATATAAACTTGTAATGCAAAGTTTGACATCAGTTTGAAGTGTAGATTAAGAGTTATTCTCTTTAGCGTAAAATGAAAGCTTTATGTTAATAAAACGACGTAATTAGCGTATAGCCTAGTTAAGCCTACTTTTTGATATAAAAATCTTTACCCACTGATGTAATATATTATTTTGGGATTTTTAAAGATTTTTAATTAATTTTAGGCTGAGCATAACTCATAGACGTAGGCTTAACCCGGTAATTGTCGGTTTCGCCCTTACGGGCCATAAAATGAGTTTTACATATCTAAACGACTCCAAACCTTTTGCTACTGATCACATATGAAAAATAAATTATTTTAAGCCTTCTGGAAATATAAAAATATCAGATTTAAGTATCGAACCCGGAAATGGCCTTTAATCGCCTTTTTAAGCGTTTTTAACGCATAGTATGTGCTATGACTATATTAAACATACAAGGGTTGATACCTACTGATATTTGAGGCAAATTATAATATTTTAACAGTAAGCAAAGGTTGTTAAACTCAGACTTCAGTTTTGAGCTTTTCGGCTTATGTGAAATTACCAAAATACCCCTACGGGGCATAGTTTGGTTATAATTGATAAATTTCACGTATATACTTTAACCTACTGATATAACTTAGCAAATTGAGTATATTTGCTGGTTACATCAGGCCTGTAACTCAGGTTGACACTTAAACTCTTTTACAACCTTTAAAATGACCAAACTACCCCTACGGGGCATAGTTTGTGTTTAAATTCATTTCGGGCATAATAAATGATATCTTACTGATGTCACAACATATTTGGAGCATATTAACTTAGGAAACCTGTAAATGGCTCTTATTATTACCCGTTACGCTTATTACGCGTTCGGTTCGGTTTATGTAACTAGTTTACATAAATTAGCCGAAACGGGTCAAACCTTGTCGGTTTTATCTCAAAAATCCAGAATGTGTATGAAATACCCATATTAAACAAGTCTATGAACTTGTCGGGTCTAAATCACATTCTATCCGGTCTTCGCTTAATAGTGCGTACGAACCGTATCATTGAAACTAACCGGTCTAAGTTTAAGCTTAATTAAAGACCCGTTAGATTCTAATAGGTTATTATAAACCTTCGTTCCAGATTAGGAGAACCAGTAAAAGCTACTTGAAATTTTCTTATTGTGATTTATACATTGCTCAGGTAAATACTTTTAACTTATTTTCCCTATACGGGCTTGGGTTACGGTATATAGAATACCGCTTGATCGGGCATCAAATCCTCCATCGTTTGGTGGGTAATTGAATAATTTGATCGGCTCGTTTAAACAGTCTTGTTACTTAAAGCCTTTGGGGGGTTAATGACCATGTCCCGGATATCCTTGGCATCATTTTACGAAATGGCCACGACTTAAGCGCGGGGTGTAGGCGTACACCCGTCAGTGCACAAAAGAATAATGTGGTGTGTCTATTGATCTTTAACCCGGACATGATCCGGGCTACTGAACGCACAAGGAACATGTAATTCGTTCACAAGATTATATATTTAAATAATTCTCCCAAGTTAAATAAAATGTTTATGCCACGTGCATCCAAACCAATTTTCAATCATTTTCCAAAATGAGTCAGTTGATTGTATTTACCAGTGTAAACTGACGTATTTTCCCAAAAAGATTAAATGCAGGTACTAAGCGTAATTGGCTGGGATTTCTCCTTAGCATCAATAGAAGTCTCGCAAGCTTAAGATGCCTGAAGTCTGTTGAACTATTAATTCCATTTTATTTTCGATCCATCTGTGGATAAACTTTCGAATATTGTGACATTTGATATTACAATATTAAATTCGGTTGAAACTTATCTTTTATATTGCTTCCGCTGTGCATATTAAATGTTGTGTTGTTTGACTATTAAGTTGCCAACCACGTCACGATACTCCCCACCGGGCCCACCGGTGACACGTGGAAATCGGGGTGTGACAATAAAGCTTCTTCATACTGACAAACAACCCACGAATCGTCCGGTAATTTCAAAGATGTGACAACATCAAACCAGCCATTGTAAAAAAAAATCGCCTGCAAGTTTGAACACTTTGACTTCAAAGGTCCTCCCATCAAGGGTCCTGATGATTGCATTTTTCTCTGGATAACCAAACTTCGTATTCCAGTCACCATAGTCAGCAGGAAGTTTCTGCAACGGAAAATATAAGTATCGTTAAATGCAATTATAATAACAGTAATCACAAAGTGTTATATTAAAACATCTTAATTTGTTTTCTTTAAATGATTATAATTTCAACATTCACCAACGATTTTCTGTCGCACTTCCACACACGCGCAGCGAATCCGTACACCATCTCGCTTCCAAAGTTGTTGTCTTTCACAACCCCAAATTGTATATCAAAACAGGTACATGTAACAAATATAGGTAACAAACGACTATTGGTTTTTACATCAAAGAAAATATCAAACGATATCAAAAAAGTATTCAGTTATTACATATTTAGTTAAAGAAATAAACAAATATAAATATTAAAAAAAACGGAATTAAAACCCTGATCGGCTATGAACATCAGTAAAAACAACAACTGACAATAAATCGACTATTACATACCGTAAAAAAGAAAATGTACAAAGAAATTAAAAACTTAATCAGCTATGAACAAAAGTAAGTTGAACAAATCACAATACATGAACAGGGTCCAACATCAAAATCTACTATAAGAGACGCATTGAATCTAACAAACAAACAACCTATCAAAAACAATTGAATCTGAAAATCGGGTAAAAGAAAACGAAAACGTATGTAAAAGATAGGGTTATATGAATCAAGCATAAATACCCTGAATGAAGACTATTATCTAATGAAGATTGCTTGTATCTCTTCAATAAATCGCCAATTTGATCCGGGCAGAAATGATTTCCTGCAAAATTAACATTATTAAAACTTATAATAGATCATCAAACCGCCTGATTAGAGATTACCGTATATGATTTGGTTTCAGTTATTACATATTTAAATCAATAAACAAACAAACATGGATACTAAATAAAATAATATCAGTAACATCACATACACTCAATCATCAACTAATTGATACTAAGTTAAAATAACATGTGAACAATATACTTAGTAACATATATCTATCGAACCTAATAATCAAAATACACTATTACAGACCCTATAAAAGAAAATGTACCACGAAATTAAACACCTAATCTGATATAAACAAAAGTAAAATCAACAAATCACAATATATGAACAAATAATTTAAAACCCTAAAACACAAAAAAAAAAAACCCAACATCAAAATCAACTATTAGAGACCATGAAAAATAAACTGTACAAATGAATTAAAACCCTAATCGGCTATGAACATCAGTAAAAACATCAACTTCAAATAAATTAGACACCTTGAGAAAAAAACTCTACAAATGAATTTAAAGCCTAATAGGATATGAACATCAGTAACATCAACAACTCACAATAAACGGACAACGAATTTAAAACCCTAAAACACAAAAAAAAAAAAAACCTTCAACATAAACCGCCTACGCTACTCTAACATACAAACAATGTAACAAGACCATTGAATCTGAAAATCGGATTAAATAAAACGAAATAGTATGAAAAAGATGAGGTTATCGGAATCAAGCATGAATACCGTCGATGAAGACTATTATGTAATAAAGATTGCTTATACCTCTTCGCTAAATCAACGATTTTCTTAGGGCCGATTTGATTTCCTGCAAAATTAACCTTATTAAAACCTATAATCCATCATAAAATACTGAAATTAGATAATACCGTATATGATTTGTCTTCAAATGCGTTGAATCATGATCAAAATCAACGGATCGATGTTAGTCGCCGTCGTGTTCACCGAGTTCGTCACAGAGGAAAAGAGAGGAAAATAGAATTAGGGTTTTGAGAGGAGAGAGAACCGTGTTAGCGTAAATGAGATTGTATGTTCAATCCTCAACTATTAGGTGTGCCACATGGATGATGACATGGCTGCTTAGTTGGCTTGCACCAATGGGTGACATGTGTCCCCCATTGGTTTGCTTTATTAGATATATAGATTCAAAGCACGGTGTTGTCACTTGTCGAAGAGCGAGTCAAAAGGTTGGAGGATAGTGTCAACCTTATGAAGGAGAAATCGGGAGAACGTAAAGGGTGTTCATACAAAGAATTTATGGCGTGTAAACCGCCAATCTACAACGGGGAGGTTGACCCAATAATTTGCCAAAGATGGTTGGGCGACATTGAAGGGGTGTTTGAAAGAACCCATTGTGATGAAAGTGACTTTGTGGCTTACGGAACGGGCCAGTTGAGAGGTCAAGCCAAAGATTGGTGGGACAATAAAAAGAATGAAATAGGAGCCGAAGCGGCGAGAGCCATGACATGGGAGGAGTTTAAGACGCCGTTTCTTAAACATCATAGTCCCAATGCAGTCATAAATAAAATCAAGGAAGAGTTCATGCAACTTAGGCACAAGGGCGAGACCATAGACAAGATTACGGCGATGTTTATGGATAAGATGAAGTTTAGTAGTGAATTGGTGACGAATGAAGAACATAATATGTACTACTACTATAACATGTTGAGCGCTGAATATAGGGAGTTTATGACTCCTTCAAAATACGAGACCCTTACCGAGATCATAAACATTGCTCGGGAACGGGAAATCGAGTTGAAGAAACAAGTTGAAAGGGGTGAGCGAAGGGCACATGATGTGAATCCAAGCCCTACGAAGAAAGCTCGAACTGGAGAATCGGGAAAGAAGGTGGATGCTAAAGGAGGGTCGCCAAGTTGTAAAGTGTGCGGGAAAGGACACAAGGGAGAATGTCGGTTCAAAGACAAACCATGCCCCATATGTAGTAAGACGGGGCACACGGCGTCGCTATGCCCGGGTAAAGTCTCGGTTTGCTACAAATGTTATCAACCCGGCCACAAAAAGTCCGAATGCCCGGACTTAGTTGGAAGGAGAGACACTAAAGAATCTCCAACGGAAGCTCCAAAGGCGAAAGCTAGGTCCTTCCAACTTACAGCAGTTGAAGCAAAGACAGAACCCGATGTGGTCTCAGGTATATTCACAATAAACTCGATCCCCGCACGTGTATTATTTGATACAGGTGCGAATAAATCCTTTATTTCACATGGATTTATTCGACATCCTTCATTTGTATTGACAAAATTATCTGTACCCTTAGAAGTTGAAATAGGGGACAACAAAAGTTTTATAGTTTGTGATGTTTGTCGAGGCTGCAAATTAAGCATCGACGATGAAGAATACTTGATAGACCTAATCCTGATGTCAATGGGGGAATTTCAAGTAGTCGTTGGGATGGATTGGCTATCTCAGCACCACGCAAAGGTCGTGTGTTTTCGTAAGGAGATAAAGCTAACATCTCCGAGCGGGAAACACGTTACTATGTATGGTGAAAAAGGAGGTAACCCCATAATATGCTCGATGTTGAAAGCTCACAAGCTTATGAAGCAAGGAAGCAAGGCGTTTATGATATACGCAAATGAGCCCGAGAAAGAATCACTGAAGATTGAAAATGTACCGGTAGTACAGGACTACGAAGATGTGTTTCCGGAAGATTTACCGGGGATACCGCTAGAACTAGAAGTAGAGTTCGGAATCGAATTGATTCCGGGCGCAAAACCCGTAGCTAAAGCACCATACCGACTCGCGCCGTCGGAATTACAAGAGTTGATGTCCCAGATTCAAGACCTGCTTAACAAAGGATTTATAAGGCCGAGTGTGTCTCCTTGGGGCGCACCGGTACTGTTCGTGAAAAAGAAAGACGGAAGCATGCGCATGTGTATCGATTACCGGGAGTTAAACAAACTCACGGTAAAGAACCGATACCCGCTTCCGAGGATAGATGATCTATTCTACCAATTACAAGGTGCGAACTGGTTTTCAAAGATTGACCTTAGATCGGGGTATCACCAACTAAAGGTTAAGGAGGAAGATGTGCCGAAAACGGCTTTCCGCACGCGATACGGAATTATGAGTTCCTCGTGATGTCACTTGGGCTAACAAATGCACCCGCGGCTTTCATGGACCTTATGAACCGTGTTTGCAAGCCAATGATGGATAAATCAGTCATCGTATTTATCGACGATATTTTGGTATATTCGAAAAGTGAAGCTGAGCATGCACACCACTTACAAGAGGTGTTAGAGACACTTAGACGAGAAAGGTTATATGCGAAATTCTCGAAGTGCGCCTTTTGGTTACGAGAGGTGCAATTCCTCGGCCACATCATAAGTGCTGATGGAATATTGGTGGATCCGTCAAAGATCGAGGCCGTGTCGAAATGGAATCCCCCGAAGAACCCTTCGGAAATTAGAAGCTTCTTAGGGCTTGCGGGGTACTATAGGAGGTTCATTCAAGACTTCTCCAAGATTGCGTCGCCACTAACAAAGTTGACCCGGAAGGAGGAAAGGTTCATTTGGGGTGTCGAACAAGAAAGGGCGTTTCAGACGTTAAAAGAGAAATTAACTCAAGCTCCGGTATTAACGTTGCCGGATGGAGTCGAGGACTTGGTGGTTTATTCGGATGCCTCATTATCGGGGCTCGGATGTGTTTTGATGCAACGGGGCAAAGTCATAGCTTATGCCTCGAGGCAATTGAAAATACATGAAAAGAAATATCCAACGCATGATCTCGAATTAGCTGCGGTGGTGTTTGCGTTAAAAATATGGAGGCACTATTTGTATGGGGTAAAGTGCACCATATTCACCGATCACAAGAGCCTAAAATACTTCTTCGATCAGAAGGAGTTAAACATGCGACAGAGGCGATGGTTAGAAACGGTGAAGGATTTCGACTGTGAAATACACTACCATACTGGAAAAGCAAATGTGGTGGCGGATGCTCTGAGCAGAAAAGCGGACTATGTCCCAATACGAGTAAGATCGATGCAGCTCGTGGTGACCTCGGGTATACTTGAACGTATCCGAGAAGCGCAAGTAGAAGCAGTAAAAGAGGAGAACTGGAAGAAGGAAAGAATAATCGGCCAGTTAAAAGATTTGTCGGATGGAAAGAACGGGTTGAAGACTCGATCCGGAAGAATATGGGTTCCAAATACTTGTGGGGTGAAGATGCTTCTACTTGATGAAGCTCATAAATCCCGATATTCTATTCATCCGGGTGCGACCAAGATGTACAATGATCTGAAACAAAACTATTGGTGGCCCGGAATGAAGAGGGATGTAGTGAAATATGTAGAGAAGTGCTTGACTTGTTTACAAGTCAAGGCGGAACACCAGAAACCTTATGGGAAACTGCAACCTTTGGAGATCCGGTTTGGAAATGGGAACATATCACTATGGACCTATTGACCAAACTACCTAAAATGATTCGGGGATTCGACGCCATATGGGTGATTGTGGATAGATTGACGAAGAGTGCACACTTTATTCCTATACGCGAAACATATACTTCAGAAAAGATGTCCGAGGTGTATACAAACGAAATAGTGGCACGTCATGGAGTACGGTATCTATTGTGTCGGATAGAGATACACGGTTTACTTCAAATTTTTGGCGAGATTTCCAAGAACAGATAGGAACGAAACTCTTCATTAGCACCGCCTACCATCCTCAGACGGATGGGCAGAGTGAAAGAACAATACAGACGCTAGAGGATATGTTATGGGCATGTATCATAGACTTCGGTGGAAGTTGGGATGTTTATCTACCTTTGGCCGAATTCTCGTATAACAATAGTTATCATTCGAGTATCGGCATGGCACCTTATGAAATGCTATATGGTAGAAAATGCAGAACCCCGGTGTGTTGGGGTGAAGTGGGTCCGCGTGAATTGGCACATAAAGATATAGTTCAGGCCACTAATGAGAAAATTGAAGTGGTGTGAGCCCATTTGAAGGCAGCCCAAGATAGGCAAAAGTCTTATGCCGACAAAAGACGAAGACCAATCGAATTTCAGGTAGGCGACATGGTTATGTTAAAGGTTTCCCCATGGAAGGGTGTGATCAGATTCAGAAAGAGGGGGAAACTAAGCCCGAGGTTTATCGGGCCATTTAAAATCATCGAACGGGTTGGCAAGGTGGCTTATCGCCTCGAACTACCGGAAGATTTGAGTGGAATACATGGCACGTTACACGTGTCGCAACTGCGGAAATGTTTAGCAGAAGAAACAACTTATGTCCATTACAATGATATTGAAGTGGATAATAGCCTGAATTATGCGGTAAGGCCATTAGAGATTTTGGATAGAAAGGTCAAGTACTTGCGAAACAAACAAATCGATCAAGTCAAGATCAGGTGGGAGCATAGGAAGGGTTCGGACACTACGTGGGAGTCCGAAGAGGAGATGCGACGTCTCTACCCTACGTTATTTGGTACGTACTTTGGTTTCGGGGACGAAACCCTTTTAAGGGGGGTGGACTTGTAACATCCCGAAAATACAAATTCTTAAATTTGCAATTAAGTTGCAAATAAATTAGTAAAATAATCTAATTAGTAATGACACTAACCTAGTTAGTTTATCACTTATGAGTAGTTAGAGACATAGAAATAAAATAAAAGAAACTAGAGGGACCAAAAGTGTTAAACTTGAAAATAGTTTTAATAAAAACATTTTCATTAAAACACAAACTCAAAAAAATTCAGTAGGGGGATCGACCAGAAGCAAGGGGGCGACCAAGCATGTCAAAACCCTAAGAACTCACTAATCTCACAAATTGAAGGCTCAAATCAAGTTAAAATTGAAAATCGAGCATAGATTACTGATCCTCATCGCAAGGGGGTTGTAAGGTATGTAAAATTTGATGTTAATTCTCTGTTTGAAATTCTCATGAGTTTGGGAAATTCGAAAAGTGATGTTGCATGTTTGCTATTTGAATAGAATAGGGACGATATAGTGTCTAGGAGTAAAAACCTAGACAATAACATGTGAAATCATGGCTAATTCCTGAAAATCTCATGAACACATTGAAGGTGATTCATGGGTTTTGTGGGAAACTAGTAAACACTAGGGTTTTGAATGATTATTCTAGTGTAATATGGGTGATAGAAAGTGATTTCTGGAATAATGATGTTTAATGTTGTATGAAAGCTTAATCAATGTAAATGTTAGCTAAATAGCAAGCCATGAACTTGAATATAAATGATATAAAAATCTGCCCTTAAAGTGTTTGTGAAAATGTCAAAGAGAAGGCAAAATGTTGAGATATAAACAAAAACGCATAAATTGGGCTAAATGATAAATTATGCGTTACATGTGAAACAAAGGGTTCTAAATACAATGTGATTGAACTCTATAGGAAAGGAAGCCGGAGCTACGAGCGGACAAGCCGGTGTTGATGCACGATTAAAGGGTGTGCTTTGAAGGTATGTAACTTGGTTCGTTACATTGGGTAAACTTTGATAATTTGCATATGTGTAGTGAATTGTAGAATAAAGGTTGTCTTAATTTAAAGCGATAATGTTCGCTATATTGATTAATAAGACCAGGATTGGTTAGAACTTGTTGGTAGTCATCATAATGGAGGATTCCGTAGATGAGCCAAACGGGTCAAATAATTGATTAATACGTGGCAAACGCTTTGTAGTATAATAGATTGCGGTAGAGATCAAAAGCTTACGGTGGTTCAGTACTGTGCTACGGTGGACTGGTATAACTTAGTGTCTACCGTAACTTACGGTAGATACCGTAAGTTACGGTAGAGTCCAGAAGCCTTTGTTAAATCTTCCATATTATGGCTATTCAAATCCGTTTCTAAGCGTAGTTTCGATTAAGCAATAATTCCAAGAACTCTAATACTAATATTGGTCAAAATTTCAGTTTGTAGGTATAGCAAGTATGTGGACGACGATCAAGCATGTTTTGAAGAACCGAACACGAACTTTTGAAGCTTCCGCTTAAATTAACTTTGTTTAGACAATGTTTATGATGTAAATGATCTACTAATCATGTTTTGAATGTTTAAACTAATTAGTAGTTAACTAGTATGTGATCCTTTTAAAACTTCGATTTTGTATTTACTTTGAAGTAAGGTACCGTTTATATATAATCTCGCGTATTTACATTAAATTCTTATAAAATTAAGACGGGTGTTACAGAAATCCTATGTTAACAAAAGAGGATTACGATCAGATTGATGCTGAGGAAATGGAGCTAATGGATATTAAGTGGTGTTTGGCGAGTGTGTTGAGGAGAGCTGAGAAATTTAAGCAGATTACCGGAAGAGATGACTTACGTGATGCTAATGTTTCTACTTTAGGTTTTGATAAGTCTAAAGTTACTTGTTTTCGGTGCAGGAAAAAAGGACATTTCAAGAGGGAATGTACCAACCGAGAAGCAGGTGGAGCTCAGAATCCTTTCGGGAACAATGAATATTATCGGAAAGCAATATATCATCAGGTAGCTCAACAACCGTCATCATCCCGTACTATTCCGATTGAAGATGGAAAGAAGAAAGCTTGTATTACTATGCCTCCAGATCAAGAAGATGAAAGATTGCCAGAGGGATTTAGCTGGGACAAATACATTCCGGCTGAAAGTAACTCAAAGTTTTGAGCATTTGTTGCACAAATCATTCAAGAGCCAGAGCTGATGAAAGAATGGATGGATGTGTTTGCAAATGATGAGAAAAGTCAAGATGGAGAGTCTGCCTCTTCAGAAGATAGTTCAGAAAAGACACCAGTCTTTGATCAATCACAAATTGATAGTAGTGATGATGATGAATTTAAACAAATAAACATTGGTAAAACTCATTTATCTCCTGAAAGTTTCAAATTTTATTTTTGCAGATAAACTGGAGAAGCTAAAGGAGAAACGAGCAGCAAAAGAAAAGAAAGAGGTAAAATGTGAGAATGTTGTTCAGGTGGAAGAGAAGAATGAACAGAGTGAAGAGGTTAAAGTTGTTGAGAAGATTGTTGAGATTGAAAAGATTGTAAAGGTCACAAAAC
This sequence comes from Helianthus tuberosus, assembly GCA_030545235.1. Taxonomy (NCBI): domain Eukaryota; kingdom Viridiplantae; phylum Streptophyta; class Magnoliopsida; order Asterales; family Asteraceae; genus Helianthus; species Helianthus tuberosus. Next base: position 144,029,873 of record CM060400.1, read on the forward strand.
CTTGTCTGAAATGTTTGGAACCATGCAAACATTGTGAAGAGAAAGATAAGAAGTTTAGTGAGCTAGACAAGATGAAAGAAAAATTGTTGTTCGATGTTAAGTACGTGAAAGAATCTTATGATGTGTTGAACAGAACAGTCAACCAGTTGGAAAAGACAAACTCAGAAAGGGAAGATGCTTTGACAATGATGAATGCAGTGATGATGTCTAAGCAGAAGGCCATCAATCACTATATTGATGAGTGTGCAAAGTTGAAGCAAGAATTAGAGACTGAAAAGATTGAGAATGAAAGAATCAGACGATTGCTAATGAGTTACTCAAATTCTGATTACTTGATTGATAGAATCTATCCGACAGTAGCAGGTTTTGAAGCCTTTCAAGATAAGAAGTTGGAAGATACGGATACTGGTAAGAAACAAAGTGCAAATTATAAAAGGTGTCTGCCTCCAGTTTGGGAAGGGTATTCACCGAGACATCCAAACTCGGAACAAGTCAAAAAGGCAGTCAATATAAATTTGAAGTCAGAAACAACGGATGACTTGCCAGATAACATCGATGTCACTTTCACAACATCTGATACGGATCATGAGTCCGAGTTGATTAAGAAAGTGGTAGATCAGGTGTTGGATAATGATGAGGAGTCAGAGTCAAAGTCTGAATCTGAGAGTTCGAGTTCATCAGTCAACAGTTCGAGTTCATCGGTCAAGAGTAGTCATAATAAAGAGATTCCGAAAACAGAAAGTAGTTTGAATGATGAACCAATCAAAGTGGCATATACTTTGAATGATTCAGACAAATTATATTATGATGAGGAATTTCCAATTAAAAATGTGAAAATTGAAAATATTAAAACAGTTTTTAAATTGATAAAAATAAAGTTTTCAGAAATAAAAGATAAAATGGGATTTTCAAAACCTAAATATACTTCTAGAGTTCAACAACGTTTAAACAAGAAGAAAGGTTTCAGTCCAGGTCATCAAAAGAAACCGAATCATAAAAGCAATTTCAAAAAGAAGGGGTTGGGTTTTGATGTTGAAAATAATCAAAATATTACAGATTGTAAATCAAAAATTGTATTTGTTTCAGGGGCAAGTTCTGAAGAAGAGAAAAAGAGCTCATTCTGGAAGCAATCGAACAAAGCGTTTCTTGCAGAAAAACAGAAACATGAGAAGAATGAAGCTAATAAGAAAAAGGAGACAAGAACCTGTTACCGATGCAATGAAGTTGGTCACATCGCCTGGAACTGTCCAAAGGCAACCAACACACAACAGGGAGTGTCTTCTAAACTCAAAGAAAAAGTTGTTGATAAAACTGAACCACCAACTGAAAAATTTTAAATGTTTAAAAATTCAACATATGAAGTTGGTGAGTGTTCTAAAAGATTTTACAAAAGAAGAGTGAATCTTAACAACCAAACGTGGGTTGCTAAGAAATCAGAGGTTAAATCTGGCGATGAATCTGATTCGTCAAAGTCAGAGGAGCCACAAGTTGAGCTAAAAAGAGAAAAGTCAGTACCGCCAATGGATGATGTCAACTTTCCACCATTGCGGGCTGCAAATTTAAAATCAAAATTTGGAAAAGTGGAAATTTCGAATCAATTTTATTCTGAAAAGAAAGAATTCGATGTCAAAAAGGCTTTCAATGGGAAAGTAAAACATATTTTTGGAAAAATGGTCGATGGTAGGGCCAAAGGGGTAAAAGAATTTTATGAATCAAAGAGGAGAACTTACACACCGAGTGAAAATAACTCGGATGCACCCAAGGCTGGTCAGGCTTGGGTGTCAGCATTCTTTGTTTGAAATCCTGACTTGCCGGAACTCCCAGGTTGGTAATTGGGGAGTAGGAATCGGCATCTTTCTTGAGAAATTCACAACTGTGATATTTCGACTTACAAGTTGTATTGTTGATAAGAACATACAAGTGGTTAATCAAGGTCATTAAGTTGAACTTGATTTAACTTTCATACAAGTGGTTAAAGAAAAGGAAAAGTGAACTTACAAGTGGTAATTTGAAAATAATGTGATGAAACCCCATGTTTGTGTAATGACAAACAAACTAATTTTCCAGAAAAACCATTTTGATTAAAACAAACTTAAGTGTTTTGAAATCTTTATGGGAAAATAGTTTGTTGTCAGGGGGAGTTCTGATTGTTTAAGTCAAGAGAATGGAGAATTGAAGCAGTTCACATTAGTTTGTCATTTTATTTGTACAGTTTATTGCTTTTACTTTCAAATTTTCCCGGAAAATCAAAAATTGAAACATATTTTTTTATTTTAGGGGGAGTAAAAAATTTAGAAATTTTGAAAATTTGAAAAATCCAAAAACATGATAAAATCTAAAATCCAAAAACATCGAAAAATCAAAATGAGTTTTGTTGTGAAAAAGAGGAAATGATAGTACATCAGTAGACAATCACAGTACGCTAAAGAATTGGAAAGTTAAAATGTGATAAACGGTCTCACTGATGATATGCCAGTAGGTTTTTACACGCTTAGTAAATTGTTTTCGAGATATAAACCTAAATATCAAATACTTACTTATCACGTGGGGAACATCTCTCGGATATATAGGTAACCCCTGAAATCTTGTTTGAAGGGCTTTCTATTTCTGACATACTAGGTCTTTGTGCATGATGATATCTGGGGTATTATACCGGGACTTCTGATTTTGCGGGAGCAATAGCCTAGTCCTCGTATAATACTCTGCACTGCTTTAATCATAAAGCCCACCCTCAGCATAAAAAATGATGAAACATTGAAAAATGCTAATCATGTGCTGTTGAAGAAAAGATCCCCAAACGGGACACACCTAAAAGTCGAGCCATCATCTCTTTGTCTGAACGGAAGTTCTAACCTGAGCTCTCATGGCCTCGCATTACCCATTTACAGATATCATTAGTGTACATTCACCTGTAAGACTGAATATAGGAGTCTGGATACGGGGGTATATTCTGAGGTGGGACACTCGAATAAGTTAAGTGCTTAAAACACTAATTCTCGTATCTCGAAACAATTGAACTTTGTGTAAAAATTTAAGTGGATCAGTATACTGACAATCTAAGTGAATCGGTTAGATCTTAAAGTGTTTAAAGCTCAACGGTACTAGTGATTTGTCATAAACTGATATGATCATCTTACACAAACTCATAAAAAGATGTCTGTATATAGTTTATTTCCCAAAATCCAAAAAGATTTTCAGTATGTTTTAGCATAAAATTTTGAAAATTCAAAAAGATTTTATTTCATCTTATTTTTGACAACTGATGTTGGAAAGCTGATTTTCAAAATTCCAAGTGCTGAACATGATGAACAACAAGGGTTGAGAGAGTTTGTTTGAAATGACAAATGAATTTGAAATGATTAAATGGTTCATTAATTTGAAACCAAATTTGTTTTTACAAGTAAATAATCAGAGTTCATCTATGTCAAAATTGTCTATCTTGCAAATGGTGTCTAGATGATTAGACTATAAATGTTTTTAAAATGAAAAACCTTATGTTTTGGGTAGAGTATGTGCAGGTAAAAAGCTTTGAAAGAGCTAGGTTTCAACTCCTGAGGATTTTCCGCATAAGCGTATGCAGATTAGAGCCAGATTTCCGATTCAAAGCTTGCAGATAGTGAATTCCAGACTGCGATCCCAGCTTATCGAAAGGGGGAGTCTGAAGACATAAGAGCCAGATTCAGATCTTGAAATAGCGTTCGAGATAGAAGCTGCTAATGCTGAAGAGCTTAATGAATCAAGAGATCTGATCAAGAGAATTAGAAAGTTCGAAGAGTAAGGTTGAGATTCTGGAAGAGTAAGAGAGAGATTGATAAAGATGTGTACAATGGAGAATACTTTAGTAAGAGCGAGAAGACTGATCAAGATGGAAGACTCGACACACTGAAGACTCGTCATCATCCAAGGGGGAGTTTATTAGTGCATATGTCTGTTGACTTCATCTTATGTCTTGTATCGAGTCATGTAACTAGAATAGATAGACCAGGACACGTTGTACGAGAGAAACGGGAAGCAGACCTGAACCAGCCACCCCTCACGAAGTGGCTAGGCCACCTCTCACGAGGTAACCAAGTTCATACTTTCTGGCAAGTTCATGCTTTCTGGCCAGGTCGTGCGACCTGGGCCAGCTCGTGGGGTCTGGACTAGACTGGTTCGTAGGGTCTGGCTCTCCTATATATATGTGGTCTTGGGTCTTCATTTGGAACTTTTGGAGAACTTTTGGATTCTGGTAGCGAAGCTCTGCCGAAGTGTTGCCAGCTCGTGTAACTTTGTCAAATCAATACAATCGACATTTAAAGTGATTCTACATGCAAATCTAGCTGTTATAACATCAATACGTCTGATTCCGCCTTTTGTATTGATCGAGATCTCTTCTGAACGACTCGTTTGATCGAATCCCGATCCTATAGTCATTAACCCCCCTAAGGCTTAGAATAAACAAAACAGATTAAACGGGTTATGTCAATAATTTAACCTTCATACGATTAAAAATTCAATACCCGACCAAGCGGTATTTTATATACCGTACCCCAAGCCCGTATAAGGGAAAATAAGTTAAAAGTATTTACCTGAGCAAATTATACAAATTTATCCCAGCCGTACAAATCAGCAAGTGCAGTTATCTTTTACTGGTCTCCTAAATCTGGAACGAAGGTTTTAATTAACCTATTAGATTCCTAACGGGTCTTACTTAAGTTTAAACTTAGACCGGTTAGTTTTAAAGAAAGGTATACGGTTCAAAACGCATGATTAAGCGAAGACCGGATTAGAATGTGGTTTAGACCCTACAAGTATGAAGACTTGTATAATATGGGTAAACTAAACACATTATGGATTTTGAAGTGAAAATGATAAGGTTTGACCCGTTTCGGTTAATTTATGCAAACTAGTTACATAAACCGTACCGAATGCGATAAATGCATAACGGGTAACCAGATGAGTCATGAACATGTTTCCTAAGTTAATTTGCCTTAAATATGTTGTGATATCAGTAGGATACCTTCCATTATGCCCAAAACGGATTTAAAATCAATTTAAGCCCCGTAGGGGTATTTTGGTCATTTTAAAGGTTATAAAAGAGATTAAATATTAATCTGAGGTTCAGGTCTGGAATGATCAGTAAAAATATTTAATTTAATAAGTTATATCAGTAGGGTATTGTATATATGTGAAATTTATCATTTATAACCAAACTATGCACCGTAGGGCATTTTGGTAATTTCACATAAGCTTTAAAGGTTAAATTTGGAAATCTGAGTTCAAAACTTTTGCTTACTGTTAAAGTATAAAAATTTACTTAAAACATCAGTAGGTATTAAGTTTTATAAGCCAAAAATAGTTTTAACCCATACTATGCGTTTAAAACGCGTAAAAGTCGGTTTTAAGCGATTTTCGGGTTATATAATGAAAGCTGAGATTTTATCAGCCCAGAAGGCTTAAAATATTTTATTTATCATATAAAATCAGTAGCAAAAAAGTTTGGTATCAAAATGTTATGTAAAACTCATTTTATTAGCAAAAAGGGTATAACCGACAATTACCGAATCAAAGCAAGAACCCTATGCCATGATCAGTTTAAAAATAAATAAAAATCTTCAAAAATCCCAAAATATTATATTACATTAGTGGGTAAAAGGTTTGGTGTAAAAATTTGGGTTTAGATAGGCTATATACTAATTATGCCGTTTAATTAATAAAAAGCTTTCAAATTACGCTATTGAGCATAACTTCTAATTTAGACCTCAAACTGATGTCAAATTTTTAGGACATGTTTATAAATCAGTAATAAAGGTTTTTGTCCTCTCACATTTTCAAAAATCTCGTTTTAAGGTCAAAAGGGCATAATGGTCAACATTTAAGTAATTAACGGAAACATGCAAATGAATCGGATTAATTAGGAACCAAGTTGTATAACCTCAGAGGGTTATACTAACCTATAACCTGGTCCTAATGGAACTCTAAGGCATATCTAAACCAAGCTAAATCGGGTCAGAACTGAAAGTCAAAGCAAAAGTCTACTTTTGCGACTTTCGGTTCCGAACCGAGCCTAAACCCAAAATTGTCGGGTTGAACATGCTTAGACATGTTCTTACATTAATTACCAAGTTATACAAGTGTTAAAACAGGTTTCATGGCTTCTACATTGTTAATTATGTGTTTATTTGCAAAATAGCTTTCTGTTGACTTTTTATAATTAAGTTTGACCCGACAATTGACCTAGTTAGAGTGGAAATAAGAGGGTGCCCTTTTAAGGGTTTATTACCCACATAATTACCAACTCATAGCCACTTTCAATTCGAAAAATGACTGGACCATTAGTGATTAATCACTAAGTCAAAGCTTAATTACGACGGCTTTGGCTTTCGGTCATTAAACTAATAAAACATGAATTAGGAAGGCTAAGAACACTCATAATGGTCCTAAGCACGAATTATGATCTGATGGAAGCTTGCTTGAAGTTCAGAGAGCTCCAGAGAGTGTATGAGAATGATTTTCAAATGAGCAAGAAAACTGTTGCAACTTATGTTCTTTATATAGTGATTTCAATTGCACAAGATCATTCCAACAAGGTCTACACATGTTTCCTGATCATCCCAGGTGTCCCCTATGCATGAAATACCACTGGTGCAGCCCCTGAATTCGAAAACCATGCATCTAAGGCGGTGGAACCGGCTGAACCTGCAGCTGTCCACTATTTTCTGCCCAGTTACAGGTCTTACGGACCGTAAGCTTAGGGTCTTACGGTCCGTATCCGCTTTTTAATCTTTATCACCCAGATCAGCCACCTTACGGTCCGTAAGGCATACACTTTGCGGTCCGTAAGCCTTGTCAGAAGACAAAAATCTTGTGAACTTCTAACATTTGACCATGCAATCTTTTATAACTCGTATCTTTAGTCATTATCAACACAATGGGTCCACTTGATCAGGTCTGGTCAATCTTGACAGTGTTGCCATGCAATGGTGTTGCCTTGGAGTCTTTTGGAAAGGATAATGAATGTAAAATTGTCGTTATTGGCACATGATCATTTACTTGACAATTGAATTATTTCTCACAAGGTTTAATTCAGATACCTTGGAATTCTTTAACAGACATTTCTTGAAAGGATAATATTGTTTTACCGAGAATTGGAAACGTTAAAAGGTCACTCAGAGGTATAAATTAACATGTTGACACTTTTAATTCCTCCGGTTATCTTTTATCATGATCCGGGTTTATAACACGTTTAAGGTCAATGACACGTGTCTTTATTATATTGGATGGGTTTTTCCGAGGTGTTACAAATTACTTTCAAGCTTTCATTAGTACAAGAGTGCTCTTTGAACTTTTTAAGAGTTCTTCAGTTGAATCCCCACATCTAATAGCCTTAATTAATGATATCTTGTTTAGATCGTAGACATGACTAACATTAGCGAGTGTCAATGGCGCCATCATGTATCTTGAATCGAATTACGCATTTATCCATAAAAACAATCAATTATTCATATGTGGAAAAATAATCCCTATCTAGACACCAAGATTGGAATTCACTCATTATTAGACATGGCTTTATGCTTTGTGGCTATAATGATGGTTCCATTGTTTCCATCTTTGGCTACACTAGCTTTACCCTGGTCATCTAGCTGTTTCTATTTGCTCTTGTTTAACATGTGATCCATTCATATTAGTCTTAGGGGCTGTTTGGTAGCCTCTTAATGGAACCATTAAGAGGTTACCTCTGAATCGGTCTGGTTCACCAAAACAAAACATCTGGCTGAATGAGCCTCTGAATCGTTCAGTTCTAGAACATCGCTGAATGAAAAAGAAGACACCTCTACCCTTATTCGCGTCTCCCTTTCTCCACATACCTTTACCCTCACCGTTCACACCCCATCCACAACACAACCTCGTCGTTCTCTCTGGCGATATTCAGAGTAATATTCAGTCACGTCTGCCAGTTGTCAGGTATGTAGTCTTCTCCTATCTTGTGCTGTAATCATTTTTTATAACAGTTTTGCCCTAATTTCTTCGATCTGTGCAACACTTTTCCCCAATTTCTACGTGTTTTTGTGTTGTGTGTATCAATCTATGCAACACTTTTGCCCTAATCTCAATTTATTTACTAATGAATTGATGTGATAAAATAACCATAAAATATATTTTTGATAGCTTTGTAGAAGATATTGTTCTTCAATAGGTAACCATCTATTTTGGTTGGGTCTTCAACAGGTAATATGTGTTTTTTCCAGCTTATGGTTGCATGGGAAGATGAGGTTTGATAAGAGAAAGAGAAAGCGAAAACTAAGATCTTTGTTATTCCAAAGATGAAGGGTTTCTGGTATGTGCTGTTGTTTTTGTTGTTAGGCTACACGGTATGGAGATGGTCCTCCCTTGGAGGATGGTCCGCCACGTAAGCGCCACGTAGGATGGGCATGAGGATGGGGCAAAGAGGATGGAGGTATGGAAATGAGAGGATGGACCTAAAATGTGTATGTATATATTGTATGTATATGTGTGTGAGAAAGGGGGATGGGTGGTTTTTGTCATTTTGTGGATCGGCTCCAACGTCCAGAAGAGGACGGACGCCAAGGACGAAGACTGGGGGGGGGCGTGGTGTTAGGTTCGGCGACGTTCCAGGACGGTGGAGGACGAACCTCCATACCGTCCAGCCTTACACTACCAAAAAAGATAACAGTTTCTTGGTGTTTGAAGCTTACATTCAAGGACTAAAATAAAAGGATTGGGGAAATGGTGATCACATTTTAGTGGATTGCCCTTCTTGCGGTTCAGGGGACGAAGATGTTGATCACATTTTAATGGATTATTCTCGGGCTAGAGACGTGTGGGGCATTATTTTTTATTAGGTCGATTGCCCACGTCTTCTATCGGGAACAAAGTTAACGACCTCATCCAACTCGCGAAGAATTGGTCTTCAAATCTGAAGATGAACAAGGTTCTACGGTTCTTTATGCGACAGTTTGGAGGTTATGGCTATCTCGAAATGGGAATATGTTTAATGGGAAGAACACCCCGATGAGGAAGTAAAGACGGAGTTTTCTTATGCTTATCCAATCGTTCAAAGGTGTCTGCTGTCTGGAGCAAATGGTGCAGCTTCCCTGTGGCGAATTGTAATCTGTTTTGGCTTTGAAGTTTTTGATTGTATGTTTTGGTTTTTTGCCTTTGTTTGTACTTGCTGGACACCTCCTCTTCAGCATCTTGCTGAGTGGAGTGTGCTCTTTGGTTCTTGATTCTTGATCTGTGTTTCTTTATCCCCTAGAATATGTTTCACACTTCATGTCGTTACAATTTGCTGTATGTTAATGCATTACTTGATTAACAATTAAATATTGTATCATGTATATACTTTAATAACAGCTCTAATAATTGAGAAGTAATAACTTTTAACCTAGATATTAATAAATTATTGTATATTTTTAACAAATATCTAGTAATAAACTTCATAACAATTTTATTATATTGATGTACATGTATAAACTTTAATAACAGTTTCATTACTTTGTAATTTTCTTTTAAAATTATTCATATAATTCAACACAAAGTCGTTTAGAAGGGTAAAATAGTCATTCTGCATAGTTATTCAGAGGTCCAACCAAACAGTACTTGGTGGCTCAACACTTAGTGGCTCAGAGGCTCTTACCCAGTCAGACATCTGGTTCAGAAGTTGTCAAACAGCCCCTTACATTGTTTACTTGACTACTTGTCATGACATGGTTAGTATCATGCCTTTGTCCATCAATTCTTATTTTCTTCAAGTATGTACTCTTTAAAACATTTGTTGTACTTCAATCTTTTCTTGTCTCTTTACTCTTTTATTTTCTCGTTTTTATTTTCTTAATTTTCTCACTACCTTTTGTTAAGGTAGTTCACTACTATTGTTATTAATACGTTTTGTTTTGTTTTGATTCATTTTACCACACTTTATATCATCTAGATTATTATATTTTACACGTAAAAAGATGAAGTTTGAAGTTGGAGTCTTAACTGGAACAACCACTCTATATCCTAGGATAAAAGAAATCATTACGTCATCCTCAGACCATACAATAGCTTATCTATAAGTGAAATTATACTAGGTATATTTGTTTCTTTTGGGTCCTCAAGGAGCATGTAGTAAGGTGTTCCCCTATATCCAAGAGGTAGAGTGTTCAAATCATGCATGATGCATGTATAAGATTATTCAGGAGTAGTAGGTTAGTTTGTCATTCAAAAAAAAAAAATATTTGTTTCGTTGTATTTTAAAACTTATGATATAAACAAAGAGTGCTTCTAATTAGTCTTTGTATCACATCTTAATGTTTTTATTATCACCAAAATAAGGATTACATCATACAATATCAAATGTTCTAATAAGTCACAAGTTAAAATTGTTGTTTATAATTGTCAATAATAAATAAATAAACCAGACTCAGTTTAAGTCATAGAAATTTGTCTACTTCTATTTCCTCAAGTTTGGTCAAATTCTATTTAGAGCGTCCACGAAAGAACGGTTTTGGACGTTTTTTTATTAAGAGAAGGTGGATAATATGGACTAGAGTGTGAGGATGGATGTTCTTGTGCAAGAGTGTCCGAAAACAGACTATGTAAGAGAGGGAGGAAAGAGAGAGCGTGTTTTTGGAGCCGATGAGCCCAATTAAGATGGACATGTGCTTATGTAGCCACGTTTGTTTGCTAACCACTATTGTAGGTGCTCCTATAATGAAACAAATTAGCAACAACCTATAAATTTAAAAAAAAAAAAAAAGATTTCGAAAATCCTACATGGCAATAAAATGATTTATTTGGAAAAGAGTTAAATGTCATTTTAGTCCCTATGGTTTGAGTCATTTTGCGAGTTTAGTCCAAAGGTTTCATTTTTCGCCTGTGGGTCCAAAAATGTCTCACCGTTACCATTTTAGTCCACTGGGTTAACTTCATCAATTATTTCTGTTAATGAGAAGGGCAATTCGGTCATTTTATATGGCCGAATTGCCCTTCTAGTTAATAGAATTACATATAAAATGACCGAATTGCCCTTATTGTTAACAGAAAAAATGAACAGAGTTAACCCAGTGGACTAGAATGGCAACAGTGAAACCTTTTTAGACCCACATGCGAAAAATAAAATCTTTGGACTAAACTCGCAAAATGACCCAAACCACAAGGACATTGGATGACAGACGAAAAATAAAACCTTTGGACTAAACTCGCAAAATGACCCAAACCACAAGGACTAAAATGGTATTTAACTCTTTGGAAAACCGGCGTTGCAAATTTATTAATAATTTTGTTATATATGTTGTGTGAAATAAAATAAGCATCATAATTACTATTTTTATTCACAAGGGAATATCACGGTCTGATTTTTGTATCTATCCTTTATAAGTATTGTTGGTAAATTAAGCGAATCCTTAAAGATGAACGTAACCTGTTGGACGAACCAACTTGATATCACCATATGGCACCATTCAGATTGATTATCATATTTGAATCACTAAACGGATTTTGATTCGATCATGTTTGTTTTTGGTGAGAGAAATCACGAGACAGATTTGCATGGTGCAAAAGTTGGTCAAAAGGAATCACCAGATTGCATTGGATATGTTTGTTTGTTGGGTCTACTATTTATTGACTTCTATTGAAAGCATGCATCACACGTTAGTCAAAGCTTAATTTTTAGAGTTTGTTTTCACTCATATCTTCACTGGGTGGGTTCTAACATACTTAGAAGCATAATCATCACCTGCATTCTTCTTCTTGTTGGTGTCACAGTTCAAAGGTTAGTTCTATTGATTCTACACTTTAATTTGCCAAAATATGTGTGTTTGTTTATTGGTGTGATTTTTGTCGTTGAATTGAACTTTATGCTTGTTTCCCTTGATTTTTGCCTTAATAATAATGAGTATGTACCAAATGACTTGAGTTTGATCAAATATGATCAAGTTCGATTACAGAAAGGAGGTTAGAAATCTAACGAGTCAAGTATAAGTGTATAAAATCACAACTTATCGAGCTTTTTTCAAGCTCTATTTATATACGTTGGTTGAGTTTATTAGAACGAGTTCTCAAAGCTATCTTTGAGATATATAAATACATCTGGCCCGGACCAAAAACGAATTCGGTTTTTGGTTTTTCCAGTCGGATTAGATAATTGTTTAGATTAGGGATGAGTTTGGTACCAACCGGTACCGAAAATCCCAAAAAATGGGTACCGGTACCGAAAATACCCGGTACAGTACGGACTAGAGGTGTTCAAAATTCGATTCGAATTCGAGTCCAGTAATCGAATTCGAATCGAATACGGATTTATGATTTTCGATTCGATTCGAATTCAATATATATATTATATATATATAGGGTAGGGTTCCAGCGTGAACAACCTCCCAAGAGTGAACTGCGTGAACAAATCTGGACCATTGATTTCCTTTTTAGTTGTTAAGGGTAGGATTGTAATTATATAAAAAATTAGATTTAAATCATTATTTTAATAATTAAATTAAGTTACATCTTTCCTAATTTAAATTCATTATCCACATTAAGTTTTATTTATTAATAAGATAATTATCAAAACAAACAACAAATCACCAGATTTCAATTTTAATTTTTATTTTAGATTTCATCAATAGAATTCAAATTTTGATTTTTAAGATCCACGTAACCTTAATATTTCAACGGTATACACATGTGTACTTGGATATAAATAGAACAGTACATATGTGTACTCAGCATCGTGCATATGTGTAATTAGCTACATAATACATACATACATACAAACAATACCTGTAAAACTATTTTATATTTAACAAATTACAAGTTCCATATTGTTTTCCAAACCAAACAAAAAAACATATAATTACAAGTTCCAGTTTCGTAAAAACAATAAACCCAACATAATCGAAAAAACAAAAAAAACATAATCTTTTACAACTATTCGCCACGTTGTATGCTGAATCATCCTTATCGACCTCATACGTGAATCATCCTTATCGACCTTCCATCTCCACTTTTCTCGTTAACGACATCTCCTATAATAGCACAAAAAAACTCAGAAACTAATACTTTGCATAATTCACAAGTGTACATCAACAACTTTACACATTCAATACATAAAAAATTATGAGATATCACAAAAGCAGACGCTATACACATGTGTACATTGGGTTATAATTAGAGCAAAATCAGAATACACATGTGTACATCGCATTAAAAACAGAGCAAAATCAGAATACACATGTGTACATCGCGTTAAAAACATAGCAAAATCAACGAATTGAACAAAAAAAACTCAGCAACTAATACTTTGCATAATTCACAAGTGTACATCAACAACTTTACACATTCAATACACAAAAAGAAAAACTGAGATATCACAAAAAAAACAGACGCTATACACATGTGTACATCGCATTAAAAACAGAGCAAAATCAGAATACACATGTGTACATCGCATTAAAAACAGAGCAAAATCACAAGTGTACATCAACGACTTTACACAATCAATACACACAACCTTCTGAGATATCACAAAACCTGCTACAATACATATGTTTGTCATCATCACAAAACCTTCTGAGATATCACAAAACCGAACATCAGTTTTTTCAAAAAGAAAAGAAAGGAAAAACAATAAAAGAAACGAGGGAGAGTTTTACCGGAAACTCGTCGGGATAGGTTCTGTGTTTGTCATCATCACCGTCAAAATTCCCAGCCGCCGCCGTGTGCGGCGGCGCTTCCGTCTCTGTCGCTTCATCTTCTTGATATCTCTCTCTCTATCTCATCTCTCTGGCTTAAGCACCTCCACAGCCAAGCATGCCTTGTAAATTTATGAAAAAAACGATGCTTATATATAACAGAAATTCAAATATGAGAATTCAAAGTCTATTACTCACCTGTTACCGACGAGCTTGTGCATCCTGTAAACCAGATCTTCTTCTTGTTCGGACAAGTTAACGACCTCCCATTTTCTGCTGCTCACCTCTGCCAAATTTATTATTAAGTTCTTGAAAATATCCAGCCTTCTTTATATAATATGTTACTCAGAAAATGTATATGTTAATCAGAAAATTTTGTAAAAAATATATATAATATATATGCGTCAACATTCAAATAATACACCGTGAATTAAGTGAAAAGAAAAAAGATGCTTGATTCGTTAACTTGGAATTATTCAGGATAGAAATGAAGTGAAATATAATAATAACAATCATATAAAAACACTCACCTTCAAACTCATTATTGTGATTCTTGGGGGATCGATTCTTCATCCTCCAACGTTTATTCTTCAAAGGAAGAGAAGCTAGATAAGGCAATGAATTTATTTGGGGGGACTTTCTTGCCTTCGCAATATATATATATATATATATATATATATAGGGTAAGGTTCATGCGAGAACCACCTTTATTGTGAGAACCGCGAGAACCAATGTGAACACAACCTAAAATAGCTAAAAAAACATAAAAAAAACCTAACCCCCACCCCCCCCCCCCCAAAAAAACCTAAACCCCCCCACCCCCCCCCCCCCCCCAAGCTAAATGCTAAAAACTAAACCCCCCAAAAAACCTAAAAAAAACCTACCCCCCCCCCACTCCAAAAACCTAAACCCCCCCTCCCCCACCCCCCAAAAACCTAAACCCCCCACCCCCCCCCCCCCCCCAGCTAAAAAGCTAAAAACTAAACCCCAAAAAAACCTAAAAAAATAAAAAAAAATCTAAATTTTTTTTTTTTTACTATTTTTTAAGTTAAAATTGCTACTTTTAGAAGCAAAAAAAAAAAAAAAAAAAAAATTTAAAATTTTTTTTTTTTTTTTAAATTTTTTTTTTTTTTGCTACTTAAAGTAGCGATTTTTTTATAAAAAAAAAAAAAAAAAAAATTTGTGTGTTTTTTAGGTATTTTTTGTTGTGTTCACATTGGTTCTCGCGGTTCTCGCAATAAGGGGTGGTTCCTAACGGATCTTTGTCCTATATATATATATATTAGTTTCCATATCTCTAATATGAAAGTTTCCTATTTTACCCTTTAGATTAAAATTTAAATTAAATTTATTATACCTTTAATTACAATTGTGCCATTGATCTAAAATCTATCATCTACAAAATCAAGGGTCCAGATCAGTTCACGCAGTTCACTCTTGGGATTTTGTTCACGTTTGAACCTAATCCTATATCTATACTATATTATAATACATGAGGGAAGGATTCCCAAAAGTTAAGAACTTCTTCCCCCATTATTTATAAATAAACCCCTAGAATGAGGGTAAAGTGGTCTTTTAAACCATAATTATTTTTTAGTCCCTCAATCTATTACATTTAAATCCTTGACATTTAACATAATTATGGGTAATTAGTTACACTTCCCCCCCTCTTTAATTCTTTAATGTATTCCTGCGATATTTTACAACCCGTAATGTTTTAAAAAAATCCGAAGGTACCATGACGATCGGCACATTTTTTTAAACGTTTCGATAGTTGTCTTTTTTAGTTTCGCCGTGCGTTCATAAAGTACAAATAGCCGATGCGTAAATGTACAATTGATTAAAGCCAACATTTGTTTTTTACCCAAGCCAGCTTTGACCATTACCTAGCTACCGTGCATTAACATTTGTTTTTTACCCAAGTTTTTTGTTTTCAACGGCATTAATAAACTAAAATATTCCCTAATTTTACTTGTACAGAGTCAGTTTGTTGTGGCATGTTTAATATAGTATAGATAAAACTCACAACAAACTTCCTATTAAACATGCCACAACAAACTAAACAGGATATGTGCATCTTATTTTAAAAACTTAAAACTCACAACAAACTTCCTAAATAAATGGATGACCAATCTAAAACTAAACCCTAATGGATTACTATAAATACGTAGCAAACACTCACAATTCTACATTTCTATTGCTAAATAGATTTAAAATATGGAGCCAGTTCTGAATTCACTTGATGCGAAAAACAAGCATGCGATATTGAAAAATCTAAGGTCGGTTCTATGATAAGTTTTGTTATATCGCAATAATGAATAATTGTTTTCTTTTATTTACTTTTATGTGAATACTAACTTATTTGACTTTTCAGATTCAACACACCAATTTAAACACCCCAGTTGTCGAACAAGCTTTTGTTAGTTTTTAAGTAATATTTTCGCTTATAATCTTTCATATTAACAAGTTCGTTATGTTATTATTTGGTGTTTTATTGTAGGATGATGGTGATAATAGTGTTGAAATTATTTCTTATGGTGCAATGTTCAGTCCATGCAAGTCTAATCTTCAACGTCAATTTAGTAAAGAGGTAATTTTAAAATTTATTTAATCTTTTTTAAATTTTTTTATTCAATATTTGTTTTTTTTATAAAATTTATTTAATCATTTTTTAACTTTTTTATTAAATTTTTGTTTTTTAAGGATCGGAAGTATGAGAATCAAAAGAAAAGATCTAAGAGATTCTCTGAATGGAAATGGGTCGAGGTTATAAATTTAGATGATTCTGAGGACGATGAGAAAGAAGATGAATTATATGATACTGCTGATTCGAGCACAAACAATAAAAACGGATCAAAAAAGAAGAGAAATTAGATGAAATATATCAAGTGTTTTTATGTTTTTTTTCATTTTCAGTTGTTTTTGTTTGATCTAGACTATCCCATGAATAATAAAGTCTATTTTATATTTGAATTTTATGTTTTGTGTTATTTTATTGCACTTATAATTTACATCTCGATTGAACTAATATACTTTTGTCATTTGTTTAGTATTTTTTATTAACAAACGAATCTTTACATGTTTAAAACAGTTTTTCTATACTTTATTTATTATTAATTTTTATAACAAAACAAAACTTTGATATTTAGTAGATAGAAGATAAACTATGTTCCAAAATTTTAGGAATTATTTAATACTAATTTACGGTATTAGTAGATAGATAGTAAACTATATCCCAAAATTTTAGGAATTATTTAATACTAATTTACGATATTTATTTAGTACTAATTTACGATATTAGTAGATAGATAGTAAACTATATCCCAAAATTTTAGGAATTATTTAATACTAATTTACGATATTTAGTAGATAAATAGTAAACTATGTCCCAAAATTTTAGGAATTATAAGTCAACTAATTAGGTCCTCCAAGTTAATTATATGGGATGAGGCATCGATGACGAAACGTCAGGCGATAGAGGCAGTTGATCGAACATTGCAAGACATTATAGGTGTTAGGCTCCCACGTGTAACACTTATGACATATATCCACCACAATAATGTTATCATATACAAATAAGAAAACTACCAGCAACGAGTGCCGCAATCCAAAGTGTCGCCCCCGCCGCATCGCGCGGGCACCCTACTAGTATATATATATAGGGTAGGGATCCTAAGAGAAGTCCACCCTATTTGAGAAACTTGAGAAGCAATCTGGACCACACATTTTCCCTAAGCAAAAAATGCAAAAAAAAAGTGAAAAAATGCAAATTTTTTTTTTTTTTTTTTGAAAAATCGCTGCTTTTTCTTTAAGAATTAAAAAAAAAAAAAAAATTTAAAATTTTTTTTTTTTTTTTTTTTGGATTTATACACATGTGTATATTGTTAATCTTTTAACTATACATATATGTATATTGTCAATTATACATATATGTATATACATGTTTAAAATTGAAAAAATGTGTATATTGTTAATCTTAAACCATAAACACTAAAGCTAAACCCTAAAGCTAAACCCTAAACTCTAAACCCTAAAGCTAAACCCTAAAGCTAAACCCTAATGCTAAACCCTAAAGCTAAACCCTAATTCTAAACCCTAAAGCTAAACCCTAATGCTAAACCCAAAAGCTAAAACTAAACACTAAAGCTAAACCCTTAATGCTAAACCCTAATACAAACCCTAAAGATAAAGCTAAACCCAAAAGTTAAAGCTAAACCCAAAAGCTAAACCCTAATGCTAAACCCAAAAGCTAAACCCTAATGCTAAACCCTAAATACTATTGCTAAACCCTAATACTAAACCCTAAAACTAAACCCTAAACCATAAAGCTAAACCCTAAACCCTAAATACTAATGCTAAACCCTAAATAACACTTATTTTTCAATTTTAAACATGTATATACATATATGTATAATTGACAATATACATATATGTATAGTTAAAAGATTAACAATATACACATGTGTATAAATAAAAAAAATAAAAAATAAAAAAAAAAATTAATTCTTAAAGAAAAAGCTGCGATTTTTCCAAAAAAAAAAAAAATTTGTATTTTTTCACCTTTTTTTGCATTTTTTTGCTTAGGGAAAATGTGTGGTCCATAATGCTTCTCAAGTTTCTCATTTAGCCTACTACTTCTCACATGATCCTTATCCTATATATATATATATATATATATATATACACCCACATATAACTTCTAAATTTGGGCCAAAGTATGAATTACATTCATAAGTTGATAAGTTAATTATTCATATCATTACCAAACCTAATAAAAAATAGCCCTTATTACTTATTTCTAAATTTTTACCTAACTTAAATTGCTATCAGTGACCACTTATCTTCTAATTTTTTGTGTTTTGACATAGTTGATTAATTTTGCAGATTATTATGTTTTATGTTAAATATAACTAGTTTGTAGTAGTTTTAAAATGAAAGTAAAATAAATTATTTTTAGGGTGAATTTGAACTAATCGAATTTATTTGAAATCAGTTCGAATTCGAGTTTCAAATACTAATCAAATGGAATACGAATTCAGGTAAAAAAATAAAAATTCTAAAAAATTCAATTCGATTAATTCGAAAATTCGTTATTCGATTCAATGAACATCTCTAATACGGCCTAGTATTTGAAGGTAAAAACCGGTACTGTATCGGTACCGAAAACACTAAATATTTACATATTTTGTACTTTTACAATAAAGGAGCTTTAAGAAAGTGCAGCCTAAAACCCTTGCTTTATTTCAAGAGTTAATTACATAGTTAGTCCCTGTGGTTTGCACAAAATAACAAGTTTAGGTACTAATAGTTTCTGATAACATTCTAGGGTATTAACTTTTCATTTTGTAACGTTTGAGGGTATTAAGCTTATTTGTAGGCTTAAAATCACATTTTGTTAGTACCTAAGTATGTTATTTTGTGCAAACCAGAGGGACTACCTATGTTATTACCTTAGAAGTTAATACCTCCAAACGTTACAAAATGAAAAGTTAATACCCTAGAAGGTGATTTTAAACTATTAGTACCTAAGTTTGTTATTTTGTGCAAACCACATGGACTAACTATGTAATTAACTCTTATTTCAATCTCCGTCATGTTACCTTAAGGTGTATGTAAGAAGAAAAAAGTTAAAAAAAATATATGAATCATACTTTGGTTTGTTTGAATCTAGCTTGAAATAGAATCAATTCCTTTTAAGCTTTTTCTAATTCGGATTCGGATTCGGATTCAGTTAGTAAAAATCTCAGTTCGAGGAAACCTATTCGAAACCTCAAAATGAATTCGATGAACACCCGTAGATAAGACATGAAGCAAATTGAGATTAGGAGGTCGACTAGTTGGTTTCTTATTAAGGAGACTTAAAATATGAATCTTAAAACTGAAGATTGAATTAAATATTAGCCAAAGTAGGTACGTGAAGAAACAAATGGCAGATATTTCACCCAAATTGGAATAAAGAATGCCTCAACTTCACTTAATTCCATAAAGAATGCCATCAAATCAGTACTTGTTGTATTAAAAAGGGAAAAAAGGTCGGGAAAATTACTAAAGTAGCCGTTTGACCAGGCGGTTTACGAAAATAGCCATTTGACCAGGCTTTATGCACCTTCAATCCAAGTGAACTCCCATTTTTATGCACCTTCAATCCAGCCACAACCAAGCGGACACGTGTCCCGCGAGCCGTTTCATGCCCATGCCGCTACACAAGCTAGCCGAGCCGTTTCATGCACAAGCCGAGCCGCTTCGCCCTGGAACTAAGCCGCTTCGCCGAATCTCTGATTTTATGCCGCTTTGTGGTACTGCCAAGCCGAGCCGCTTCATGGACAAGCCGAGCCCCTTCGCCCCGATCCCGAGCCGCTACACCCTGAACTAAGCCGCTTCACATGTTACCTTCCCCCAAGCCGCTTCATGGCCAAGCCGAGCCCCTTCGCCCCGATCCCGAGCCGCTACACCCTGGAACTAAGCCGCTTCAGCATGCCACCTACCCCAAGCCGTTTCATTTGAATTTTATGACCTTTCAACACATGCCCAAGCCTTTACATTTGTTTTTTATGTATAATTTCGTAACTATATATATAACATCTGGATTTTGCACACATGTGTCTTCTTGGGTGATTGGCCTTAGGAATAATCTATTTTTATTTTCAGATTTTTAGTTTAATCGTACGTTTATATAAATGCTTGTCCGTTTGTTTGCTATTGTATATTAATAAATAAAGTCTTGTCTTATTTAGTGTATACTGCAATGTACATAAAATATAAAATTTATCATATATTAACGGGAAAATTAAAATTTAATTTTACAAATTACGGCATCATTAAATGAAAGTGAGCTCCGGATTTTAAAGATAAGAAAAACGTCATGAAAGCCAATACATAACACGCCTGATAAGAAATTGACATAAATATATATATTTATCGCATGTTTTCCATCTCCTTGCCGATATAAACTCCAATAATGATACCTGCAAATTAAGAAAAAGATAAGTAATTTTGAGTTTGAGATTTTAAAGCTAAGAAAAACGTCATAAAACCGAGAGGTAACCCACCCGATGAAAAAATTGGCATAAAAACGAGAGGTTCTTAAAAAATACAACATTGAAAAAATTTGTCCCACCTATACTTCAAAAACCAATTTGGCTAGCTTGTGGGAAAGGGGGCGAAGCGGCTCGGCTTCACCTTGAAAGGTCATGGCTTGTACTTGTAGCGGCTTGGCTAGCTTGTGGGGCAGGGGCGCGAAGCGGCTCGGCTTGGTTCTGAAACGGCTCGGCTAGCTTGTGTAGAGGCATAAAGCCTGTTCAGGTAAGCGGGACACGTGTCCGCTTGGTTGTGGCTGGTTGAAGGTGCATAAAAATGGGAGTTCACTTGGCTGGGGAAGCGTGAAAGGGCATTTTTATGCCCGGTCAAATGACTATTTTCGTAAACCGCATGGTCAAACGGCTACTTTAGTAATTTTCCCAAAAAGGTCTTTATATGGGTGGGTGGGGTGCATTGAATCTGATCCCTTTCACTTGCAACTGGCATTGCGGAAAAGAATATTACCGCCGTGTAACGGCAAACGGAAAACATATATTATATTAGTGGGGTGTGCTAAACAAACATATGTTTTTAATAATACAAAAAATTAGAAGTGTGTAATAGACATGTCCCTCTTAGACCATGTGTAGTGGTAATGTGTTATAATGCCCCCACCATGGGGCATTATCCGACACGTGGCGTCCTAGTCAGCGATGGGGCATTATAGCAAAAGTGGCGTAGTGGGGCATTATTCCAATAACGCCCATGCAATCGTGTGTGTGTAAATTTTAGAATTAAAAAAAAAAAAAAAAAAAAAAAAGAAACTACTAGTCATTATGTGATTGGCCAGTCAAACTTCTAGTCTCAAGCCCAATGCACCAGCCCACCACTTCAGCGTTTTAAATAAAACGCCGGCAACGTTTTTTTTGAAAAATAACGCCGGAAAACGCCGGCCGTAATGGGGGTCCGGGCGTTTCCGGGCGTTTTTTTTCAATTTTTTTTAAAAAAAACGCCTCACTACGGGTGCTCTTAGTAGAACCCGATACAGTTGCTTGGGTGGTTATTATTCCATATATAAGTTTGCACCTTTTTTGTGCATAACCACTTGTACATTGTGTTTTGAGAGTTTTTCAAAAAAAAAAACCTTTACTTTTTACTTTTAACCAAAATGTTTTTACCTTTTTTCAATTTTAACCCTACATAATTTGTTTTTTAACTTTAACCCAAAACTTTTCATTATTTGCAATTTAACTTCGCAACTTTTGTCACTTATACTTTTCATCTTTCGCAAATTTTCGTTTTACGTATAGTTCTAAATTTTTCGAGTTAATACGACGCAACGTGCATGTGTGGTTCAACGTTTTTACCTCTATTTTTCCATGTTTGACAGGTTCGTCGCAACACGCATATCCTAGGTCGAGTCAGTGTTGGTGGTCGATGACGGTTGTGTGATATTAGTACTATTTGACACACCGTTTTACGCCCCGCCGCAACACGGGGTGGTTATGCATATGGTTGTCGTAACGTTGGCTTTGGGGGTTTTCCAAAAAAATGATTTTTTTACTTTTCACCCAAAAGTATTTCATAAATTATTTTTAACCCAAAACTATTTTTTTTTTTTTACTTTTAACCCAAAACTTTTATCTTTTGCAATCTATTCTCATAACTTTTTTTACTTTCAACTTTGGTCCTTTATAGTTTTCATTTTCCGCAAATTTTTCGCTTTATGCCTGGTTCTAAATTTTGTGACTTAACACATCGCAACGTGCGTCTTTGGTTTAAAGTTTTTACGTTTCGTTCTAAATTTTGCGAGTTAACACGACGCAACGTGTGTGAGTGGGTGAACGTTTTTACATCGTCTATTTTCCCCGTTTGACAGGTTTAACATAACGTGCGGGTCCTAGATTGACTTAGTTATAACTAAAGAATCCCCGCCGCATTGCGGCGGGTCGCAATCCTAGTTTGGTTTAAACCGTAACCAAACCGGATCGAAAATGTTAGAATTTCGTGATCTTTGTTTTTTTTCCTTTTATCAATAGTAGTTAATCTTAATAAAATAGGCTAAGAGGGGCCTAACGTATTAGGGCCATCTCAAGCTTTAAGAGGCCCAATCTATATGATTTGTGTATGCGTAATTCTAGGTTATAAAGCCCAAATTATCCAAATATAACTTTTTAGAATTTATTGGCCGTTGGAAAGTGACGGCCCAAAGCCGTTTTCACATGCATAGATAAATGAAAAGGGCAAGTTTTTATGTTTCTTCAATTAATTAAATGAACCAAAAAGTCCGCTCATTTTTGCATAAACGAACTTTCTGTCGAACGATTCACTAAACATTTAATTCGTTAATTGCCTACTCGTATAGTTAGGTATAACAAACATAGAATTAATCGAGTAATACATAACGGTATTGGTATACCGAATGGTATATTAGCAACATAGTATAAGTTTTTTTTTTTGAACGGCCAACAAATTCAAATTTTATTCCAAAAAACGAAATCGCCGGATTAACCATAAGTTAACCCGAACGAAATGCACCTGTTACATCATACACCCATACTTATTAAATCAAAATTACACCATTTCTCCCATGTTAAAGTAACCATTTTTGATCGGTTTTTATACCAAAGATAAGCCATTGCTCTTATCTCATTCTT
This sequence comes from Helianthus tuberosus, assembly GCA_030545235.1. Lineage (NCBI taxonomy): Eukaryota > Viridiplantae > Streptophyta > Magnoliopsida > Asterales > Asteraceae > Helianthus > Helianthus tuberosus. The sequence continues at coordinate 144,053,214 of CM060400.1, forward strand.
GATCCGCTCCAAATTAGGCTGCGTCCCTCTAAAGATGGCCTCGTTTCGACTCCTCCATATACACCAAACCGCGGTTTGGATCACCAAAAAAACTAACTTCCTCCATTTCTCCGACCCTCTTGCTTTCCTGTGGTAACTAATCAAATCCGAAACCCCGAACATGAAGAAACCGTGAAGTCTGCACCAGGTAGCGATGAAGTCCCACACTGCTTGAGACATTCCGCACGAGATAAACAGATGTTCCGCCGTTTCTCGCTGCATTCCGCAAAAAGTGCATGAACTCGAGACAACTTCCAGCCCCCTAGATTCCAGGTTATCAACTGTAGGTAACCTGTTTAGGCTTAGTCTCCATACAACAAAATTCACTTTTATGGGCACCAAGCTATTCCAATCAAAGCCATTCTCCAGATCTTCGAACATGGCCGCTTGCAATCGTTTTTTTACGCTACGCACCGAGAACATACCTGATGATTCCAGCGACCATTCCCAACTATCACCTCCGGATAAACTGTTGAGACCAGCTACCATCCCCGAAAGAGTCGCCAATTCGTTTGTTTCCGTATCCGAAGTTGGTTGCCGTGTCCAGTCGAACGATGTGTATGGCACACCGTTCAACACCCCGTATCTTTCTCCAACCGTTGCCTGTTTTTTCCTCTCTAATCCGAACAGTGCTGGAAATTTCGTGCATAACGGCTCGTCCGCTGTCCACCAATCTGTCCAAAAGCAAACTTTTGAACGCAAACCCGGTCTAACCTTGATTACTTTTTGAACCTCAATACCAGCCGTTTCCAAGTCTACCCCAATTTTTCTAACTTGCTTCCATGGTCCCGCGAGAGAGAGTTTAACTGGGATATAATTCCATGACCTCGAGGCTGCATGAATGCTCCAAATCACTTTCCTCCAGAGGCTTTCCTGCTCCACTTTAAACCTCCACCACCACTTTGACAGCATGGCAATATTGGCCTCCCGGAGTGAGCCCATGCCCAGACCGCCCAAATCTTTTGGAGTCATCGCGTTTCTCCACTTTACCCACCAAACCTTCCCATGTTCCGGCGTTACTCCCCATAGAAAATCTCTTCTAATAGCCTCTAAACGTTTGATAACTTGGGCCGGAGCTTTGTATAGAGAAAAGAAGTACGTTGGCAGGGAATTAAGCACCGCCTTGGTTAACGTTATCTTTCCTCCGTACGAAATCGTGTTCGCCTTCCAAATAGATAGTCTCTTTCTAAACGTTTCAATAACCGAATCCCAGTTCTTGCAAAGGTTCATGTTTGCGCCAACGTACAAACCCAGGTATTTAAAGGGAAATTTACCAACCTTACAGTTAAGTTCACCCGCTATGCTCAACATAGTATAAGTACCTTTAAAAAAAAGCAACATAGTATAAGTCATTGAATAAGAGAAAAAAAGAAGCCGTACGTCATAAATTAAAGAGAAAAAGGGTGCCCCATGAATTTTGGAGCCATTTACAATAGTCAGAGATCACACCGAGAATAATGAGGGTTTGGATAGATACTCATGTGCTCCCCCAAAAACCTTGTATGTGAAAGTGTACATATTATTATACATGTGTATCTAGTGGTACACTATTTTAATGGTGGTTTGATGAATCTATAGCCATTAGGGTGAACGGAGTGGGGCGGTAAACCACCAATCTTTTTACCGAGCAAAGTTTACCGAAATAGGGGGGGGGGGGGGGGGAATCGGTGAGTGGTCACCAAGTCGGTGAGAGGGAAGAAAAGGGGAGAGAGATGGGTGCGTGGTGGAGTCCATTCCTTCTCAACCAATCACACATTTTTCTTTTTTTTTAATAGTTTACCTAAACCCCATTAGGTAAACCACCGCCAACGTTTTTGAGCATTAGGTAAACATATTAGGTGACTTGACATGGCGCTATGTGATTGGGTGAATTGGGAGTTTACCTATTTGGAATAGGTAACCACTCCCCTCACCCTTAGACCATGCGTAGTGGACAATATTCACCCTTGGGCGTTTTGCGCCATGTGGCAACCCAGTCAGCAATGGGGCATTATGGGGCGTTTTCTAAAATGGGTGTAGTGGGGATTATGGGGCATTATGTTTTGTAATAAAATAAAATAAAAAAAACATTTAAAAATTCTTATTGGCCACCAAATGGAAGCTCAAATGTGATTGGCCAAGAAATCCCCCCTTTGGCGTGATTTATAAAACGTCTCAACAAAAAAGGTTGCCAATCACGCCCATGCGTAGTGGGAAAGGGGCGATATTGGGCTTGATCTTGGACAAAAAACGCCAATCACGCCCATGATTAAGGGTGGTCTTAGATTTGCTCACACTTTTTTTTTTCTATCGGCTCCTAGCTTGACTTCTAGGAAATAATCTAATTATCAAGTTATATCAATTATCTTAAAAAGGAGTACGAACATGTTATACTTACATTTCTCATTTTTAGTATGTTTTATAGGATCATACTAGTATCATATTATTAGGTATAATCTCACAAGAACCAAAATTATTATTGTTTACAAGAGCACTCATGCATGTTTGATGTCAATCTTTCATGGTCTCCTTTTGGTTAGGATCATGTAGATTGTAGAGGGTGGGTATAAGATTTTGGAATAGGAGAAGCTTGAAAATTTTGCTAAGGTTTAAGAGAGAGAGAGTTTTAGATTGGGTAGTCACTACAAACACCAACAAGCATTGACAATGGTGACTGGACCAGTTTTGTTTTGTTTAATTAAGTGTAAAAACGACACTAATAGTATATGGAAGGGTAGTCACTACAAACACCAAACGATCTTTGGAGCGTAAGACGGTTGTCATGGGGTTGGACATGTTAGGCTAAGGGTAAGGGGTGTGCTCCCCCTTCCTCCATCCTCCACATCACCTCTACCTCACCACCTTCCCCTCCATCCCTGTCAAGGAGGATGGTTCCCCTTCATCCCCTTCCATAAATCTATTAGCTGTACATATGTTGTGCATATTCTAGAATCAATGTAATTGAGGAAATAATCAATCACCTCCTCAATAGTAGGAAGTTAGTTACGATTATTTGTATATATGTATCCTTGAGATGAAAGGCAAATCACACAAAAATATTCATACCATAAACTCGTTTATGGTATCAGAGCCTATACCTAGCCGCCGTTTTTTTCTCCGTTTCTCCGACCAGCAATGACCGGAAAAGAAGATTCGTCTTCAACCTCGGTCACGACCGAACCCAAACACCTTCATCCCGTTTACTCCGTCACCAATATACAAAACAAAATCCGCACTCTCGATGGTGAGAAGGTCACATATTCTGCCTGGGTTAAGTTATTCCGTCTCCACGCAAAAGGCTATGAGGTCCTGAAACACATCAATGGTACTGAACCACCTGCTAAAGACGACGAGGGTTACGACTCTTGGGCTAAGGTGGATTCCATCGTGTTGCAATGGATATACGGAACCCTCTCGGAAGATCTTCTTGTCCGGATCCTGGATGACCACACGACTGCTCAACAAGCGTGGAACAAGTTGCAATCAATTTTTCAGAACAACAAAAACTCCCGAGCATCGTCTCTGTTACATGCTTTCACCAACACTACTTTGGCCTCATGCGCCTCTCTCAATGAGTACTTCCAGAAATTGAAAGACATCTCCGAGCAACTCAAGGATGTGGATCAACCGGTCACCGAGTCGAGGTTAGTATTGCAAATGGTTCAAGGTCTACCACCCGGCTTGGAATATGGACACGGGCGCTTCCTCACATGTTACTGCGGATCAAGGTTCGATTCAATCTCATTTATCAAATTCTATTAATGCTAATATTCTTGTAGGTAATGGCCAATCGTTGAAAATTCTGGGCTCGGGACATGGCTTTCACAAGACACCTAACCACACCTATAACCTTAACATTATATTATATGCTCCCACCGTAGTTAAAAACCTTATTTCAGTACGTAAATTTACCCGTGATAACCTTGTTTCTATCGAATTTGACCCTAATGGTTTTACTTTGAAGGATCTCAAGACTGGACAACCCCTTTCCCGCCATGATAGCACCGGTGATCTCTACCCGTTCACACAACCAACTCAAGTTTTTTTGACTACTTCTTCCAGCTCAAATAAGTGGCACGATCGTCTTGGACATCCCGGCTCACAAGTTTTGCAATTTCTTTCTAGTCATTTTAATATTTCTTGTTCCAAGGATAATTTTGGTTTTTGCAACTCTTGCCATTTATCGAACAGTAAACGACTTCCTTTTGGTGATTCTAATTCATTTACATTTGCTCCATTTTGTAACACCCTTATTATTATTTAACGGTTTAACGTATAATTTACGAAAAACAATCATGTAATTAAGATTACATATACATCGGAAATACGGCTTATTAAAAACCTCTTACAAAAGTTAGAAGTTTAGAACATAATGTAATTAAGTCGTCATTTAAATGTAACAACGAAACGTCGTACGGAAGCTTATTTCTTGATCGTGTTCGGTTCTTCATTGTGCTTGATCGTCCTCCGGTGCTAAAATTTTACCTGAAACTCATAAAACATGAGTTGGATTAGTCATACGTAACTTAGAACGTATTTAAACGGGTTCGCAATGCATCAACGGTTAAAATAAACGATTTTCGCGAAACTGACACATGCTCGCGTAGCGCTAGCACATGCTCGCGCTACGCTAGCACCTGTTTTCGACAGAATGTTGTTTGCTGGTGCTGCAGATTCCCAGCATGACCGGATTTCACGGAAACGAGCATAACTCTCTCGTTTTTAATCCGTTTTACCTGATTCTTTTTCGTACGCGTCCGTAATTTAATTCTCCATCATATGGAGTTAAAATCTAACATCCGACATAATAGAATTTCAGACTTTTAACTCTTCGGCTTATTACCCTTTTTACCAAATTTTGACCCGTTCATGATTTCATCATCAAACATGTTTATTTGATCTTTAAACTTATGAAATTCCTAGTTTCAATGTCTCTTATCATGTTAATCTCAAATCACGGGTTTCTTACATAATAAAAACCCGTTTACGCTCAAGTGCTTATTTTGACCCGTTAAGGGTATTTAAGCACTTTCAAGCCTAAAATCACTTTCGATTGCTTCTAGCATTCCATCACCACATTTCTCATCCTATAATCTTCCACCACAACTGTACTTATGGTGGGTTTAATGTGGTGATCAATATAAATCAAATTTTACATCTCGAATCATTATTTTACGGCAAAGACTATTATAGAGTCAAATGAGTAAGGATTCACATGTTTCACTTTTGTATACTTATTCTAAGTATTTATCTAATCATGAAACTCGTTTCCAAACAACCTTTAAGGGTTGTTTGTTCAGTTTAGCCTACAAGGGCGTTTTGGTCGATTTTGGTCCTTCTTTTTCGATGAAGGACTCTCACCAATTATCCGACCAAAATAGCACTTTTAATTACAGCATAATTATGCGTACCTGGCTCGGATCAACATATTGACCCGTTTTAATACCTTTCGCTATTAATATCTAGATAATAGCAATGCTAACCATGTATTAATTCCTGTGATCACAAAACTCAACCAGCAATCATCAAATATTATTGGCAAATGGTGTTAACAACACCATTTGACCCGTTTAGTCGAAATGACCAATTGTCATTATAAGATGGCACTTAAATACCATTTCACCCCTTTAACCTATCCCGGTTTACTTTTTGAAATCATCCAACTTGAAAGTCGTTTCCTGTTTTATTTGGCCCATTATGACTTATGCCAAATAGTGTCGTTTTAAATCCCTTTATCTATTCGTTAACCCATGTCCGGATTATCATTTCACCATTTTTACCCCTTTCTACCATAATTTATGGTTTCTACCATTTTCACTTGTTCCGACTAACATTATATCGCTCCGGAACATCATGTTTCATTTACTTAATACAAATCGTATTCCATGCTCACAAATAAGCATTTTGTAATAAAAGTAAAACGTAAGCTTAACTTACCTCGCATCCGAACTACGCTTTTCCTTTCCTTCTTGATTCGTTTGACCCGCTCCCTCATCAAGCTTCCACCTAGCTCGTTACGCGTCAAACTATCATCATTGTTTTCAAGGTGGTTAGTTTAATCATAATTTAATACGATTATTCCACCTTACGCATTTCATATAAAAAATTACCATTTATCGTGTTATAGGTCAGTTTGACTTTTTGAAAGTCAAACATCCGTTAATATATAAAATGCACATTCATGTTCATTAGCTAGTTTAGGCATTTTCAATTTACCCGGTGGGCGTTCCTTTAAGCCATCGTTCTAACGAATCTTTTAACTCGAGTTCATGCTACTGTTAATACTAAGTTAGCCTAGCTCTTGATTATCGAAGACACTATATTGCTTTATCTCACAAAATCTACGGGTTTTCCCTCTATAAGTGAAACCCGTTTTGTCATGTTATTAGGCATTTATCCAATTACTTATCCAAACCAAGTTCTATCTACGAACTAGTAGGTACCTAATTTCACTTAGGCATTACATCGAACACCTTATGGGCATATTCTATAAATAATTCATTGACAAGCTCATGACTTGTCATATAACCCGAATTTTCATCATTCAAACTATTCAACACAATTATTTGCCTTTAAAGTTCTGAAATAACTTCGCATATGTCAAATTACACTAGAACAACCCCAAATTTCCTAGTGTTTATCAAGTTCTACATAACCCACTAGTCACCTATAATGGTGACCATGGATTTCCCTAGAATTTAGTATAATTTCAACATGTACTTGTCTAGGGTTTACTCCTAGACATTTTAATGTTCCTAATTCATCTACAATTCATACACGCATCATCAGATTTCAAGTTCTCTAAATTCATGAGAATTTCAAGTAGAGAATTTTTGTCAAATTTTACATACCTTATGATCTCCTTGCAATGGGGATCATTAATCTACGCTCGATTTTCGGTTTGGAGTCGATTTGGCTTCTCAATTGCTTGATTTTTGCTAGTTAGGGTTTGAGCCATGGAGTCCCCTGGCTCCTCTGTAATTTACGACCAGAACACACACTTAAAGTGTGTGTTTTGGTGTTTGAATGTTTTATTTAATACAAACTTGTTTCAAGTTTGTCACCTTTGGTCCCTATACTTTACCAAGTTATTTAAAGGGTATTTTAACCATATTTGTTCTATTATGTCAAAACACTAACTAACCAGGTTAATATTCCTAGTTACTTGGTGGGTCCCGGGAGTTATAACCCGTTTTTTTTAAGTCCCGTTAACTTGGGCTCTTTTAAATTCAATCCCTTAAAACTTTGATTCACTTGTATTTGATATTAGGATTTCTTATTTAAATCCAAATATTTACCTGGTTATTTTATTTTATTTTATTTTTTTTGTTACTAACGGTACTTTCCCCGTCTTTTAGTATTAACGGAGTTTGATTACCAAACCCGTTTTCGGGGTGTTACACATTTGACATTGTGCATTGTGATTTGTGGACCTCACCGGTCAATAGTAATGCGTCTTATAAATATTATATGGTCCTTATAGATAACTTCTTAAATTATGTATGGGTATACCCTTTGAAGTGGCCTTCAGCGCCACACTGAAAGCATCCCCTGTTGCCCTGTTGCTGTTGCTGATTCTGCGGTGCTTGCTGTTGCTGCTGGCGATTCTGATTTGCAGGCCGTGAGCTCCTGCAATCCTTGGCTTCATGACCCATCTTGAGACACCTCTGACAACGTCCTTTGTTGCATTGACCACTATGGTGTCTGTTACATTTGTTGCACTTTGGGTGGTTTCCTCGATACCCACCCTGTCCTTGATTACCGGAGGATTGCTGACCAGGACTCTGGTAGTCATCAGTCTTTCGCTGCTGAGACTGAACCGAAGCAGAACCCTTACTGGAGTTCCCATCCCATTTTCGTTTGTTGTCGGTAGGTGCATCAGAAGTAGCTGTGGCACTGATACGTTTGGGTAGCCTGTTTTGCTCCACCGCCTGGTCGGTGAGACGATGAGCCAACTTGATAATTTGCTGAATGGTACCCAGGTTGGCTGAAGTTACGTGACTTTGAATCTCTGGTACAAGGCCCTTGAGGTACAGCTCAATTCGTTTGATGGGAGGGTCCACCATAGTTGGACACAGGATGGCCAGCTCGTTTGACCTCTTAGTATACGCCTCAATCTCAGACCCCGTCATCTTCAGATTGTAAAATTCCACTTCTAGCTTATGGATGTCATCCCGACTACAGTACTCCTCCTTGATCAGCTCTTTGAAACCATTCCAGGGTGTGGCATTAGCAACTGCCAGTCCTAGTTGTTGAACCTGTGCCTTCCACCAGGTTAACGCAGCTCCTTCAAGTGTTCCGGTAGCATATTTCACCCTACGGTCTTCGGGGCATTCGCACATCTCGAAAACTGACTCAAGCTTTTCAAACCAGTGAAGAAGGCCCACTGCTCCTTCGGTGCCACTGAAAGTAGTAGGTCGGCAGTCCATGAACGTTTTGAACGTGCACACAGGAGGCTGAGCATGTTGACCTCCTGCAGGGTTGGCTGCGAGTGCCTCAGCGACTCGTTCGTTGATCAAAGCTGTCAACTGGGCTTGAGTTAGGTTCAAGCGTCCACCCATGATCTTCACAACGAAATAACATAGATGAGAAAAGTGTCGCGAAAGTGCGTAAGTGTGTGACGACAATAGAGAGTAAGCACACAAGGTTCCAATAGCAATTATCACATTATCTAATGCACAGTGAGAACTATCTAACCGACAATATAACATAAATCATACCACTTATGGTGTCGAGTCTTGCACGTGGAGCGAAGCGTCGTTGTGGATCGTTGAGCACTGTACAGGTTATAGTCTGGTTTTATCAAAAAGCTTTTCCCTTTTTAAAACCAAGTTCACTATAACCAATGGCTCTAATACCAATCTGTCACACCCCCAAAATCCACCATGCGGAGTACCACCGCTTGGAGGCGTGACGTGACCAGGATCGAGCCACCAATCATACTGAACAACACAATTAAGTAAATGAAACCAACCTCAATACCACTGGTGACCAAAGCTAGTTAACCATGTTTAGTTTAAACAGCGGAAGCATGAAAGTAAATCCAAAAGCATAAGTCCATAGTTTATAAGTTAAGGTTCAAAACACAAGTTTGATAAGTTCATAAGGATTTAAACAATGAGCACGGAACATAACAGTCCGTACACCACAACGACTTCTTCCTCATGCAAACTCCAAGCATTTAGCGACCTGTAAGGCATGTAACAACTAGTCAACAACAAAGTTGAGTGAATTCACAGTTGGTTGTTTAGTTATAGCATTCATTTCGTAAATCATCTGTTCGTTTTGAAAACCATGTATCGTATAAATTCGTATCGCGGTCTTTCTGACATGTTTGCGAAGATTAGTGGGGGTTTCCCATGTGTTACTAGACCACGCGTATCGACTGCTACGAAAATGTAAGAGGTGCCCTAAGTCAATGTCTATCAGCATTGACCCTTTACCCATAGTCCATTAGTACACGCCCGTCCGACTGGCACGGTGTGAGGTTTGTTAAACCTAATAGCGCTATTAACTAATGACCCGCTCGCCATAGGCCTCGGCGATTAAGTCGATAAATGAGGGACTTAAAGTGATAGAGTTGATGGTCTTATGATCGTGTACGTAGGTTTTACGTACGTGCCCTTCAATCCGAGGACAGTAGTAAGTATGAGTGTACGTAGGTTTTACGTACGTGCCCTTCAATCCGAGGACAGTAAATAGTAGTTTAATAGTAATGATAGTACAAGTAGTTATTCAATCCCATTCCCAACCCCTGGGAATCCCATGCCTTAGAAAGAGTGTGAACTCACCTCGGTTTGCTCGGTTAGGTTCTCAAATATAGTTAACAGTCAAGGTCGGTCAATCACATCCTAATAAGGTACGGATAACAATCAGTTTCTCATGCATAACACGTATCCTACGTATGGTTTATTTGCACATTACTTCGTCCACATAACAGGTACACACTTTAACGATTTATGCCCATATAAACTTCCCATCCATTCCCCACTCATAAACATACATACGATATTGCACGTAACACATATAACATGTTAGATCATTCACCGATAGCATACTCGACATTTAGACACGCAAGTCACAACTTATGTCAATTCAGCATTAATATTCAAAACCGGCTGTTTTCGGACCTTTAAATAAAATAGTTAAATTATTCCAAAAATTCCCAAATTTTTACAGGATATCTTAAACGTTCCATATTTTATTGTGTAAAAATATCGGGGTCCGGTTCATTACCAATATTTTATAAAAATTCATATTCCGGACTGAACTCAGATTTATGTATTTCTGACCACAGTCCACGGAACAATTTATTAAAAATTCATCGAGTGTCCGATTTACGAAATTCCAGTGGGGTAATTACAAATGCATCGGTTTTCATCTACTGTACAAATTTCATGGTCCGATTCATCACAAAACACAGGTTATGACTGAAAGCATGACACCCATTTATTGCTGTCAAAATTCAGCTTAAGTTGCTGTTACAAATTAACACTTTAAAAATGGTAAACGGAGTCCAAAAATTATGATTCCTGTGCCATTAGAACCGTATTTCATAATAACATATTTTAGATTCAAAATATCGGTTTTTCATTGAATTTATGGCCTGTTTACAGCCTGATGAAGTCGGCTGGAAATCATTACTCAGCTTGCTGTTTTGTGGTTTAAATGTTACTAAACGTATTAACAAGTGTCCGAACAACGGGTTTATCAAAAGTTTGAAGATCAAACATCATATATGCATTAACTAACCTTAAACCAACAAGTTTTCATCTTTATGTATCAATCATAAGTAAACTTTTAATATTTATCTATTTGTTCTTGACACTTTAGTGATTTTAAACATACTACACCCTTTGATCATAGAAACGAGATGAAACAAAATTAATAAGAGGGTAACAAAGGACTTACTACTAGCTTATAGCTAGGGATGAATCTAGTGCAAAGTTGGTAAGAAAAAGATGGTGAAAAGTCTTGAAACAAGCTCCTTTGAAACCCTTCAAGAGGCAACCTTCATAGATTCACCTTCAAAGCTTGGAATGCACTTGTTAATGGAAGAGATGGATGAATGAAGTGGTGGTGATGGGTTTCGGTCATAGGGGAACCGAATGAGAGAGAGAGTAGAGTGATGTGAGGGTTGAGTGTGTAATCTTCAGTGTGATGATTATAAATCTTATGCACCATACTTCTTATAAGACATCTTACACATTTTGTTTACATACACAAGTAACAATCACATAAACAATTAGATTAAAATCAAGTAGAAGATAGCAAGTATGGTGATGTTGATGTGGTGGGTCCACAAGGACCGATTTTTCGGTTGGGGGGGGGGGGTAAAGGGAAACATTTCTCAACTAAATGTAAAAGATAGTTAGTTTGCAAGCATTTGATATTTTATGTTAGATATAGGGTTTTTAGTGGGTGTTATGGCATACGGGGACCATGACTAGCCAAAAATAATTAAATAGTGTGTTTGACAAATATTTGATGTCCCGGGTAATGTCCGGTTGTTCGGTCGGACACTGTTCCGTTAAATTGTTTAATTGTTCCGTAAGGCGTCTTATTTATATATTTTTGTAACGCAATTTATTCCTAACACATAGGAAAACATACCGGACTTTTTAGTAACTTTTCTGTATACTACTAGTATGCTAACACGCACATGTAAGTATAACACAGAAATCAGAGAGCAGTTAAATGATTCAGCACAGTCATCAAGCACTTTAATTATCATTTAATAAATTGTACGGATTACATGTAATTTTTGAGGGTTGTCACATTCTCCCCCTGTTAAGAGAATTTCGTCCCGAAATTTAGCGCGTGGTTACTGAGGAAGCTAGTTAAGTTGCGTTATTTTCCTGATTTTCCTGGGGTGTCACATCATCCCCCCGTTGATTTGGAATTTCGTCCCGAAATTCTGCAGTAGCTTCAGCCTCAGTAGTGGTTGCGTTTTTCTTAAACAGTTGGGGATACTTGAGTTTCATTTGGTCTTCTCGTTCCCAGGTATACTCTGGGCCACGACGAGCATTCCAACGAACTCGGACCAGAGGTATCCTGGTATGCTTGAGGATCTTAACATCTCGATCCGTAATCTCTACTGGTTCCTCGACGAATCGCAGCTGGTCGTCGATAGTGAGTTCCTTAAGAGGAACTATGAGGGTCTCATCTGACAGACACTTCTTCAGATTTGACACGTGGAATACGTTGTGAACTCTGCTGAGTTCTTCAGGTAGATCCAACCTGTAAGCGACTTTGCCAATTTTCTCGGTGACTTCGAATGGTCCGACATAACGCGGATTGAGTTTGCCTCGTTTGCCAAAGCGGACTACACCTTTCCAAGGTGAGACTTTGAGTAGCACTCGATCCCCAACCTGGAGCTCGAGTGGTTTTCTTCCCTTATCAGCATAGCTTTTCTGACGGTCACGAGCTGCCGCCATTCGCTGTCGTATCTGAACAATTCTCTCGGTGGTATCTACCACAAGTTCTGGGCCAGTGATTTGGCTGTCACCAACTTCTGCCCAACAGAGTGATCGGCATTTGCGTCCGTACAATGCCTCGAACGGAGCGGCCTGAATGCCGGTGTGGTAGCTGTTGTTATATGAGAACTCCACTAGCGGGAGGTGCTTTTCCCAGCCATTACCAAAATCGATTACACATGCCCTAAGCATGTCTTCAAGGGTTTGGATGGTGCGTTCAGATTGCCCATCCGTCTGTGGGTGATAAGCGGTGCTCATATCTAAACGTGAGCCAAAAGACTTGTGCATTGCTTGCCACAGTTCAGAAGTAAAACACGCGTCACGATCAGATATAATAGAGGTTGGCACTCCGTGCCTTGATACCACTTCCTTTAGGTAAATGTCTGCAAGAGTAGAAAACTTATCTGTTTCCTTGATGGCCAGAAAATGTGCAGACTTGGTCAGTCGATCTACGATCACCCAAATGGTATCGTTTCCGCGTTGAGATCTGGGCAGGCCGGTAACGAAATCCATGGAAATTTGCTCCCATTTCCATTTCGGGATCTCCGGTTGTTGAAGTAGGCCTGATGGTTTCTGATATTCAGACTTGACTCTCGCACAAGTCAAGCACTTGCTGACGTAGGTTGCTATGTGGGCTTTCATGCCAGGCCACCAGTATGTGGTCTTTAAGTCGTGGTACATCTTATCCGAACCAGGATGTACTGAATAACGAGACTTATGTGCTTCATCCATCACAAGCTCGCGTAGGTTTCCATACAGTGGGAACCAGATGCGCCCTGTTACATAGTAAGCGCCGTCTTCCTTTTGTTCTAGCCGCTGCCTCGATCCTCGTAGGGACTCAGCCCTGATGTTTTCTACTTTCAATGCTTCAACCTGAGCATCGCGAATCTGAGCGGGAAGGTTAGATTGGATGGTAAGCTGTAAAGCACGTACACGCCTAGGTATGGTATCCTTTCGACTGAGGGCGTCGGCCACAACATTGGCTTTACCCGGATGATACTTGATTGCGCATTCATAATCGTTCAAGAGCTCAACCCATCAGCGTTGACGCATTTTCAACTCCTTTTGCTTGAAGATATGCTCGAGACTCCTGTGATCGGTGTAAATGGTGCACTTGGTACCGTACAGGTAATGTCTCCATATCTTAAGCGCGAAAACAACTGCTCCCAGCTCCAGATCGTGAGTGGTGTAGTTTCTTTCGTGAACTTTAAGTTGGCGCGATACGTAGGCAATAACCTTGTCACGTTGCATCAATACGCAACCAAGTCCTTGGATGGAAGCGTCGCAATAAACCACGAAATCATCGGTGCCTTCGGGCAATGAGAGGATAGGCGCGCTACAAATTCTATCCTTTAGATGTTGAAATGCGGACTCTTGTGCATCACCCCAACGATAGATTACACCCTTCTGAGTCAGTGAAGTGAGAGGTTGCGCATTCTTGGAGAAATCTTTGATAAATCTTCTGTAATATCCTGCCAAACCCAAGAATTGGCGGATTTCTGTTGGTGTGCGGGGTGCAGGCCAGTTCTTGATCGATTTAACCTTAGATAGATCCACATGAATTCCATCCTTGTTTACCACATGGCCTAGAAAGTGGACCTCGCGAAGCCAGAAGTCACATTTCGAAAACTTGGCATACAACTGTTCTTTTCGAAGAAGTTCCAACATAAGACGTAAATGCTGCTCGTGTTCCTCCTGACTCTTAGAATAGATCAGGATATCGTCGATGAACACAATAACGAACTTATCCAGGTAAGGCTTACATACTCGGTTCATGAGATCCGTGAAGACCGCTGGTGCATTCGTCAGCCCGAATGGCATAACCAGAAACTCGTAATGGCCGTAACGAGTTCTGAATGCTGTTTTGGAGACGTCCTCATCTCGGACTCTCAGCTGATGGTATCCCGATCTCAAATCAATCTTGGAGTAATAGCTTGACCCTTGCAACTGGTCGAACAAGTCGTCAATACGTGGAAGAGGATAACGATTCTTCACAGTCACCTTGTTGAGTTCGCGGTAGTCAATACACATTCTGAAGGTACCATCTTTCTTCTTTACGAACAAGACTGGAGCTCCCCAGGGCGAAGAGCTAGGACGTATAAAACCCTTTTCCAAGAGTTCTTGTAGTTGTGTGGACAGTTCTTCGAGTTCTGATGGAGCTAGACGATATGGTGCTCGAGCTACTGGTGCTGCTCCAGGAGCTAGCTCGATTTGAAATTCAACTTGGCGGTGAGGCGGAAGACCAGGTAATTCCTCAGGAAATACCTCGGGAAAATCGCGTACTATAGGAATGCCTTCAATTCTCTTCTCTTCCTTGGATGTGTCAGTAACGAGTGCCAGAATGGCAGTGTGGCCCTTTCGCAAACATTTCTGGGCCTTAAGGAAAGAGATGATGCCTTCGATAGCACCACTCTTGTCGCCACGAATCACAATGGGTTCTTTATCAGAACGAGGAATGCGGACGATTTTCTCCTTGCAAACAATCTCCGCTTGATGATGAGATAGCCAATCCATCCCAATAACAACGTCGAAACTACCAAGTGTGATGGGAATAAGATCGATAGAGAAAGTCTGACCAGCTAAGACGAGGTTACAACCTTTAACTACGTGTGTGGCTTCAAGACTTTTACCATTTGCTAGCTCTACCGCGTGCTTGGTGTTCAACAGTGTTGGGGTACATTTAAGCATTTGACTAACTTTTAGAGACACATAACTGGTATCGGCACCCGAATCAAATAAGACAGTAACAAAGAAGTCATCCAGAAGAAACTTACCCATCACAACGTTGGGATCGTTCCTTGCGTCACCCTGACCAATCATGAAAGCACGACCCCTTGCTCCATTACCATTGTTGTTACCCCCGTTGTTGCCTCCATTGTTGTTCCCGTTTCCCTGGTTGTTGTTGTTGTTCTGATTCTGGTTAAGCTGGGGACAGTTCTTCTTAAAGTGGCCTTCAGCGCCACACTGAAAGCATCCCCTGTTGCCCTGTTGCTGTTGCTGATTCTGCGGTGCTTGCTGTTGCTGCTGGCGATTCTGATTTGCAGGCCGTGAGCTCCTGCAATCCTTGGCTTCATGACCCATCTTGAGACACCTCTGACAACGTCCTTTGTTGCATTGACCACTATGGTGTCTGTTACATTTGTTGCACTTTGGGTGGTTTCCTCGATACCCACCCTGTCCTTGATTACCGGAGGATTGCTGACCAGGACTCTGGTAGTCATCAGTCTTTCGCTGCTGAGACTGAACCGAAGCAGAACCCTTACTGGAGTTCCCATCCCATTTTCGTTTGTTGTCGGTAGGTGCATCAGAAGTAGCTGTGGCACTGATACGTTTGGGTAGCCTGTTTTGCTCCACCGCCTGGTCGGTGAGACGATGAGCCAACTTGATAATTTGCTGAATGGTACCCAGGTTGGCTGAAGTTACGTGACTTTGAATCTCTGGTACAAGGCCCTTGAGGTACAGCTCAATTCGTTTGATGGGAGGGTCCACCATAGTTGGACACAGGATGGCCAGCTCGTTTGACCTCTTAGTATACGCCTCAATCTCAGACCCCGTCATCTTCAGATTGTAAAATTCCACTTCTAGCTTATGGATGTCATCCCGACTACAGTACTCCTCCTTGATCAGCTCTTTGAAACCATTCCAGGGTGTGGCATTAGCAACTGCCAGTCCTAGTAGTTGAACCTGTGCCTTCCACCAAGTTAACGCAGCTCCTTCAAGTGTTCCGGTAGCATATTTCACCCTACGGTCTTCGGGGCATTCGCACATCTCGAAAACTGACTCAAGCTTTTCAAACCAGTGAAGAAGGCCCACTGCTCCTTCGGTGCCACTGAAAGTAGTAGGTCGGCAGTCCATGAACGTTTTGAACGTGCACACAGGAGGCTGAGCATGTTGACCTCCTGCAGGGTTGGCTGCGAGTGCCTCAGCGACTCGTTCGTTGATCAAAGCTGTCAACTGGGCTTGAGTTAGGTTCAAGCGTCCACCCATGATCTTCACAACGAAATAACATAGATGAGAAAAGTGTCGCGAAAGTGCGTAAGTGTGTGACGATAATAGAGAGTAAGCACACAAGGTTCCAATAGCAATTATCACATTATCTAATGCACAGTGAGAACTATCTAACCGACAATATAACATAAATCATACCACTTATGGTGTCGAGTCTTGCACGTGGAACGAAGCGTCGTTGTGGATCGTTGAGCACTGTACAGGTTATAGTCTGGTTTTATCAAAAAGGTTTTCCCTTTTTAAAACCAAGTTCACTATAACCAATGGCTCTAATACCAATCTGTCACACCCCCAAAATCCACCATGCGGAGTACCACCGCTTGGAGGCGTGACGTGACCAGGATCGAGCCACCAATCATACTGAACAACACAATTAAGTAAATGAAACCAACCTCAATACCACTGGTGACCAAAGCTAGTTAACCATGTTTAGTTTAAACAGCGGAAGCATGAAAGTAAATCCAAAAGCATAAGTCCATAGTTTATAAGTTAAGGTTCAAAACACAAGTTTGATAAGTTCATAAGGATTTAAACAATGAGCACGGAGCATAACAGTCCGTACACCACAACGACTTCTTCCTCGTGCAAACTCCAAGCATTTAGCGACCTGTAAGGCATGTAACAACTAGTCAACAACAAAGTTGAGTGAATTCACAGTTGGTTGTTTAGTTATAGCATTCATTTCGTAAATCATCTGTTCGTTTTGAAAACCATGTATCGTATAAATTTGTATCGCGGTCTTTCTGACATGTTTGCGAAGATTAGTGGGGGTTTCCCATGTGTTACTAGACCACGCGTATCGACTGCTACGAAAATGTAAGAGGTGCCCTAAGTCAATGTCTATCAGCATTGACCCTTTACCCATAGTCCATTAGTACACGCCCGTCCGACTGGAACGGTGTGAGGTTTGTTAAACCTAATAGCGCTATTAACTAATGACCCGCTCGCCATAGGCCTCGGCGATTAAGTCGATAAATGAGGGACTTAAAGTGATAGAGTTGATGGTCTTATGATCGTGTACGTAGGTTTTACGTACGTGCCCTTCAATCCGAGGACAGTAGTAAGTATGAGTGTACGTAGGTTTTACGTACGTGCCCTTCAATCCGAGGACAGTAAATAGTAGTTTAATAGTAATGATAGTACAAGTAGTTATTCAATCTCATTCCCAACCCCTGGGAATCCCATGCCTTAGAAAGAGTGTGAACTCACCTCGGTTTGCTCGGTTAGGTTCTCAAATATAGTTAACAGTCAAGGTCGGTCAATCACGTCCTAATAAGGTACGGATAACAATCAGTTTCTCATGCATAACACGTATCCTACGTATGGTTTATTTGCACATTACTTCGTCCACATAACAGGTACACACTTTAACGATTTATGCCCATATAAACTTCCCATCCATTCCCCACTCATAAACAAACATACAATATTGCACGTAACACATATAACATGTTAGATCATTCACCGATAGCATACTCGACATTTAGACACGCAAGTCACAACTTATGTCAATTCAGCATTAATATTCAAAACCGGCTGTTTTCGGACCTTTAAATAAAATAGTTAAATTATTCCAAAAATTCCCAAATTTTTACAGGATATCTTAAACGTTCCATATTTTATTTTGTAAAAATATCGGGGTCCGGTTCATTACCAATATTTTATAAAAATTCATATTCCGGACTGAACTCAGATTTATGTATTTCTGACCACAGTCCACGGAACAATTTATTAAAAATTCATCGAGTGTCCGATTTACGAAATTCCAGTGGGGTAATTACAAATGCATCGGTTGTCATCTACTGTACAAATTTCATGGTCCGATTCATCACAAAACTCAGGTTATGACTGAAAGCATGACACCCATTTATTGCTGTCAAAATTCAGCTTAAGTTGCTGTTACAAATTAACACTTTAAAAATAGTAAACGGAGTCCAAAAATTATGATTCCAGTGCCATTAGAACCGTATTTCATAATAACATATTTTAGATTCAAAATATCGGTTTTTCATTGAATTTGTGGCCTGTTTACAGCCTGATGAAGTCGGCTGGAAATCATTACTCAGCTTGCTGTTTTGTGGTTTAAATGTTACTAAACGTATTAACAAGTGTCCGAACAACGGGTTTATCAAAAGTTTGATGATCAAACATCATATATGCATTAACTAACCTTAAACCAACAAGTTTTCATCTTTATGTATCAATCATAAGTAAACTTTTAATATTTATCTATTTGTTCTTGACACTTTAGTGATTTTAAACATACTACACCCTTTGATCATAGAAACGAGATGAAACAAAATTAACAAGAGGGTAACAAAGGACTTACTACTAGCTTATAGCTAGGGATGAATCTAGTGCAAAGTTGGTAAGAAAAAGATGGTGAAAAGTCTTGAAACAAGCTCCTTTGAAACCCTTCAAGAGGCAACCTTCATAGATTCACCTTCAAAGCTTGGAATGCACTTGTTAATGGAAGAGATGGATGAATGAAGTGGTGGTGATGGGTTTCGGTCATAGGGGAACCGAATGAGAGAGAGAGTAGAGTGATGTGAAGGTTGAGTGTGTAATCTTGAGTGTGATGATTATAAATCTTATGCACCATACTTCTTATAAGACATCTTACACATTTTGTTTACATACACAAGTAACAATCACATAAACAATTAGATTAAAATCAAGTAGAAGATAGCAAGTATGGTGATGTTGATGTGGTGGGTCCACAAGGACCGATTTTTCGGTTGGGGGGGGGGGGGGGTAAAGGGAAACATTTCTCAACTAAATGTAAAAGATAGTTAGTTTGCAAGCATTTGATATTTTATGTTAGATATAGGGTTTTTAGTGGGTGTTATGGCATACGGGGACCATGACTAGCCAAAAATAATTAAATAGTGTGTTTGACAAATATTTGATGTCCCGGGTAATGTCCGGTTGTTCGGTCGGACACTGTTCCGTTAAATTGTTTAATTGTTCCGTAAGGCGTCTTATTTATATATTTTTGTAACGCAATTTATTCCTAACACATAGGAAAACATACCGGACTTTTTAGTAACTTTTCTGTATACTACTAGTATGCTAACACGCACATGTAAGTATAACACAGAAATTAGAGAGCAGTTAAATGATTCAGCACAGTCATCAAGCACTTTAATTATCATTTAATAAATTGTACGGATTACATGTAATTTTTGAGGGTTGTCCCAAACTTGAAATAACGTAATCTCGTTATTTCCACTAGTTTAGTTAACTTAGCGATATCCATCGCTTTCATATACTATCGAATTCTTTATGAATCCGTTACTTTGACCCGTTTAAAGGTCTTTGGTGAGATCTTTCACTTTTAGCAACAAATTCTTTTGTTTTCAAATTTATTTATTCGGTTCAGTTATACCGAATCTACCGTTTACAAGCAAAACAAATTTCTTGAATTGAATTGCTGGCCTTAACCGGTCTCATTATCTAGACTTATTAGTCCAGTTACTTTTTCCGCTCGCTTGGTTATAATGTGATTCTACCTCACATTGCATTTCCTAACCGTGATCGTGTCACATCATGTTTAATTTATATCAACCTTTCATTTTTGAAAATATCACTTTTCGAATATATCGTCTTGCGCCTATAAGTGTCAAGACTTGAACCTTTCATGCTTACTATTCAAATTCCTATCAGAATTTATATTTGTAAAAACGTTATTTCTTACAAAAGCCGAAGTTTTAGTTTAGGATCTTCTCTTAACTTTTGTCAATTATCCATACCAGGATATTGACAGTCCATAATTTATTCCTTTATAGTCTTAGTTTTATACGGGGATTCTCAACTGATTCCCTCGCTTTATCTAATTAACCGCGTTAGTCTGTCAACATGTTTATTTCGCGCTTGTCTTATATTTAACAAGTGCTTTGTATTTGTTATGACAATATCTTGACTTCAAATAGTTTTACCGGCTAGACTAATCAGTCGCCGTCACTTTATACCCCGTCACCCGGGTATACTATTTTGCCATCCCCGGCCTTATGTGTGTATAAGATTTTCTAAATCACTTCATACCACTTATGTTTTGTTAAAACGTTGTTTTTGACTAAAAACTGAATTTTTAGTTTACGTTTCCTCTTTGTCTCACATCTTTCTCTCATTTCTAGGAATGTTACTCCCGAGGATCTATTTCTTTCCGTTATCATTTAATGCGAGGAATTATAACTAATTCCCTCGCTTAGCCCATATGATCTGTAGGTTCTTTCACTTAGCCTCATATGCTATTTCTTTATATTTCCACATTTTTAAGGTGAGAACAGTTTGTTTCTTTCTATTTATGGCCCAAGGGTCTTCTTGGTCCTGTAGACCTTAACACTATGTCTAATCCTGTAGGTTATGATAATCCCGTAGATCATCTTTTATTCAAGTCTTTATTCAACTGTATATATATATATATATGGTGTCAAGGCACCCCTTTTATGTCTAGAACTATTTACTCTTGCTTTTTGGATTTCATTTGACCTTGACCGTAGTCTAAGGCTACATTAGTTCTCTTTCGAATTATCTTTCTGACTTTATGACTTCTAACGTCATTTATACGTCGGTTTGTCCTACACTTACCGTTACCCGGTTCTTACCTATACTTCTTTACGACCCATTACCCGGGTTCTTTATCTTAGTGTTTTTAACATTTTTGTTTCGCTAGTTTGCGTTTTTCCTGTACATATTCCTTTATGACCCATCACGTAGGTTCATTAATGTTTCGCGCTTCCATTTTTCAGTTTGCGCTTACTTGCACTACCAAGTTTTTATACCTTATTTATCTCGTTTGACTTGTTCGTGTGAAATTTCATCACTTGTGAACATCAAACTCCATTCTTTACTCGACCCGTTCAACTTTAAAATAGTTGAGCGTAGTTACTAACATTTCTGTTTGCAAATTCTCATTGTCTTTTAGTCATGACTCATATTCCGAGTCTTTTGACTTTCTATTTCGCGTTCCCGTCTCTCGGTTTACGCATTCTTTCCAAATCCTACCCATTCATCGGGTATCTTTACCGTAATCATTTTCAAGTAACCATTCTTATATGGTTTTAGACGTTATTTTAATTTATTTGGTCGTCTTAGCGAGATCCATCGCTTTTATTCTAATTAATCCTTTATTCTTTATTCAATTCGTTTGACTTGTCCATGTGAATTTCATCACTTGTGACAGTCAAACTTTTATCCCTATGCATTAGCATTCCTATTGGTCGGTCTGTATTTTTCTTTTTACTTGATCCTTGTCCCTTCTCTCGGGCTCGTTATCCTTACGTAATACGCTTCCATCATCCGACTTACGTTTACGTTTACTATCAAATATCTTACTTATTTGATTCATTTGGGTACCATTTAAGTTAGTCCCATTCACCCCACCCTTACTACATCGGACATAAATGTGTCCATCATAAGAAGTTCATGGTACCACGTGTTCACTACTTACTTGGCCAGAGTAAGCGATCAACACCTGGTATACATGACCTTTTTATAATTTTCACATTACACCCCATGTAAGTAATGCCTCTATTTGTTTCTCTTGGAAACAATATCCCGAATACATTTTCTATTCGGGTTTTTCCAAGTTTTTAATCTACATATGCAACTTTCAATTTCTACATATTTGTTGCATATTACTATTTATGCAATTAAATTTAAAATGTGCACCTGGTAATGTTTGCCCTAACGGGCTTCTCTTGCCATTAGCCTTGTTCGCGACCGTTACGCGATTTAGGTCCTTGATGAGCATACTCTTTGGACCGTTCCTCTGTCAAATCTGCGATTTGTTAAACTCTCGCTATCCTCATATGCGAGTGTCCTTCAACTAAAACATATACAACAATTAGTAATTTCAACATTAAAGGATGCCCGTATTATAATACAAGGCTTTTCTACTATACGCATCAACGCGTGTAATTTCGTTGACTATATCTATTCTATATCGTTTTTATTGGTATAACGTGTATTACACGATAACCATATGTGTTGTTCTCAACACTTTAATCATACTAAACCATTGGTATACATGTACTTACCGGATTTCCGATCAAGCCTCGAACCGAACACATTTGTCAACAACCTTGAGCTCTGATACCAACTTGTAACACCCTTATTATTATTTAACGGTTTAACGTATAATTTACGAAAAACAATCATGTAATTAAGATTACATATACATCGGAAATACGGCTTATTAAAAACCTCTTACAAAAGTTAGAAGTTTAGAACATAATGTAATTAAGTCGTCATTTAAATGTAACAACGAAACGTCGTGCGGAAGCTTATTTCTTGATCGTGTTCGGTTCTTCATTGTGCTTGATCGTCCTCCGGTGCTAAAATTTTACCTGAAACTCATAAAACATGAGTTGGATTAGTCATACGTAACTTAGAACGTATTTAAACGGGTTCGCAATGCATCAACGGTTAAAATAAACGATTTTCGTGAAACTGACACATGCTCGCGTAGCGCTAGCACATGCTCGCGCTACGCTAGCACCTATTTTTGACAGAATGTTGTTTGCTGGTGCTGCAGATTCCCAGCATGACCGGATTTCACGGAAACGAGCATAACTCTCTCGTTTTTAATCCGTTTTACCCGATTCTTTTTCCTACACGTCCGTAATTTAATTCTCCATCATATGGAGTTAAAATCTAACATCCGACATAATAGAATTTCAGACTTTTAACTCTTCGGCTTATTACCCTTTTTACCAAATTTTGACCCGTTCATGATTTCATCATCAAACATGTTTATTTGATCTTTAAACTTATGAAATTCCTAGTTTCAATGTCTCCTATCATGTTAATCTCAAATCACGGGTTTCTTACATAATAAAAACCCGTTTACGCTCAAGTGCTTATTTTGACCCGTTAAGGGTATTTAAGCACTTTCAAGCCTAAAATCACTTTCGATTGCTTCTAGCATTTCATCACCACATTTCTCATCCTATAATCTTCCACCACAACTGTACTTATGGTGGGTTTAATGTGGTGATCAATATAAATCAAATTTTACCTCTCGAATCATTATTTTACGGCAAAGACTATTATAGAGTCAAATGACTAAGGATTCACATGTTTCGCTTTTGTATACTTATTCTAAGTATTTATCTAATCATGAAATTCGTTTCCAAACAACCTTTAAGGGTTGTTTGTTCAGTTTAGCCTACAAGGGCGTTTTGGTCGATTTTGGTCCTTCTTTTTCGATGAAGGACTCTCACCAATTATCCGACCAAAATAGCACTTTTAATTACAGCATAATTATGCGTACCTGGCTCGGATCAACATATTGACCCGTTTTAATACCTTTCGCTATTAATATCTAGATAATAGCAATGCTAACCATGTATTAATTCCTGTGATCACAAAACTCAACCAACAATCATCAAATATTATTGGCAAATGGTGTTAACAACACCATTTGACCCGTTTAGTCGAAATGACCAATTGTCATTATAAGATGGCACTTAAATACCATTTCACCCCTTTAACCTATCCCGGTTTACTTTTTGAAATCATCCAACTTGAAAGTCGTTTCCTGTTTTATTTGGCCCATTATGACTTATGCCAAATGGTGTCGTTTTAAATCCCTTTATCTATTCGTTAACCCATGTCCGGATTATCATTTCACCATTTTTACCCCTTTCTACCATAATTTATGGTTTCTACCATTTTCACTTGTTCCGACTAACATTATATCGCGCCGGAACATCATGTTTCATTTACTTAATACAAATCGTATTCCATGCTCACAAATAAGCATTTTGTAATAAAAGTAAAATGTAAGCTTAACTTACCTCGCATCCGAACTACGCTTTTCCTTTCCTTCTTGATTCGTTTGACCCGCTCCCTCATCAAGCTTCCACCTAGCTCGTTACGCGTCAAACTATCATCATCGTTTTCAAGGTGGTTAGTTTAATCATAATTTAATACGATTATTCCACCTTACGCATTTCATATCAAAAATTACCATTTATCGTATTATAGGTCAGTTTGACTTTTTGAAAGTCAAACATCCCTTAATATATAAAATGCACATTCATGTTCATTAGCTAGTTTAGGCATTTTCAATTTACCCAGTGGGCGTTCCTACTAAGTTAGCCTAGCTCTTGATTATCGAAGACACTATATTGCTTTATCTCACAAAATCTACGGGTTTTCCCTCTATAAGTGAAACCCGTTTTGTCATGTTATTAGGCATTTATCCAATTACTTATCCAAACCAAGTTCTATCTACGAACTAGTAGGTACCCAATTTCACTTAGGCATTACATCGAACACCTTATGGGCATATTCTATAAATAATTCATTGACAAGCTCATGACTTGTCATATAACCCGAATTTTCATCATTCAAACTATTCAACACAATTATTTGCCTTTAAAGTTCTGAAATAACTTCGCATATGTCAAATTACACTAGAACAACCCCAAATTTCCTAGTGTTTATCAAGTTCTACATAACCCACTAGTCACCTACAATGGTGACCATGGATTTCCCTAGAATTTAGTATAATTTCAACATGTACTTGTCTAGGGTTTACTCCTAGACATTTTAATGTTCCTAATTCATCTACAATTCATACATGCATCATCAGATTTCAAGTTCTCTAAATTCATGAGAATTTCAAGTAGAGAATTTTTGTCAAATTTTACATACCTTATGATCTCCTTGCAATGGGGATCATTAATCTATGCTCGATTTTCGGTTTGGAGTCGATTTGGCTTCTCAATTGCTTGATTTTTGCTAGTTAGGGTTTGAGCCATGGAGTCCCCTGGCTCCTCTGTAATTTACGACCAGAACACACACTTAAAGTGTGTGTTTTGGTGTTTGAATGTTTTATTTAATACAAACTTGTTTCAAGTTTGTCACCTTTGGTCCCTATACTTTACCAAGTTATTTAAAGGGTATTTTAACCATATTTGTTCTAT
Organism: Helianthus tuberosus; assembly: GCA_030545235.1. Classification (NCBI taxonomy): domain Eukaryota; kingdom Viridiplantae; phylum Streptophyta; class Magnoliopsida; order Asterales; family Asteraceae; genus Helianthus; species Helianthus tuberosus. Next base: position 144,078,652 of record CM060400.1, read on the forward strand.
TATGTCAAAACACTAACTAACCAGGTTAATATTCCTAGTTACTTGGTGGGTCCCGGGAGTTATAACCCGTTTTTTTTTTAAGTCCCGTTAACTTGGGCTCTTTTAAATTCAATCCCTTAAAACTTTGATTCACTTGTATTTGATATTAGGATTTCTTATTTAAATCCAAATATTTACCTGGTTATTTTTTTTTTTTTTTTTTGTTACTAACGGTACTTTCCCCGTCTTTTAGTATTAACGGAGTTTGATTACCAAACCCGTTTTCGGGGTGTTACACATTTGACATTGTGCATTGTGATTTGTGGACCTCACCGGTCAATAGTAATGCGTCTTATAAATATTATATGGTCCTTATAGATAACTTCTCAAATTATGTATGGGTATACCCTTTGAAATTTAAATCAGAAACTTTTCCTACCTTTGTCAAGTTTCACAAATTTATTCAAACCCAGTTTCATAAAAAGATAAAAGCTTTTCAATGTGACTTAGGCGGGGAATTTGACAACCATGATTTTCACAACTTTGCAAACTCCCAAGGCCTCACCTTCTGTTTCTCATGCCCTCAAACCTCACCCCAAAATGGTCGATCGGAGCGTATGATTCGACGACTCAATGATATCATTCGAAACCCTTCTCACACACGCTCACATTCCGCCCACCTTTTGGGTAGAAGCTCTACATACTGCCGCATACTTACATAACATTCTTCCAACCACCCGCCTAAACTACAACACCTCTACCTTTGCCTTATTCTTATGTCACCCAACTTATGATCAACTGCGAGTTTTTGGGTGTGCGTGCTACCCGAATGAATCAGCCACGCAACCAAACAAACTCCTCCCACGGGCTCACCGGTGCATATTTCTTGGCTACCCACCCAACTTCCGAGGTTACCGTTGCTTGGACCCCATTACGGGAAAAGTCCACATCTCCCGACATGTCATTTTTGATGAGACCAGCTTTCCTTTTGATCACCCCTTACCCACTACCTCTTACCAATTCCTTGATGATGACCCTGTTCCTCTAACACCCTACACTTTCCCCTCACACCCACCTACCCATACGACTTCACCAAACACCCCTCCAACCAATCATCAACCACCCACACCGCCTCCTAACCCACACCCACCACCACCCCCTCCCTCACCACCACATACCGAACCCATACCTGCCCCAAACCAACCCAAGGGTCCACCCTCACCACCACCTAACAACACCCATCACATGACCACTCGAGCCAAAGAAGGTATACGAAAACCGAATCCTAAATATAACCTTCATACCGAAACTTCAACCATCTCACCAATACCCACCTCTCATGTGAAAGCTTTAAACGACCCAAATTGGCAACAGGCCATGCACTGCGAGTTTCAAGCACTCATGGAAAATGATACATGGGAATTGGTCCCTCGACCTCAGTCTCATCCGGTTATTTGGTGCATGTGGTTATTCAGACATAAATTTAAACCGAATGGCAGCTTGGACCGATACAAGGCACGCCTTGTAGTAAATGGAAAATCCCAAACCGTTGGTATCGATTGCACGGATACATTTAGTCCGGTTGTTAAACCGGCTACCATACGAACAGTTCTTTCTCTTGCGATCTCACGCAAACCAATTAGATGTTAAAAACGCTTTTCTGCACAGCAACTTGCAAGAAACTGTTTTCATGCACCAACCACCCGGTTTTGTTGATGACTCAAGGCCTAACTTTGTATGTCGCCTGCGTAAATCCTTATACGGGCTTAAACAAGCTCCACGAGCATGGTATAGCAGGTTCTCGAGTTTCCTAACCTCACGAGGTTTTATAAGCAGCTTGTGTGACACATCTTTGTTTATTTATCGCCACGGTGATAAAATTGCATATCTGTTATTATATGTCGACGACATTATCTTGACAGCTTCATCGGATGACATGCTTCGGAATGTCATTAACCTGCTTTCACGAGAATTTGCTATGACTGATATGGGCGCATTACATCATTTTCTGGGTATTACAGTTCAACGGGATTCTTCCGGTTTATTTATGTCTCAAACCCAATACGCACGGGATATCCTACACCGTGCAAACATGACAAATTGCAAACCATGCGCGACACCGGTTGATACCTCTTCGAAACTTAGTGCAACAGAAGGCGAATCATTACCAGACGGAACTCTTTATCGAAGTCTAGCAGGGGCACTTCAATATTTAACCTTCACTCGGCCAGACATTACATATGCGGTTCAACAAGTTTGTTTGTTCATGCACGACCCGCGTGAACCACATTTTGCCTTCCTGAAACGCATTCTAAGGTATATTCAAGACACACTAGATTTTGGTTTACGACTGACCCAAGGCCCCAACAGCTCTCTCGTGGCATATTCAGACGCTGACTGGGGCGGTTGTCCGGACTCCCGACGCTCCACTTCAGGTTTTTGTGTCTACATGGGACATAACCTTTTATCTTGGTCCTCTAAGCGTCAACCCACGGTCTCTCGTTCGAGCGCAGAAGCTGAGTACCGGGGGGTTGCCAATGCAGTTGCTGAAACAACATGGCTACGAAACCTTCTGCTTGAATTACATACACCAATTCACCAGGCCACCATCGTATATTGTGATAACATATCCGCAGTCTACTTGTCAGAAAATCCTGTTCAACACCATAGGACCAAGCATGTGGAGCTCGACATTCACTTCGTTCGCGAGAAAGTCCGTCTTGGTCATGTTCGTGTCTTACATGTTCCTTCTCCCTATCAGTATGCCGACATATTCACGAAAGGATTGTCTCGACAATTGTTTGAAAACTTCCGTTCCAGCTTGACCGTTCGTCAAAACTCACGATCCAGCTGAGGGGGCGTATTAGCTGTACATATGCTGTGCATATTCTAGAATCAATGTAATTGAGGAAATAATCAATCACCTCATCAATAGTAGGAAGTTAGTTACGATTATTTGTATATATGTATCCTTGAGATGAAAGGCAAATCACAAAAAAAATATTCATACCATAAACTCGTTTAAAATCGAGAGAGAGAGAGAGATATGGGGAGAAACAAGAGAGAGATAGAGACATGTTTGTTCGAGGAGATGGGGAAAAAGCCCCCGAATTCACCGAAGCCGAATGGGTGGGGGTGGGGGTGGTGTTCCCCTTCGGCGCCGATGCCACATGGGACTCCCCTTTCCTCCATCGAACCCCACACCCCCTTAGCCTTATGGTGGTAGGTGAAACATAATAACCATTTTAAAAAACTAGATTAGAATCTAGGTCTAGGCAAGATTTGATACTATATTAGTTAGTCAAAACCATTAAGGTAACATGTTTCATTTTTTTCACTATCTATTGCACACAATGTATAAACTTTTGAAAACCTTGGTGTGAACTCCCTCAAATATAAAAGAAGTTATACTACAATTACCAAAATACAAAGATAAGCATCTTAAACCTAGATCTAAACTTTGGATAAGGTTAAGCAATCACAATAGAAACCCTTTTACTTTAAATTAAATATCTTTTTTATTTGTAATACTTCAAATTACAAAACTAAAAATAGAACTTTTAACATAAATATAAAACATAAACAGGACAAAACTTGCATATGGCACTTTTCTATCCAACTTTCAAAATGAACCTATATTATTAAATACTAAATACTAATATATATATATATATATATATATATATATATATATATATATATATATATATATATATATATATATATATATATTCCTAATGGAACAACCTAAAAGATTAGAAGCATTTGAACTAAATTTTATTAACTTTCTACCTATCTCACATTTATCAAGATCTATTATTTGAGTGATGTTATATGATTGTTTTGTACTTGTGTGCACTTTTAGCTAGAATGTAATAACATATACTTATATAACTAGATTTGGGAAAGATAATATTAAATAAAAAATGGCAAGTGAAGAAAGATTGTGCACAATACACATGGGGTGATTGTTTTTTAATATTGCAGGAAGTTATAAAACTTAAAGATCCCAATCCCCAACTCCAAACAGTCACCGGAAAAAGCTGTTGGTCCCTAGAGAATAAATAGTACACTTTGCTTCTCATCCAAATTTACTCTCAAAAGAGCATCAAGTAATCTACTTGCATTATCAACTATCAAAGATTCAAGGCAAACAAATCACCTATAAATTGCTTCATTTGCAATAGGAATTTAATAACATACCGGATTCGATGGCGGAAGTGCAGGTGGTTGAAGCGCTTTTGTTCGGCGATCATGAAGCCAAGGCTGCAGCCGCAGAGGCCGTTACTCATTTAACCAATAAGCAGAGACACAAACTGGCTGAAAATGGAGCCATTCCTGCTATTGTATCCATGCTTCATGCTCCTCCAGATTTCAAATCGTTAGAATCCGCCATTTTCGCTCTCCTCAGTCTTGCCTATGGCAGCGAAAGGTTCGTTTTGTTTATTATATCAACCTCAGTGTTGTAAATGAGCCGATCCAGGTTGGACTAGGGCCCTGCTTGTTTACAAACCGAGCCAGCTTGTGACTCGTTTATTGTAACAAATTGAAATGTTGAGATCAAACTCGGCTTATAAAAGGCTCGAGGCACTTGTGGCTCGTCAAACCATTTCGTTTATTTTCTAAAAGGTTTATATTATATATTTTTTACACATATTAATAAAAACAAAAAACAAAACATATTTTTACACACTAATATTAACAATAACAAATTTTTTTTAACATATACATAATACCGCTTTTTATAAACTACAGAATTTATAAATTATATATAAAAAATTGGGATATAATTTATATATTAAAATTTTGGCTAGCCAATGAGCTAGCTTGCTTCGATTGGGCTTGGGTCATTTACAAACGAACATTCGAGCGAGCTCTGAGCTGCTAGCTTTTTGAACAGCCCTGTCAGCCTGCATACACTTTCTGGCTCAATGAATATACCAACCTGATTCTTTCTGTGTTAATTTTACAGAAACAAGATCAGGATTGCGAAAGCTGGAGCGATTCCTCTACTTTTAAACGTAATTCAATCACAAATCCATCCATTGATTGATCATGCAATAGCAGCACTTCTAATCTTATCATCATGCTCAGCAAACAAATCATCAATGGCTGCTTGTGGTGCCATTGAAATCCTAATTCAAACCCTTCATGAAAACAATAGTACCCAAGCAAAACTTGACATCATAGTCACTCTCCATAACCTATCACAATGGATTCCCACCATTCTTCTATCATGCACATCATCTTCCTTAATCCACCTCGTAAACCAGTCCGAAAAATCATCAAAACTAGTCGAAAAAATCAATGGGGTTGCTCGAAAACATAGTTTCTTCATCGGAAATCGCCCTGCAAGAGATTACGTCGACCACATTTGGGATCCGGGCGCTTGTGGAGACCGTAGAAGAAGGTTCAAAGCATTGTAAAGAATACGCGGTGGGGATGTTGTTGATGATATGTGAAAGTAGTAGAGAAACATATAGAGGGATGATCTTAAGAGAAGGAGCAATCCCGGGATTAATGCAGGTTAGCATCGATGGGACCAAACGCGCTAAAGCAAGCGCGAAATCACTGCTTCGGCTTTTGAGGGATTGTTCGAGCGATTTCAGAAGTGAAAGATCGAAGAATGTGGTTTTGGAACAGGTTATGGGTGAGATTGATAGAGGTGAAATGAGGGGAATTGAAGTTGGAATGGTGGAGGAGATGATTGCCAGGCTTAACATGTGAATCTTTCAATAGAAACAGAGGTTTTTTTAACTTTGTGATTGTAAATATCAACATTCATGTTCATATATGGGTTTAATCAGGTTTATGGAGTTGTATTTAATATATGTTAACTGTTTAATAAAAACTAACGATAGGAAATATTGACGGATCAAGCCGACTTGATGTATAAACATACTTGTTTCATCGTGTAACGTCAACATTTCCATTTTGATACAAATGCTAGAATCAAGTTCACAATTACTAGAAGTAAAGAATCATAAGAATTTGCAAAACTTAAGGCAAACTATGATGCTGAATGGGAAGGATATCGACATATCGTATGGAATCGAATTAAATCCGGTAACTGTTATAGCAAAATTTCGTTTACTGGTCTAGTCTGATTTGTAACTGTCTAGTTCGATACTTGTTCATTTCAATACAAAATCGGGTGTTTTTTGTTTAATGAAACATCAGCTTAAGAGCATTCGCAATGGAGTCCGAACCCCGGATACGTAGGTAGATATGGAGGGGAGAGGGCTGAGGTGGAAGAGAGAGTGCTTCGTCGCTGGTTAACTATTTACTAAACATAAAAGCAGTGTAATTTATTAGAACGGATATTGATCTCTAGTAGTATGGTGTTTATCACCCATAAAAGCATAGTGAATTCAAATCTTTGCAAGTGCAAATAGAGATGGGTATATCCGGTTCTTTTTAATAACTGGAACCGGTTCCAAACCGTACCCAATTCTTGAATGAGTGTCAATGGAACCGGTTCTTGGTGTAACCGGTTCCGGTTCCTACCCGGGTTTTAACCATTAAAAATACTGTAGGAACCAGTTCCTACCCGGGTTTTGAACCTGAAAACTCACATTAAACACGAACTGACCCGAGGAAAGATTCGCGGAGGGTTTGAGAATTGATTTTCATTTTCTTTTATTTGATTTTGATAACTCGTTTCGTTCATCTTTTATGTGTTATCAAATTACGAATCTGATTAACTCATCAAATGGCTTTCTTCTTAGTTTTAGTTTTCTTGTGTTCTTCCATGGCGTCTGGTATATGAAAGAAAAACCCTAGCAGTTTATGGATTATATATGGGGAGTGGTTAAAAGCTGAGGGTTACAAGATACAACCCCTGTAGAATAAAGTACAAGTTGTTAAAGCTCTTTGCTTTGGATGTTGATTATTTTGATATGGGAAAGTACATTTACATTATATATTTAATAGAATATATGATAACGTAATCTAAAGGCAGAAAATATTAAAAAAAAAAACAAAGATAAATCTCTGCCACAAGTACTAAAGTTTTATCTTTTATGTAAGAATTGTCATTGTGTAAACAGCTATTACCCTAGCCTAGGCTAGTAAACTAATCTCAGTCTTGAAAAAGCTGTAATAAACCATCTCCTTTATTTTGCTCTGCATCGCCATATCTCACCTCAAACACAACTTGCGACGTCAACTCCGACTACCGGAAAAAGCTACAACCTATGTAATTTCACTCTTTTGTATTCATCCCAACGTCTCTGCCGTCACGCTGATGCTGGTTTTGGTCTGAGTAGGAACCGAGTACGAACCTACGGGTAATGGACAACGATTATTTTGCAAAATAAGGGGTAGTGGCGCAACTTGTTGCCCGTTTACCAACTATCTCGATGTAAATTATATCATATTATGTTAATGAAAATGAGACAATAATACATGTTAAAAAACACAACACTATCATAGAAATTACAATATTATAACATGCATCAACATCTTGTAAACCAAACCCCCTTTGAACTCAAGTACCATTTATTCAGCTCACTTGTAACATGGTACCAGGAGGTTCAAAATAAAACCAACAAATCAGATCATCAAAATACCAGTCATGCTAACTTGTACCCTTACAAACAGGGCGATATACCGAATACTAGGTTTGTATACCTACAAAATCTAAGTAGGTTCGTGTATAGTGATAACGTTACTTAACAATATCCTTGCCACATGAAACATTTCGTTTTAAGTTTGTAATAATATCCGTCCCAAGTGACCACGAGAGCAAAACTCACCGTGTCCTTTTATAAAGGCTATATGCCACAGCTACAGTTGCCACAGCTCCAACTACAGCAGCAGCTGTGTAGATCTCGTGTTGCTCCCACTTTCTAGTGAATAAGTCAAACTTGTAGGTTGACTTTTTCCCATCCTTTTTCGCTTCTGAATTATCAACTCTGCAGCATGAGAATCCATTGGCACCTTGACAACAGCCTCCAGTGTTTTCCTTCTCGTCTTTCACATTTTCCTTCAGATCATTTCCATTCGGAAGTGTCTGTTCAACTACCTTCTCGGCTTTCTCAACAGGAGGAACACCCATTTCACCCCTGCAGGTGATTAAATACGCTAAACACTAATGCAAAACCTTGTAGGGATCGATTATAACCCATATGTGTAATAAAGAGTCGATTTGGGTTATTATATAAATCAGTAAACAACCAATTGAGCAAAGCAAGTAGGAAGGGAAAATGGTACCTCCAAATCCTTTCGATGATCTCGCCCTTCTTAATATGCTGGTCAAGCAAATCAGCCACATCATTTGGAGTAACATAACCATACCTACAATACAACAATAGCACAGGAACATACATATGTCACAGTGACTGGTGTAAACAAAATTAAGGACAAATAGTAAAAACACGGTAGCAAGTTCTCTTACCAGTGTCCAGATACTTTCTCGTCCTGAACCTTGCTATATATAATCAGGTTCCCTGCATACTTGTGGCCCCCGACGTGTGAGCAAGCACCCACGAACACCTCATCCTTCAATCCCCTCACTCCAATCTCCTCGTTGAACTTCTCAATTAAAACCGGTCCACAAACACCACACCTTTTATCTCGACTGTTATGAGCACAGACAAATACATATGAACCTGTCACTGGTTCCCCTGTTCCTGCAGACCATGGTTTGCCGTTCACAAGCACATCCTCCACAAAACTATCGATGTTTGACTCTTCCAAGCCCCTTTAATCAACAAAAGTAGTAAGTAACCAACCTAACAATAAAATTATCACATGCTATAGTGCATTTTGGTAATGCTCTATATGATTATACATTTATACTACAACACTGTCCCTAATCATTGGGAAAAATCCAGCAAAAAATAGTAAGCAGATATCTTTAAAAAAAGACTAATGCTAGAAACTTTGACTATTGTTATTCCTGATATCTAAACACACTAGTACGTATCCGCTAAAGATATACACAGCTTGAACAAAAAACAAAACACAACAAAATTCCAAACTCAAATAAACAAATAATATGCTACCAAAAGTATCACTTCATCAAAACTATATAAATATATATCTGACCTAACATTTCACTGTTTTAAATCCTTCATATACTCATAATGATTCGTACATGACATCAAGTATTATTTCGCTTCAAAACTTAATAAAAACAACAGAACAGGTCATAGATCTAATCAACCAGTAAAAAAAATACAAAACACAGAGCAAAATTCTACAGACACTTACGATTACACATATACAATAAATCTAAAACCCTAGCGTAAACAAATACGAAACATAGAGCAACATTCTACACACACTTACGATTACACATATACACTAAATCTAAAACCCTAGCGAAATTTTCGAATCAAACAGTAAACAAATACGAAACATAAAGCGGAATTCTACACACACTTACAATTACACGTACACACTAAATCTAAAACCCTAAAGAAACTCACAATACCTGTACTTAATCAGATCAGGAAAAATCAAAACATCTCCATCAGATAAACCAGTACCATCACCGCTCTCGCATATCGTCAACATCGTCTACAAAAACCAGATCACAAACGAAAACAACTCATCAACACTTACAAAACTTCAAATATCTCATCAGAATCATAAACACGATATAACCTAACTAACACAGCTTAGAAACCCTAACCTTAACAGCGATATCGTTCTTACGATCCTTGATAGCTCCAGCGAGACGCTTCGGAAGCGGATCGGAATCGGACGATTCAACACGAGCAGGCCACTCTTCGTGAGACTTGTAGCACAAGAAAACGTGACGACCGTACGGATTAACGGATCCGGTGAGAGTCTCGGTGTACATCTCCGGCCGCTGGAAACCGAACTTGACGTCATCATCTACCACCACGGATTCGGTAGAAATGTCACTGGTGCCGTTTTCCGATGCGGCGGCCATGCCGGAAAAAGTATCGACGGTGATCGGAATGATAGGGGATAGAGAGAGAGTGTGTGAGGTGAGATAAGATTGGACGGCAAGGGAACGGCTGTGATTAATATACTGGGTGACGTATGAGGAAATAATAATAATAATAATAATAATAATAATAATAATAATAATAATAATAATAATAATAATAATAATAATAATAATAATAATAATATTGTAGGGTTGGACATTGGGTAGGTTGAATATGTGGTTTTTCTATATCTTTTCGTCATAGCTAAATATCTAATACAACTATCCTTGTTAGGTTATTGGATGTGGGATAAAGCCTCTACGAGCCTTATACGAGTTTTATCACACCACGTCAACTAGGGGGCTTTATCACACCTTCTCTTAACTTGCAGGGTGTGTGATAATGCCTTCCTATTAAACAAAACTAAAAAAAAATTATTGGATGAAATGATGTGGACCCCACCTGCAACTCACTTTCTTCCTCGTTACCATGGTGAAGCCACCCATCAATGGCGCCCCTCCTTAAACTGGCCGGTGTGGGTGGTGGCGCCCTCCAAACGCTATCGTCGGTGAGGTGGCAGAGGTGGCGCCCTTCACACCCTCAGGCCTCATACAAAACATATGAAAGACAAAAAGCTAAAAAAACATGATTGTATTTTTCGTAATTATTTACTCGTGGAGTAATTATCAAAATTACTAATTTTGATTCTATAGGGTAATTTTATAGTGTACCTTAATTACTTTACAAATGATCTTTTAAGGTAATTTTATCTTATAGGGTAATTTATAGAGCACCATAATTAGGATAACTTTGATTTTGTAGGGTAATTTTGATTTTTGTAGGGTAATTTTATAGAGTATCAAAATTACTCTACAAATGATCTTGTAGGGTAATTGCGAATAAAATAATTACGAAAATGTTACCGCGTTTTTTTATTTTTTTACTTTTTCATGCCTTTTGTACGATAAGGCTATTTGTATAGTATCTTTACCCTTTCATAATAGCTTATTTCTTAAATTCAAAATTTATTTTTTTTAGGTATATTTGGTATAGCATCTAGAACTGGCCTGGGACGCTTTTGGGTATGTTTGGCGTCCTAGAAAATGTTATAGTTTAGGTCAAAAGCATTCTAATAACCTAACTTCTCTATAAGTATAGCTCTGATACAAATCTGTGACATCCTAATTGATGAAGGAGACGATGCGGAGGACGAGGCAAGGAAATAGATGACGAAAAATTTGCCTTCACATGCGTGAGAGGGCAAGAGAGAATGATCGTCCATAAAGCTTTTGGTTGAGTCTGACTTGGAAAAGAGGGGGTGGTCTTTTGTTACCATTAGGCCATAGGGTGTGGTCATGACCATTAAGACCACCCATGACCCGCCATATCAGCGTCATGTCATCCACCTCTAAATCACCATCTAAAAGACTAAAACCACTACACTAAGGATGTGGTCATAACCCACCCAAACCACCACCCTAAATTAATGGCACATGCTTAAAATATTGGTAAAAGAAAAAGGAGGCTCATGGTTGTTGTGGTTTAATCCACGCTAATCATGTGGATGTTTGACGGGGTGGTGTAGCATTTGATTAATGGTCCTAGGTGACAATTGATGACCTAACTCATACCCCCACACTCATCAGCCTTACATTTTATATTACTAAACTCAAATTAACCACATTGTTAATGTTACATACTTCTCTAAAACGATAAAACCTAATGATCACATATCTAAAAATCAAACTGAAGTACGATTTGATTTTATGGTTTTAGATGCTTTAATATCTAAAAGATGCCAACATGTATGAGCATAAGCTTTAATTTCGTTGTACTACATGATCAAATGAGTCTTGTGGACCATGTTACAACACGTATTTGTATAATCCAAGTGCTTATTGTAGTGTTCATAATTAACATGGCCCTTTAAATTCTAAGAATCTCAAAGAAAATGCCCATTAACACAGAAGACTATAACCTAGTTACTTAGATAATAATATAGTAATTACAAATATAAATAATAATAACAATAACAATTTTTCTCATTGGTCCTTGTCCCTGAGGTTTGAATTTTTTTTTTTTCATTTCCATCTAGCAACTAACTGATATATACCTTTACAAACTTGAAAAATTTCATATATACCCAACAAAAAAAAAAAACATATATACCCTTACAAAAACTAAAAATATCATACATGCCATTACAGAATAGTTAAAATATCAAATGCACTCAGTTTATTAAAAACAATCTAATAAATAATCATTTACACTTATTTTTTAAATTCTAAGTTTTCATATATGTTCATCTTTTAACTTCATATACTTATATAACACATTTTAAGCTTAAATTTATTTTTATTCATTTTTGTTTTTATTTTTTTAATTTTTTCAATAAACAATAGTATTCTATATATGTATATATATATATATATATATATAATATTTAAGCTAAATACATTAAGCTAGAAAATAGTAAATATAATATTTGAAGTTAAAGATCATATATGAGATCTCAAAGTTATAGAAAAATAAGGGTAAAAATGTCTTTTACTAAACTGTTTTTAATAAACTAAGTATATATTGATATATTAAAAGTTATATGATACTTTAATTACTTTATAAGGGTACATGTGATATTTAGAATTTTGCAGAGGTATATATGATATTTTCCCAATGGGCCCGGACTTGGGGTACGTGACTAGATTGATACAGATACACAAACAACACAACAAAAGTCTTTGGAATTAAAATGCTATTACAAATTATAATGTCCGAATGTTCATAAATAATATACAGACGGATAGTGTATAAAGATCCACAGGCGTATCGAAAATAACAAAAGGACTATGTAAGCAGACTACTAGGCTTAAATGCAAGGAGTTGCAAATTCCTCTTAACCATTTACCGGGCAACTTCCAGCCTATTTACATATCCTTGCAACTTGTGCTTAGTCTTTTGAAGATACGTCAGTTTTTAAATTCTAAGTTTTCATATATGTTCATCTTTTAACTTCATATACTTATATAACACATTTTAACCTTAAATTTATTTTTGTTTTTATTTTTTTATTTTTTTCCATAAACAATAGTATTCTCCATATATATATATATATATATATATATAGGTAAAGAGTACTGTACAAATCTCCTTATCGTACATTACGTACGCTACAATCTCAGCCGCCCGATCATCTTCCCGCATTGAATTCGCATGTTGTTTTTTGTACCACATGCGAAATTGTTACAAAAAAACAACATGCTATTTCATCAAAATTAACACATGCGAAATTGGTACAAAAAACAACATGCGAATTCATCAAAAATTATCACATGCGAAATTGTTATAAAAAAAACAACATGCTATTTCATCAAAATTATCACATGCGAAATTGGTACAAAAAAACAACATGCGAATTCATAAAAAATTATCACATGCGAAATTGTTATAAAAAAAAACAACATGCGATTTTAAAATGCGGAAGATGATCTGACGGCTGAGATTGTAGCGTACGTAATGTACGATAAGGGCATTTGTATGATAACCGGCCTCTATATATATATATATATATATATAGGACAAAGATCCGTTAGGAACCACCCCTTATTGCGAGAACCAATGTGAACACAACCAAAATTAGCTAAAAAACACAAATTTTTTTTTATTTTTTATGTTAAAATCGCTACTTTTAGTAGCAAAAAAAAATTAATTTTTTAAAAAAAAAATTTTTTGCTACTAAAAGTAGCGATTTTATCATAAAAAATATTTAAAAAAAAATTAGATTTTTTTTTTAGATTTTTTTAGGTTTTTTGGGGGTTTAGTTTTAGCATTTTAGCTTGGGGGTGGGGGGTTTAGGTTTTTGGGGGTGGGGGGGTGGGGGGGGGGTGGGGTTGGGTTTTTTTTAGGTTTTTTGGGGGTTTTAGTTTTTAGCATTTAGCTTGGGGGGGGGGGGGTTAGGTTTTTTTAGGTTTTTTAGGTTGTGTTCACATTGTTTCTCGCGATTCTCGCAATAAAGATGGTTCTCGCATGAACCTTACCCTATATATATATATATATATATATATATATATATATATTTATTTATTTATATATAATATTTAAGCTAAATACATTAAGCTAGAAAATAGTAAATATAATATTTGAAGTTAAAGATCATATATGAGATCTCAAAGTTATAGAAAAATAAGGGTAAAAATGTCTTTTACTAGACTGTTTTTAATAAACTAAGTACATATTGATATATTGAAAGTTATATGATACTTCAATTACTTTGTAAGGGTATATGTGATATTTATAATTTTGCAGAGGTATATATGATATTTTCCCGGTGGGCCCGGACTTGGGGTACATGACTAGATTGATACAGATACACAAACAACACAACAAAAGTCTTTGGAATTAAAATGCTATTACAAATTATAATGTCCGAATGTTCATAAATAATATACAGACGGATAGTGTATAAAGATCCACAGGCGTATCGAAAATAACAAAAGGACTATGTAAGCAGACTATTGGGCTTAAATGCAAGGAGTTGCAAATTACTCTTAACCATTTACCGGGCAACTTCCAGCCTATTTACATATCCTTGCAACTTGTGCTTAGTCTTTTGAAGATACGTCAGTTTTTAAATTCTAAGTTTTCATATATGTTCATCTTTTAACTTCATATACTTATATAACACATTTTAAGCTTAAATTTATTTTTAATCATTTTTGTTTTTATTTTTTTTATTTTTTCCATAAACAATAGTATTCTCCATATATATATATATATAGGACAAAGATCCGTTAGGAACCACCCCTTATTGCGAGAATCGCGAGAACCAATGTGAACACAACCAAAAATGCCTAAAAATAGCTAAAAAACACAAAAAAAAAATTATATTTTTTATGTTAAAATCGCTACTTTTAGTAGCAAAAAAAAAATTTAATTTTTTAAAATTTTTTTTTGTCTACTAAAAGTAGCGATTTTAACATAAAAAATATTAAAAAAATAATTTTAGATTTTTTTAGGTTTTTTGGGGGTTTAGTTTTAGCATTTTAGCTTGAGGGGGGGTGGGGGGTTTAGGTTTTTGGGGGGGTGGGGGAGGGGGGTTTAGGTTTTTTTGTGGGGGGGGGGGGGGGTGGGGGTGGGGTTTTAGGTTTTTTGGGGGTTTTAGTTTTTAGCATTTAGCTTGGGGGGGGGGGGGTTAGGTTTTTTTAGCTATTTTAGGTTGTGTTCACATTGGTTCTCGCGGTTCTCGCGGTTCTCGTAATAAAGGTGGTTCTCGCATGAACCTTACCCTATATATATATATATATATAATATTTAAGCTAAATACATTAAGCTAGAAAATAGTAAATATAATATTTGAAGTTAAAGATCATATATGAGATCTCAAAGTTACAGAAAAATAAGGGTAAAAATGTCTTTTACTAAAATGTTTTTAATAAACTAAGTATATATTGATATATTAAAAGTTACATGATACTTCAATTACTTTGTAAGGGTATATGTGATATTTATAATTTTGCAGAGGTATATATGATATTTTCCCGGTGGGCCCGGACTTGGGGTACGTGACTAGATTGATACAGATACACAAACAACACAACAAAAGTCTTTGGAATTAAAATGCTATTACAAATTATAATGTCCGAATGTTCATAAATAATATACAGACGGATAGTGTATAAAGATCCACAGGCGTATCGAAAATAACAAAAGGACTATGTAAGCAGACTACTAGGCTTAAATGCAAGGAGTTGCAAATTCCTCTTAACCATTTACCGGGCAACTTCCAGCCTATTTACGTGTCTTTGCAACTTGTGCTTAGTCTTTTGAAGATACGTCAGTTTTTAAATTCTAAGTTTTCATATATGTTCATCTTTTAACTTCATATACTTATATAACACATTTTAAGCTTAAATTTATTTTTATTCATTTTTGTTTTTATTTTTTTCCATAAACAATAGTGTTTTGGTCAAAAATTACCTAAGCAATTTAGTGATCAAATTAGTTAAGTGAGGTAGTGTGCTAGAAGTATGTGTGAAAAATATTATTGTTAAGTTATTTAGAAAATCAGTATTCAGGAGACGGCTCAGGATATAGAGCTGTATCTAAGATCAAACTATGAGCAAAAGTAAAGTAAACGACACGAGATGTACGAGGAAAGCCCTTGATCAATCTAGATCGCCGGCATAAAACCTCGGGAGCTGACAATCGCAGCTGCCTTGTTCTTCTTATTACTTCAAACGTCAGGATACAGTGCAGGATGTGGTGCGGATCGACTATGTGTTACAATAAAATTTGAATACAAGTGTGGTGTTTGCAATGAGCTCGAGAGTGGAAGTGTTCGAGAGTGTAAGTGTAAATTGTGTGCCTTAAACTGATCCGCCCCCATCTATTTATAGTAAAGATAATATAACAAACTATCCTAAACTTCCGGGATCCACCGAATATTCCTTCATCGAACGTTGTAGACCTGGTCTTTCGGGCTCAACGTCTCTCCTTCAACAAACTCGTCCGAGTCTTGAGGAGAAGAAGTCCACTTGACCGTTAGCAAGTCTCAGCCTTTAACCTGCACGTGGTTAATTCAATAAACCTCAGGATATCGCCCAAGATGTTAGCAATATCTTCTTCCAGCATCCTGGTCACAAAGGAACAAACAAAGGCAGGATATTGGTCAGGATATGTATGCAAAGAAAATGACCCCTAACAATTGTCCCCAAATATATCGGTTGGTATACCAATCCAACGGATATATTTCAAAAATCTTATCCCATAACTCAAGACATTTAAAACGAAGCGACGGTCAAGATCACATCGTAACCTCCAACGCGTTTTTTACTCAATGGAGATCCACAACGCCCCTATATCTTCTCTTTTCTTGTTTGAAAAGCAGATATCTTCAACCGAACCTTCAGGTAATCCTCCATTTCCGATTTACTTTTTATCAATTTACATCACCTTTCTCGCAATGGATGCCGAAACCTTCACCCAGCAGAATCTCCTTAAAAATCCCGAAAAGGAGATATGTGCTTTTGACAACGCAGACATTGCAGCTTTAAGAGCTTCCGGCGCTTTCCCTGATAACACGGTCTTCAGACCATTCGATCGGTCAATCCGATCGGATGTTTCTACCACTGAATGGGTTTGTTTTCCAGCATATCCTTTTTCACTAGGTCTTCGATACCCTTTTCCTGAATTCATGATGCAATTCTTTCGAACCACCGGCATCTCTTTTGCTCAAACCATGCCCATGGTTTGGAGAGTACTAATTGTACTTAATCAAATCAAAAATCTCCATTGTTCCGACCTTCGCATCGAGGATTTGCCTATTGCTTATCGCCTCCGATCCCACGGCTCTAGCCGGTTCTTGCTCTTCTCGACCTCCAGCAAACCCCTGATTCTCAAGGCCACCAAAAACGAAGACGGATGGCAACGCAAATTTTTCTTTGTCAAACGAGACTCCATTGCTGAGGGTGCCAGCCTTCCGGTGGAGTGGTTAACCACCGGTAGGATCATAAATATCCTCATAGACCATTTGATTGTTATATTCTATTAATACTCTTCTTTCTGATCTTTATACAGTGAACTTCAAGGAAGTTGCTCCCCCTACCGCTGAGTCAGAAGAGAGAATCAATACTGTTTACCAGTTACCTGCAATAGACAGGACTTTCACCACACACGTCCCAAGTTCCAGTCAATACTCATCATCCGAGATGTCTGGTAAGAATTGCTTTCAAAATAATTACTCAAAACAGTATAATGATAAGATAAAGAGTAAATTTTTTCCCTTTATGCAGCACCAGCTAAGATCCCTGAAGTCTTTGACCTTGACGAATTGGACAGCTATTCTGACCAGATCCAGGTCAAGAAAGAACCTAGCCCCAAGACCACAGCCACATCTAAACCTAGCAGTTCCAAAGCCATCATTATTCCCAAACCTTCACCGGCTACCAAACCCCGGAGTTCCAGTTCCCGCAAAAGGAAAGAACCTGATTCCCCTGTCATTTCTGACACCTTTCCTTATGAGAAGCACGGGTTCATTGAAGCCAGTGGGTTTATGACTTCTTTTCTTAACCAGGTTAGTATTCTCGTATCATATCCTGCAATTTACATTATTATCAAAGATTTATCAATATTAATACCTGTCGTCTTACCTTTGTAGGGTCTTGAGCGTTTGGTTAACTTATATCAAGAATCCTGCAAGCTCAACAAGACGCTTGAATCTAAGCTAAAGGAAGCGGAAATCACAATCTCCGACCAGGGCATGATTGCAGCCGCCAAATCTCGTCACTACGAGGAGAAATTCAAAGCTATGACCCAGGAACACCAAGTTGCTCTCAACAAAGCTACTCTTCAAGCCCAGGCCGATCTGGAAGCCGCCCATGTGCAGTACGAATGGGATATGGTCAGCTACCGGGAAAGCCTCAAAAGTTCCGTCGTCATTTCTCTCCTTTAAGCCAGGTTGAAGATGGCCCATGAAGCCAAAACATTAGGTTTCGAATGCCCTTCTTGGGATGTTGGTGCTTGGGAGACCAAGCTGAAGAACCTCGGCGGCACCTCTTCCAAATCAACTGTCGAAGAGCCTTCCAAAGCAGTTGAAAAAGCAACCGATGCTGAGAAGGATGCTGAGGCGGATCCCAAGACGGATGTTGCTGAAACCATTATGGACCAAGAAGGCACTACCCCCTAGAGCTTATTTCCTTTAAATCATTCGAACAATTTTATGTTTTTATGAACAATTTTTATTTCTGTGTTGAAACAATTTGATAGCCGAAGGTGGATGGGTCCTGGGTTTCAGGATGAAACCCTCGGTTATCAAACAGTATTGATTGCTTCAAAAATAATTTCATCTTTTTATTTGTTATTGCCTTGCATTACTTAGTGTAACTCTTAGCTTTGTAAAAATTTTGTGTTGTTATCTTATGAAAATATCCTGATCAATATGCTCAACAATATGTTATAAAAACTTTTTTATTAGATAGAACTTCCAAACATTCCTTCAATTTTGTAGATAGTTTTTGAAAAACAATCTATTTTTCCAAAACTCGTTTTGAAAATACTTAAATGATTAAAGTATCACACTAGTATTAGTTTCGAATATCTTAATCAAATATTCTGAAGAGTATACTGAAAATACACTTTGAGAATATATCAGGATATTTAACCTTTTACCAAGCACAGTATTGCCAAAGAGTTAAACTATGTTTTACAAAGGAAAGATCATACCAGGGATAGGGTACAACCCCATTATCAGACCTCAATCCTTTTGCAACTTTTTCAATGAAGATGTCCCCTGTCTGAGACATTTAGTGCATTAGTTCCGAGCCTTATCCTTTTAGCTTTACACCATTGCCTCGATAGGAATGTCCCCTGTGTACAATGTCTTCAAATACTTAGAAATCTTCCGAATGTCAGTTTCCATTGTATAGGCAATTTTTCATGTCACAGGGGTAAAACCCAAGGATGTACTGGAGATAAATCCCTTGTATCCTGGGGAAAATCCCAAATTTTCATGCGCTACAGGCGGGAGTGTATAAACTCCAAGACTTAGAAAGGTGAAAACCTTTAAACCTTAGAGAGTATGAAAATACTCTTTCGTGAGAGAGGGTGATCAATCCTCATATACCTTTAGGATTCAGGATATAGCCAATAGTAACGAAATTGTCAGCCACTTTTACATGGACTGGTCCCGCCACCTTGAACTATCCCTGAATAACTTGCGCTCCAGGCGGGGTGTTTAAACCCAATTCGGAAGAAAGGTGACTACCTTTAAACCTGTGAAGGGATCAGGATCCCTTGTACGTGAGAGAGGGGGCCAATCCTCTAATCTTTCGAGTTATCCTGAGTATATATCCTGGAGCTATATCCTGAAACATATTCTGCAAAACAATTGTAAACTAAGGTGGGTGTTAGCTTGGCTAACACCCCTCCGATGCTTAAGTTAGTATTGGGTTTCAAAGCATAAATTAAACCAAAACATATTTAAAAAAGATAGAATTCATACCATCCTGAGTTAGAAATTGAATTCTAAACTCACTTGAAATAGAGCTTAAGGTGTATAGCATTCCAAGACCTCGGTAGCATATCCCCTTCCATATTCTTGAGTTTGTATGCTCCTTTCCCTGCTTCTGATTCAACTTCATATGGTCCTTCCCATTTTGGAGCTAACTTGCCATCGGCAGGATTAGTAGTATTCTGAAAAGCCTTTCTTAACACCCAATCTCCAATCTGAAATCTTCTGGTCCTAATATTCTTGTTATATGCCCTGGATATTCTCTGTTGATATGCTGCCATCCTTAGCCTTGCCGCATCTCTCTTCTCATCTATAGTGTCTAAATCCTGACTCAAGGCTTCAGGATTCTGATCAGGATCACTTAGGGTAGATCTTGCAGTAGGTATTGTCATTTCCGTTGGAATCATTGCTTCTGCTCCAAATACCAAGGAAAATGGGGTTTGGCCTATTGCATTCTTTACCGTTGTCCTATCAGCCCACAAAACAAAGGGTAATTCTTCTGCCCATCTTCCTTTTTTGGCTCCGAGCCTTTTCTTTAAGTTATTGAAAATTATCTTGTTTGAGGATTCTGCTTGTCCATTCGCTTGAGGATGTACTGGAGTAGATGTTATCATTTTGATTCCCCAACTCTTGCAAAAGTCAGTAGTTCTCTTGCTTATAAACTGAGAACCATTGTCACATATTATCTCGGCTGGTACTCCGAATCTGGTCAGAATATTCCTCTTTATGAAGGATACTACTTCTTGGTCTCTAACTTGAACAAATGCTTCAGCTTCAACCCACTTAGAAAAATAATCCGTCATTGCTAGCATAAAGACTTTTCCTCCCGGAGCTTTTGGCAGCTTTCCCACTATATCCATACCCCACTTCATAAATGGCCAAGGGGAAACAATAGGGTATAATGGTTCAGCAGGTTGATGCAGTATGTTACTATGTCTTTGACATGCGTCACATCTTCGAGCATATTCTGCGGCATCCTTTCTCATCGTTGGCCAATAATATCCCGTCCTTAATACTTTTGAGAATAATGACCTGCCCCCAGCATGATTACCACAATCCCCTTCGTGTATATCCTGAAGTACTTCTTTGGCTTCAGGATCCTCCAAGCACCTCAAATACGGTCCTGCAAGAGATTTCTTGTATAAAATATTATTTATAATAGTGAATCGTGATACCTTCATCCTAAAAGCCTTAGGATTTTCATTTCCAGGGATGTGTCCTTCTTTGAGATATCTCATGATTGGAGCCGTCCAGGATTTAGGATCCTCTTCAGGATGCTCTGGTCCAGGATCCTGAATACCTTCTACTTCTTTATCCTGAGGATTCGTTGCAGGATATAAGACATGTAACATTGGTATTTGGGTCCCTTCAGGTACCCTGATCGATGATCCCAAATTTGCTAAGGCATCCGCTTCAGCATTATCCTCCCTTGGTACCTGTTCAAGTATAAAAACATCGAAATATCCTGCTAATTTTTTTGAGAATATCGAGATATTCGATTAACTTCTCACCCTTAACTGCATAGGATTCATTAAAATGGTTAGTAATTAACAAAGAGTCAACATATACTTGCAAATTTTTGATACTCATGCTCTTAGCCAACTCTAATCCTGCAATTAAAGCCTCATACTCTGCTTCATTATTAGTAGCGGGAAATTCACACCTAATAGCCTGGGGTAATATGTCCCCCTGTGGCGATTTTAGTAGTATTCCCAATCCTACTCCTCTTACATTAGATGCACCATCAGTATATAATGTCCAGGATCCTGAGGATTCTCCTAACTGTTGAACTTCTAGGTCTACCTCATCCTGAATATCACTACTGAAATCAGCCACAAAGTCAGCTAAAGCTTGAGACTTTATGGCATTTCTAGGTTCATATACTAAATCATAAGCACTTAACTTTACTGACCACTTGGCCATCCTGCCTTACATCTCTGGTTTCCTGAGCACATTTTTGACAGGATAATTTGTTTTAACATGTATCCTATGTGTCTCGAAATAATGCCTAAGTTTTGTCGATGCCATAACTAGAGCTAATATCAATTTTTCTAAATGAGAATACCTAGTTTCAGCATCTAGCAAACTTTTACTAACATAGTAAACAGGATATTGCTGACCTTCATGGTCTTTTACAAGAACGGCACTTACAACATTCCCTGATACAGCAAGGTATAGGGATAGTGGTTCACCATTTTCAGGCTTCATTAATAAAGGTGCGGTTGAGAGATATCGTTTCAAACCCTGCAAGGCTGCTTCATGCTTCTCCCCCCATTCAAATCTTTTGTTCTTCTTTAGGATATCATAAAAATCTTTGCACTTCTCTGAGGATCTCGAGATAAACCTGTTTAAAGCTGCTACTCGGCCTGTCAATCTTTGTACGTCCTTCATATTTGAGGGTGATTTTATATCCAGGATAGCTTTGATCTGCTCTGGGCTTGCTTCTATCCCCCTTTTTGTCACCATATATCCAAGAAACTTTCCTGCCCCCACTCCGAAATGGCATTTAGCAGGATTCAGCTTCATGTTGTATCGATCCAGGATATCAAATGCTCCCTTGATATCCTGGAGGTGATCCTCAGCCTTTTTAGATTTCACCACCATATCATCGATATATACCTCCATGGTGTCCCCCAGTTTGTCTTTGAACATCATGTTTACCAATCTTTGGTATGTTGCACCTGCATTTTTCAAACCAAAAGGCATAACTGTATAACAATAAATACTTGTTGGTGTCATGAAGGCAGTATCCTCCTGGTCAGAAGGCTCCATTTGGATCTGTTGAAATCCTGAGGATGCGCCCATGAAGGTCAGCATTTCATGCCCGGCAGTGGCATCTACCATTGCATCAATGTGGGGAAGAGGAAATGGGTCTTAAGGACAAGCTTTGTTCAAGTCTGTGTAGTCCACACAAACTCTCCATTTCCCATTTTTCTTCTGTACTACAACCACGTTTGCTAGCCACCTTGGGAACTTAACCTCTCTGATCATCCTGGACTTTAATAATCTCTCAACTTCCTCCTGGATAATCGTGTTCCGCTCAGGAGCAAACTTCCTTCTTTTTTGCTGCACAGGCTTGAATGATTTATCAATTCCAAGCTTGTGAGTGATAATATCTTTGGATATGCCTGTCATATCCTCATGCTTCCATGCAAACGTTGACATCCTGCATTTCAAAAAGTTAATTAATTGTTCTTCAATATCCTGAGGGATATTGGTCCCTACGAGCACCGAAATATCGGGATTATCCTGATCCAGGATAATTTTCTTCACATCCTGCTCCGGATCCTCCACGATATCCTGGGCCCGCGTCTTTAATTGCTATGCTGCACTAGGTTTGGTTGAGGATTTCATCGAGGATGAGTAGCATTCTTTCGCCTCCTGCTGATCACTATCAACTTTGACAACTCCCCAAGGGGTAGGTATCTTGATGCATTGGTGATATGTTGATGGCACAGCCTTCATATCGTGAATCCACGGTCTTCCTAGTATGATGTTGTAGCAGGATAGAGAATCCATCACACAAAAACGTTGTATCGAGTTGACTCCTTCAACGTATACTGGCAACTTTATCTCTCCCACTGTGTTTCTAGCCTCTCCACTGAACCCAACAAGCACGGTAGACTTTGAAGTGATATCCATTGGAGATACGTTCATTCTTTTCAGAGTTTCTAGTTGGATTATGTTGACGGAGCTGCCATTATCAACCAATATCCTGCGTACAAAATGGTTAGCCACATATAACGTTATTACCAGAGCATCATGGTGAGGATCCTGGACAGTATCCCTATCATCAGCATCAAAAGTGATCACTTTGTCAGTTGTGAGGGTAGTCATCCTGACAGGTTTGTCTCCCCTTTCGGCCTTAGCTTCTTTTGCATGTCTCTTTGCTGCCGAATACGAAGTTCCACAAATGTCGGATCCTCCCGAAATGAAGTTGATTATCTTGGCATCCGCAGGAGGTGATGCTGCTCGTTCAGGATCCTTCTCAGTATCCTGACCCTTATTCTTCTTTCTTCCTAAGAGATCTTTCAGATATCCCTTGCTTAGAAGATAGCTTATTTCTTTCCTTAGAACAATGCAATCCTCAGTTACATGTCCGAAATCTTCGTGGAAAGCACACCATTTTGACTTATCTTTCCAGTCAGCCTTTTGTTGATTCTTTCGAGGCCACCTAGCCTTGTCTCCTAGACCCTGCATGGCATACATCAATTCAGGAATGTTAACAGAAAAGCAATATTCAGACAACTCAGGATACTCTTCAGGATCCTCATCTTCGACAGCATTCACTCTCTTGTTCTCATTTCTACCATATGGCTTAGTCCTATATGACTTGAATGAGGATTCTGACTTCCTGTTAGTTGACTCATAAGTGTTAGATGAGTTCATCCTTTCTTGCATCTTCCTGTCATCTTCCAAATGGATATATCTCAAAGCCCTGTTACGAGCTTCGTCGAGATTCCTGCAGGGATTCATTACAAGATCCTGATAAAACTGAGAATCCTTTTGTAATCCCATCTTAAAAGCTTGCACAGCTGTTGCAACATCAAGATGTGGGATATCCAAGGATTCTCGACTGAATTTGTTCACATAATCCCTCAAGGATTCCTGAGGCCCTTGAGTTATCCTGTAAAGATCACTGGTTAGTTTCTCAAAACTCCGACTACAAGAAAATTGACTGTTAAATAAATTAACCAAATGAGCAAACGAAGTAATTGAGTGAGGAGGAACGTTTAACAGCCATTTTAAGGCTGATCCCGTTAGAGTAGAACCAAATCCCTTGCACAAGCACGCTTCCTTGAGCTCCGGAGGGATAGGGTTAATCTCCATTCTTTCCCTATACTGAGCAATATGCTCCTCAGGATCCGTAGTCCCATCATAAAGCTTCATGTTGAGGGTTTGGAATCTCTTTGGGATCTCAGCATCACAGATAGGATATGCAAAACGAGATATCTTGTGGCTGTCTTGGGACACTTCCGGGATCGGCTGGACCACCCCAGGTACACTAGATATCATGTCCTTCAATTTCTGAAGTTCCCTTGTAAGTGCTGATGTTACACCTATATCCTGCAAAGATCCACTATTGTTAGTAGCATGAGTATTATTATTATTTGACACGTTACCCGTTGGAGGATTTTGCCCATATCCTGAAACATATCCTGAGCTCCTCATGGTTGACATCCTGACCGAGGAGGGTATTTCAGGAGTACGATTCTGAGGAAGGCTGGGCACAATATTCCCCCTGTTATCCACAGTATACACAGCTGAACTAAAGTTCAACGTTCTGGGATGTAATGGAGTGACATTATCCTCAGCAGATCTGCTCGAGCTAGACTTCAGGAGTTGTATTTCCCTTAAAAGCATTTGGTTTGTTTCCTGTTGCTGCCTCATTTGTTCCTGCACACTTCCAAATAAAGTAAGAATTTCATCATTAGAAGCTAGAACGGGAGCAGATTCCAGAACACTGCGAGTAGGGATAATATCCTGAGGTCGTGAAGAGGCTGGCATCCTTGGAGGAGGTGGTGGAAGCACCGAACCAGTAGTAGCAGAAGTCATAGCAGACACAGCAGAGGAACTCATGTTTGATCTTGAGGCCATTATGGACAATGTGGCAAAAAGTTTTGAAAATAGAAAGCCGATGAGCGATTTCACAAAAAATTTTAGTAAAGAGAGCACCACTTGCCCCACGGTGGGCGCCAAATTGTTTTAGTCAAAAATTACCTAAGCAATTTAGTGATCAAATTAGTTAAGTGAGGTAGTGTGCTAGAAGTATGTGTGAAAAATATTATTGTTAAGTTATTTAGAAAATCAGTATTCAGGATACGGCTCAGGATATAGAGCTGTATCTAAGATCAAACTATGAGCAAAAGTAAAGTAAACGACACGAGATGTACGAGGAAAGCCCTTGATCAATCTAGATCGCCGGCATAAAACCTCGGGAGCTGACAATCGCAGCTGCCTTGTTCTTCTTATTACTTCAAACGTCAGGATACAGTGCAGGATGTGGTGCGGATCGACTATGTGTTACAATAAAATTTGAATACAAGTGTGGTGTTTGCAATGAGCTCGAGAGTGGAAGTGTTCGAGAGTGTAAGTGTAAATTGTGTGCCTTAAACTGATCCGCCCCCATCTATTTATAGTAAAGATAATATAACAAACTATCCTAAACTTCCGGGATCCACCGAATATTCCTTCATCGAACGTTGTAGACCTGGTCTTTCGGGCTCAACGTCTCTCCTTCAACAAACTCGTCCGAGTCTTGAGGAGAAGAAGTCCACTTGACCGTTAGCAAGTCTCAGCCTTTAACCTGCACGTGGTTAATTCAATAAACCTCAGGATATCGCCCAAGATGTTAGCAATATCTTCTTCCAGCATCCTGGTCACAAAGGAACAAACAAAGGCAGGATATTGGTCAGGATATGTATGCAAAGAAAATGACCCCTAACAAATAGTATTCTCCATATATATATATATATATATATATAGGGTAGGGTTCCAGCGTGAACAACCGCCCAAGAGTGAACTGCGTGAACAGATCTGGACTCTTGATTTCCTTTTTAATTGTTAAGGGTAGGATTGTAATTATATAAAAAATTAGATTTAAATCATTATTTTAATAATTGAATTAAGTTACATCTTTCCTATTTTAAATTCATTATCCACATTATGTTTTATTTATTAATAAGATAATTATCAAAACAAACAACAAATCACCAGATTTCAATTTTAATTTTTATTTCAGATTTCATCACCAGAATTCAAATTTTGATTTTTAAGATCCACGTAACCTTCATATTTCAATGGTATACACATGTGTACTTGGATATAAATAGAACAGTACACATGTGTACTCAGCATCGTACATATGTGTAATTAGCTACATAATACATACATAGAAGCAATACCTGTAAAAACTATTTTATATTTAACAAATTACAAGTTCCATAATGTTTTCCCAACCAAAAAAAAAAACATATAATTACAAGTTCGAGTTTCGTAAAAACAATAAACCCAACATAATCGAAAAAACAAAAAACATAATCTTTTACAACTATTTGCCACGTTGTATGCTGAATCATCCTTATCGACCTTCCATCTCCACTTTTCTCGTTAACGACATCCCCTATAATAGCACAAAAAACTCAGCAACTAATACTTTGCATAATTCACAAGTGTACATCAACAACCTTACACATTCAATACACAAAAATTCTGAGATATCACAAAAACAGACGCTATACACATGTGTACATCGCGTTAAAATCAGAATACACATGTGTACATCGCATTAAAACCAAAGCAAAATTAGAATACACATGTGTACATCGAATTAAAAATAGAGCAAAATCATTAAAGCCAGATTATAATTGTCAAACAAATCATTAAAGCCAAAACACAGATTATAATATGTGACAGAACTGAATTTACTCAAAAGTATCAAAGTTTATCATATATGATCCGTTCTTTATAATATTTGATAAATTAAAGCATAAATGAAATCAATAATGAACTGTTACAAAAATTATTATTAATGTAATGTAATAAAAGAACAACTTATTTGTCTCATTTGGGTTATTATATTTAGTCTTGTCTTATTTGAATCATTACAGAAAATATACCCTGGTTAATTGAATTATTTTTTAATCATTATAGAAAATATAACCTGGCTAATTGAGTTATTTTTATCACTACCCAAAAGAGACACATATCATCTTTAGTTGATTACACAATTATGATATAATATGACTCGTTATCCCGTTTAAAATAACATTAGCATGAAAATATTTAAAATACACTGACTTTTGAAGAATTTGTGGTCAATATCCCTAGGAATATAATAGTCGAACAACTAATAATATGTGGATCTAAACAAATCTGAAAGATGAAGAAGAAGGAAGGACAGAGACGATTACCGGGAAAGAACTCCGAACCACCGCTGCCGTGGTTCAGAACCGCCACCTTCGTTGTCGTCTCCGGCGTTATCATCACCGATCTCCACTTAGCCGGTGCCACGACCACCGCCGCACTTCATCACCGATCTAACTCAGCCGTCGCCGGCGATAAAACGGAGATAAAACATTGAACCTCACCTGTTTTTTTCTCCGATGCCGGCGATAAAACGGCGAACAACCCCTATTTTTTCTTCGATGCCGGCTGTAAAGGTGAGAGAGAAAGTTGGTTGTTGAAGAAAGATATCTTCAAAATTATCCCCAAATACTGAAGACTTTTCTTCGATATTTAAAAACCTAAGATATATAGGTATAGATTTTCTTCATAATCGAATGAAATAATGAAGACTTTTCATTCCAACTATTATCCCCAAATTCCTGTAAAGGTTCAATGTGCGAACAGAATTACAATTTGGAGCCATTAATTCTAGAAAACAAAGCATTGGTTTCATCAAAGAAATTGTTGAAATGAATATAGATGTACATCGATCTTACCATGAATTTGACCACTTCTGAAGGCGTTGAGTAGAACCCTAATGACGGCGGATTGTGAAAGAAAGAAAGGTAGGGTGGGACCATTTATATCTTACTGGCGTAAGGGTGAGAGAGAAAATTGGTTGTTGAAAAAAGTTTATGCCATCAATTTAAAATGGAAATTACACACATACCCTTTTCTATTTAATTAAATGAAAAAAATTAACAATGTAATTACCATCATGCCACTCATTTTAATCTTAAGATCATAAAAATCAAGGGCCCAGATCAGTTCACGCAGTTCACTCTTGGGATTTTGTTCACGTTTGAACCTAAAGGGTAGGGTTCCAGCGTGAACAACCGCCCAAGAGTGAACTGCGTGAACAGATCTGGACTCTTGATTTCCTTTTTAATTGTTAAGGGTAGGATTGTAATTATATAAAAAATTAGATTTAAATCATTATTTTAATAATTGAATTAAGTTACATCTTTCCTATTTTAAATTCATTATCCACATTATGTTTTATTTATTAATAAGATAATTATCAAAACAAACAACAAATCACCAGATTTCAATTTTAATTTTTATTTCAGATTTCATCACCAGAATTCAAATTTTGATTTTTAAGATCCACGTAACCTTCATATTTCAACGGTATACACATGTGTACTTGGATATAAATAGAACAGTACACATGTGTACTCAGCATCGTACATATGTGTAATTAGCTACATAATACATACATAGAAGCAATACCTGTAAAAACTATTTTATATTTAACAAATTACAAGTTCCATAATGTTTTCCCAACCAAAAAAAAAAACATATAATTACAAGTTCGAGTTTCGTAAAAACAATAAACCCAACATAATCGAAAAAACAAAAAACATAATCTTTTACAACTATTTGCCACGTTGTATGCTGAATCATCCTTATCGACCTTCCATCTCCACTTTTCTCGTTAACGACATCCCCTATAATAGCACAAAAAACTCAGCAACTAATACTTTGCATAATTCACAAGTGTACATCAACAACCTTACACATTCAATACACAAAAATTCTGAGATATCACAAAAACAGACGCTATACACATGTGTACATCGCGTTAAAATCAGAATACACATGTGTACATCGCATTAAAACCAAAGCAAAATTAGAATACACATGTGTACATCGAATTAAAAATAGAGCAAAATCATTAAAGCCAGATTATAATTGTCAAACAAATCATTAAAGCCAAAACACAGATTATAATATGTGACAGAACTGAATTTACTCAAAAGTATCAAAGTTTATCATATATGATCCGTTCTTTATAATATTTGATAAATTAAAGCATAAATGAAATCAATAATGAACTGTTACAAAAATTATTATTAATGTAATGTAATAAAAGAACAACTTATTTGTCTCATTTGGGTTATTATATTTAGTCTTGTCTTATTTGAATCATTACAGAAAATATACCCTGGTTAATTGAATTATTTTTTAATCATTATAGAAAATATAACCTGGCTAATTGAGTTATTTTTATCACTACCCAAAAGAGACACATATCATCTTTAGTTGATTACACAATTATGATATAATATGACTCGTTATCCCGTTTAAAATAACATTAGCATGAAAATATTTAAAATACACTGACTTTTGAAGAATTTGTGGTCAATATCCCTAGGAATATAATAGTCGAACAACTAATAATATGTGGATCTAAACAAATCTGAAAGATGAAGAAGAAGGAAGGACAGAGACGATTACCGGGAAAGAACTCCGAACCACCGCTGCCGTGGTTCAGAACCGCCACCTTCGTTGTCGTCTTCGGCGTTATCATCACCGATCTCCACTTAGCCGGTGCCACGACCACCGCCGCACTTCATCACCGATCTAACTCAGCCGTCGCCGGCGATAAAAATCAAGGGCCCAGATCAGTTCACGCAGTTCACTCTTGGGAGTTTGTTCACGTTTGAACCTAATCCTATATATATATATATATATATATATATATAATATTTAAGCTAAATACATTAAGCTAGAAAATAGTAAGTATAATATTTGAAGTTAAAGATCATATATGAGATCTCAAAGTTATAGAAAAATAAGGGTAAAAATGTCTTTTACTAAACTGTTTTTAATAAACTAAGTATATATTGATATATTAAAAGTTATATGATACTTCAATTACTTTGTAAGGGTATATGTGATATTTATAATTTTGCAGAGGTATATATGATATTTTGTCGGTGGGCTCGGACTTGGGGTACGTGACTAGATTGATACAGATACACAAACAACACAACAAAAGTCTTTGGAATTAAAATGCTATTACAAATTATAATGTCCGAATGTTCATAAATAATATACAGACGGATAGTGTATAAAGATCCACAGGCGTATCGAAAATAACAAAAGGACTATGTAAGCAGACTACTAGGCTTAAATGCAAGGAGTTGCAAATTCCTCTTAAGCATTTACCGGGCAACTTCCAGCCTATTTACGTGTCCTTGCAACTTGTGCTTAGTCTTTTGAAAATACGTCAGTTTTCACTGGTAAATACAAATAACCGACACATTTTGAAAATATTTAAAAATCATTTTCATGTACACAATGGTACATATATTTTCCTAAATAACTTGGGATAAACTATTTCTCATGTTATCAGTTTTACATGCTTGTCAATACATATGGGGCCCGGAAACTATGTCGAGAACATGATTAACCGACACACCACTTTAACACCCTTATTGGGCAAACCCTTATTGGGCAAACCCGTATTGGGTTATAAAAATATTTAATATAGCATTAGCATTTGTCTGGTGTGTGCCTACACCCCGTGCTTAGGTCG
The DNA here is from genome assembly GCA_030545235.1 of Helianthus tuberosus. Classification (NCBI taxonomy): domain Eukaryota; kingdom Viridiplantae; phylum Streptophyta; class Magnoliopsida; order Asterales; family Asteraceae; genus Helianthus; species Helianthus tuberosus. The sequence goes on from CM060400.1 coordinate 144,109,811, forward strand.
TAGCCATTTCCAATTAAATGAGCCGAGGATATCCAGGACACGGTCACATTAACCCAGCAATACGAATTAAAACGGATTATTTAGATTTCCGACACATAGGTCATTGATCCCATACCCGATCATGCGGTAAATATATACCGTATCCCAAACCCGTATAGGAAAATTGGTTAAGAGTATTTACCTGGCTTAAAAGTCTTACAATCCAAGACAAAATATAAGCACAGCCGATATAACAATTAACTTAGCAAGGTTGCAATCTACTGGATGCCCTAGTTTGGAATGAATGGTATAATAACCGATTAGAATGTTAATGGATCCTATTCAAGTCATAGATTTGGACCGGTTAACTTATAAATAATGAAAACGGTACAGTACGCTAGATTAAGCGGTGACCGGATAGAATGTGGTTTAAACCCTCACAAGTACTAAGACTTGTATAGTATGGGTAAACATAATTACATTCTGGAATTTGAAAGAAATTGAAAGAGTTTGACCCAATTCGGTTAACTTACGTAAACTAAGTTACATAAGCTAACCGTACACGCATATGCGGTACCGGGTGATCGGATGAGTCGTAAACAAGTTCAATATTCCAAAACATTATAATTATATTACCAAGTCAGTAGGTTATGCAAATTATATGTTCATCGTACTTTAAAATCAAGTTATGCACCAAAAGGGCATTTTCGGCAAGATATGGCGTAATATGTGAACTTGTGTAAAAACCCGACAACTGATTATGATCAAGTAGTATAACTACAGAGGGTTATCCTACACATAAGTATGATCATAATGCAACTTAGAATTAGTAGCTAAGATGGCTAATTCGGGTCAGAATCGAAAGTCAAAGCATAAGTCAAACTGCTTGACTTTCGGTTGCGCACCGAGTTATAAACTGGAAGTGACGGGCTGAACATGCTTAGACATGTTCTAATATTATTTACCAACTTATTTGGTTTCAAAAAGATGTGTTAAAATGTTTATAAGTTCATTTTATAAGTTTTCTGAAAATCTGCGTTTTGACTTTTTATTGAACATGACTTTGACCCGTCATTTGACCAACTTATCGTGATTTCCAGGAGGTTCCCTTTTAAGGGAATAACACCTACCTTATTATGATCACGTAGCCATGTTCGGTTCGAACAATGGCTGGACCATAATGGTCTTAACTGAAAGTCAAAGCAAAATTCAATTTGCTTGACTTTCGGCTAAATTCTAGCCTATAAAACAAAATGAGCAGAGTAGGAACACTTACTTGTGATCCTAGAGAAATATAGAACTCGGTACAGTGGCCTTTATAGATCAGAAGCCACTCCAATAGTGTAGAGAAGATATTGAAAGAGATGAGCAAGGAAATGAGAAAGTGGAGCTTGCTATTTTTACTTGGAGATGGTACACAAGATCAAGACAAGTGTCCAGGGGCATTCTAGGATGTTTGCAGGTGTTATTGAGGTGTCAAGGACTGAGCAAGAGTGGAAAGAATGCGAGATAGGTAGCACAAGGGCATAATGCCTTGACCTCCAAACAAAATCTGCCAGATACGAGCCTTACGGACCGTAAGGGCCTTAGGCTTTACGGTTCGTAAGCCTTATTGCGCGCCCACTGTTTTAAATAGCTTACGACCCGTAAGAAATAATAGCTTACAGTCCCTAAGCCGTTGCCAGCAACAAATATTCTTCATATATTACGGTCCGTAAGCACATATGGCTTACGGTCCGTAAGAGTCACTTAGAGGCCAAAATAATTGCATGTTGACACAAATGGTCCCTCCACAACATTCTTCCATAATTTTTACATAATTGGTCCCTCTCGCCATACAACGTGGCATAAAATGAGAGTTATTTGGACACGTGTCATCATATCATTCGACACAAATTTCCGAGATGTTACACTTTTCTCTTTCCATTGACATCTTCTCTCACTTTTTCTCTTTAAATAATGTCAGATTTTCTATCCAAAAAAACAAAAATTAGACTTAATCCAAACTAAACTCGTCCAGGCTTATTCCTGCCTCCGTAAACACAACAACCACCAACACCGACAACATACACCACCACCCATCGTCTTCCACATGCACCATCGCAGCCGCCCTACCCACCTCCTTCTTATCGCCGCCCTACGTAAGCTCAACCAGAGACAAATCTAGTATAAATTTATACGAATTCCAAACTTCATATTAACTTTCAAATAATTACAAAAGATATTCACCTAACTATATGATGTTTATGTCAAATCCGACTACTTTTTTAACGGCTAAAATCATACAAAATTCGTCTTTAGCGGGTCTTGAACCCTTGACCTTAAGGGAAACAACACCTTAACTCTAATGTCTTTGCCAATTAGACCCAACCCCATACAATAACATAGATATATTTGTATCATTCAGTATTTTTAAAAGTGTTGATTATTACAAAAAATAGTGATTAAAGGTTTCAAAAAAGCCTATAAATGTATAATATTGTTGAATATAGTTAACAGAGGAAGAGTTAACAATTATATCCTTTTAGATTTAAATTTATTTTAATAAAATTATATTTTAAGTTATAGTTGTAATTTAATATCAACAATAATGATCAAGTTATTTGTCACTATTACATAAGACATTTACATATCTTATTGAGTTTACATTTAACCGGTGTAACGTAATCTGATAGGTTTGATATGTTTTAGTTATTAACAATAACAAATAGATAATTTAGAGCAATAGGTACTGGAATCTCTTGAACAATGCGACATGAATTCAATTTCAGTCAGTATTAATTTGGTTTGGTACAGTATCAACATTCATTGTAGCAAGTGAAAGAAAAACCATGGTAATTAAGTTGTTTAGCTTCATAGTATAAAAAATGTTGTCATAAAAAAAGTTTAATCCAACGTGAATACCTTGCTTACTAACGACGTGACCAAGAAATTGCACTTCATTAATCCAAAACTCACACTTAGAAAATTTAGCATACAGACGTTCACCACGTAGGAGTTCAAGCATCAAGCATAAATGACGGGCATGATCAGCTCTAGTTTTAGAATAAATGAGGATATCATCAATGAAGACTATCACAAAACGATCCAGATAAGGTTTACAAACACGATTCATAAGATCCATAAACACCGCGGGTGCGTTGGTCAATCCGAAAGGCATGACCACGAACTCATAGTGCCCGTAACGAGTGCGAAAAGCGGTCTTGGGTACATCATCCTCGAGTACACTAAGCTGATGATAGCCAAAACGAAGATCGATTTTCGAGAAACAGGACGCGCCTTGTAGTTGGTCAAACAGATCATCGATACGAGGGAGAGGGTAGCGATTCTTAACGGTAAGCTTATTGAGTTCACGGTAGTCGATACACATACGGAACGAACCGTCTTTCTTCTTGACGAATAACACGGGAGCACCCCACGGGGAGGTACTTGGACGAATGAATCCTTTGTCGAGCAGTTCTTGAAGTTGACTGGATAGTTCTTGCATCTCGGAAGGTGCAAGTCGATAAGGAGCCTTGGCGACAGGAGTCGCACCAGGTATGAGATCGATACGAAAGTCAACGGATCTGGGAGGAGGAAGACCGGGTAGATCTTCAGGAAAGACGTCAGGGAAATCACACACTACTGGAACGTCACTTATGTTCTTCCCCTTGCCCTTTTGTTCCACCACATGGGCCAAGAAGGAAAGGTTTGGTTTTCGTAAGCATCTGCTTGGCTGAGTGCATGACATCAACTTCAGTCCTCTAGAAGGTCGGTCTCCATAGACATGCAAAACATCGCCGGACGGAAGAGGCAAACGGATAAACTTCTCGTGACAAGAAATTTCGGCATGATTCTTACGCAACCAATCCATGCCGATAATGATATCAAAGCTGCCCAATTGCATGGGCATTAGATCAATAGTAAACACGTGGTCGTTAAGAGTCAAGGAGCAACCACTTAGAATAGAATCAACTAGAATCGACTTTCCATCGGAAATCTCCACCGAGAACGACTTAGGTAACTTAGAGCATGCACAGTTTAACAAAGATTCAAATTCTACGGACACAAAGCTTCGGTCGGCACCAGTATCAAATAGTATCGAAGCGTAAAGGTTATTCACAAGAAACGTACCATTAACGACGTCATTGTCGTTACGAGCCTGATTAGCATTAAGATTGAATGCTCATCCACGAGCGGCTGGCTGTTGATCCTGGTTCAGCTGAGGACACTGGTTGCGAAGGTGAGTAGTATCTCCACATTTGTAGCATGCACGAACAGTGTTGACTGGCCTCAGATTCTGCGGAGGAGCTGGGAGAGTTGGTAGGGCTGCCTGAGCTGGGGCTTGCTGAGCTTGTTGAGCTAGGTTAACTTGATGGCAATAGGGGGTCGTGTGACCATAGCGATTGCAGTTGGTACACAAACGACATGCAGAGTTAGCCGGATGATGAAAGTTACAAGTTGTACACTTGGGGTGAGGCCCAGTGTACTGCGTCCTTACTTCAGGAGCAGTAGGGTTCTGAATAGTAGCAGTAGGAGCAGGCTTAGCAGTAGGGTTTGCAGCAGGAACAATAGCATTGCATCCTGAACCCTGAGACTTTCGCTTCTTGTTCTTGCTACCACTAGGCTGCTGGGTAACTTGATTCACTGTTTTCGAAGGGGCGGAGTTTCCGAACTGTTTATCACGTACGCGATTGTTGTTCAAACTTGCTGCCAGACGATAAACTTCTTCAATTGTCTCGAGCCGAGCTGCTTCAATCAAATCTCTCATAGCAGGAGGTAATCCATTGATGTACTTGGTTATCATGCGCTTAGAGGTAGAAACCAAGTGAGGAACGATCAAGCTGAGCTGCTTGAAACGAGTAGTATAAGCCAGATTATCATCACCAATCTGCTTCAAGTGCTAGAACTCTTCTTCGAGCTTCAGCTGTTCATGGGGATGGCATAATTCAAGCATCATCAATTCTCGCACCTCAGCCCATGGAAGAACATAGGCTTCTTCATTGGAATGGATGTTTCTCTCATTTGACCACCACTCCAGAGCTCTGCCTTGAAACATTCTCGTTGCACTCCTAGTCTTTAGGTGCTCTGGGCACTCGCTGTTAATGAAGGTAACCTCGATGCTGTCAAACCATTCCAGCATAGCAGTCATCCCATCACTGCACGTGAAAGGCTTAGGGTTGCAAGAGACAAAGTGTTTGTAGCTGAACTTTGCAGGTTTCTCTTTCTCTGTCTTTGAGTCAACAGAAGAGGGCGGAGTGTTCGATCCCTGGATCTCAGAAACGATCTTTGGCACGACTCGAGCGATCTGGTCGGCCATGAAGGACATCATCTTTTTCTGAGACTTTTCCCTGGATCTCTTGAGAGTGTCGGATAGCTTACGAAAAGACATCCTAAGATCCAACAAGAGGATCGTATAAGTCTAGATCACAAAGTCTCACAACATAGATTCACACACGATAGATCAAAGACTCAAGATTCAACAAGATCAACATAGATTACAGATTTAGAATTCCAACAAGTTTCACATAGATTCAGGTAGATTCCGATAGATTCAACACCGCAAACCCACGACCTTCACATGGCATGTTGTACGAAGTTTGGCAACATGCCAGAAACACTTATATATATGAAGTACCAGCGGCGTATCCACCACGCTTCGGGCACATCGCTTCCGCCTCGTACTCGGTGTCATGTTACGTGTCGCAATTGCCAAACATAACAACACACTCATCATCACCATCATACGCTGGTAGTTTAACCCAGTAGATTCACATAGATTTAACCCAATAGATTCACGTAGATTCCAATAGATTCACATAGATTCCAATAGATTCACATAGATTCCAATAGATTCACGTAGATTAGAGTTAACAACCTCATCACAAAACAACGAAATCCCGCATGGCACGTGCTACGAAAGTTCGGCAACATGACGGAAGCACTTATATATAGGAAGTACCAGTGGCATATCCATCATGCTTCAATCATGCCACGTCCGTCTCGTCATCGGTGTCATGCTTCGTTACCCATAACATTAGATTCCATCACATCTCACATAGATTTCACATAGACTAACCAAGTAGATTCAACAACATATATTAATCCAGTAGATTCAACAACTTCAACCCGAGTCCACAAAGCTACGAACTTCACTTAGCGCGTGGTACGAAGCTTCGGCAGCATGCCAAAAACACTTATATATAGGAAGTACCAGCGGCGTATCCACCATGTTTCGGATATGCCACGTCCGCATCGTCTTAGGAACTAGGCTACGTTTCGTATTTTGTTTCTCAAAACAACACATACATACTTAGATTACACATGGAATACACATAGATTTTTCATAGATTCCACGTAGGTTATGCAAGTAGTTTCCCATAGCTTAGATTTCAACCATTTCATCACTGGTCTGAAAAGCACTAAGTTTTGCATGGCACGTGGTACGAAAGTTGGTAACATGCCTGAAACACTTATATATAGGAAGTACCAGCGGCGTATCCACCATGTTTCAGACACGTCACTTCTGTCTCGTATTTCTATGCCATGTTCCGTTTAGTGTTCTACAACCACAATAACACATAGATTCACCAGACAGTTTCACATAGTATCTTAGTCGATCAGGATTCCCACATAGATTAGCATAATGAACAAAGCTTCATAAATTTAGCTTGATTCTGAGATTAGAATTAGTGTTTTAGATTGCGGACGTACGTGCGAATTGTGTAAAAAGTCTCAAAATAGACGAGGAATCAAAATAGACGAGGAATCAAGTTTAAATCCATACATAAAATCGAGATAGCATAAAAGATAGGATCATAAAACATAGATTGTGAATTCCGAGACAGCGTGTCCTGACTTTCTTAGACAAATACATCATCGATGTTAGGCCTACAATATTCATCCTTTTGGTCTTTCACGTTCCTAATTGATTGGGAATTCCGAAACTTTGGCGAGACGTAAAAATTCAAGGAGTGGGACTAGTTATCAAGGTCTGAGTTTCACCTCTGTCTTGAAAACATCGTACCCCAATAGCGTCGGTACTTATCAACAGATAAGACCTACTAGGATAAAATAAGGAAATTTCCCATCAAGGTTCGGATGTCACTCCTGACTTGAGGACAATTTCGTGCAAAATACAAACACTGATTAGCAGTGTTTTTCAAAGTATCAAGTGTATATTGTGTCAGCCTTAGGAAAGGCATGTAAGTTTAACAGGAAAATGTGCTGCTAGGAAGCAGATACGGTAGAATGCATAAGTCTTAAACAACAGATAAGAGTCAAGATTCCTAGAACTATAGACTAGGGCAAGTATTCCTACTTATCCTAATTCCCTACAGTTATGGCTCTGATACCAATCTGTCACATCCAACTGATGGCGGAAACATCAGGGTGCGACACTAAGCGTTCAGATTACTCATGAGATTCCATAACACTAGAATATTCCGATATATATATATATATATATATATATATTAGATTGGTTCAAACATTGTCTAACAAGATCCAAAACCAAACACAATATCAAGTACAATCATCAGTCTTGTTTCAAAGTTTCTAGATTTAACTAAGATGTGTTTCTAAACAGCATCCTAGCAAGTTTCATGAGTCCTAGCATCCTGTTAGCCTGCAACATGTATTAAAATAAAGTCAGTACAAAACGTACTGGCGAGTATACAAGTTTGAGTATATAGCATAATAGATTCAAAAGACTCATATCCATAATGTAAATGATAACAAAATAGTTTCAGCCATGCTAGTGTTCACAGTCCAAGTGATAGCCCAAGTGTCCCGATGCTTTGGTGTTTTCCCAAGACTCAAGGAAAACTAGAATCCTCCTAACAATACCCCCGAGAATAATGGGGAGGTGCATCTCCTATAGCGCTACTATTGTTAAGGCAGAACTACACACTCTGGATTAAACGTTCACATAGCATAAATAATCAAGAATCACAAGTTTCACATACACATAGGATAGAGTTTAGATTCCAAAAGTTTCAAGTATCATAGTTTAATAGAATACATGTTGCATCCCAAATTTTAAAACAAAAAGGGATCGAGTATACTCACAGTGATTGCTTAACAGATTAACCGTTATTGGATCAAAGGGAGCTCTTTAGGTTTAGCCTGATTAGATTACAACAGATAAGCATCGGACAAAACAACGAGATTGCGCAAAGTGTCGGATCAGTCATCTTGATCGGATGGCTGTTCGATCGGACGGTAGTCCGATCGGAATAACATTCGATTGAGGTGACTATAGTGAGTGGGGGAACGGATTGCCATCCGATCGAATGGTCATTCGATCCAAGTGTTTGGGATTCAAATAGTTAAGTCAAGTGTTCAACTCTGGTCACTCCGATCGGATGGTCATCCGATCGAACGACAGTTCGATCGGATCGCCATTCGATCATGGAAGTTTCCAAAGTTTCAAGGTTTCAAAGTGTTTAAGGTTACGAGGCATGTGTCACCTGATCGGATGGCAGTTCGATCAGATGGCTATCCGATCGGATTGCCATTCGATTGAGTTGTCCTTGTCCCGTTCATAACCTTGTAAAGTATCTAAGTTTCTGGTTTAACGGAGTCATCACGGTACGTCTTAAGACAACGGTAAACACATCAATGTTCAGTCGGTCTGATCGGGTGGGATTCACCCCTTCCGATCAGGTGTCTGTTCTTGATGGTGTTCATGTCGGAATCCGTACCTTGGTCATCTTCTCCGGCAACAATCTGTTTTCCAAGCCGACTCCAGACTAATCATCAAGTCTACAGTCCGTTTGGGTCTGGATTCTACCGTTTTAAGTAAAAGTTTAAGAACAATGATGAGAGAACATGAGTTTTTAGCATAAAAAGCCTAGATTTGTCAGGATTTGCTGTAAAAGCACCCGAAATTCCTTAGATTTGAGCTAGATCTTGAACGGAATGACATCATTCAACAGTTTGTACAAACCGCCATGATGACATCACCCTCAAGAGCTCGAATCCCAGAGATATCATGGTGAAAAGTGAGATTTCAAAGGAGAATCTCGTAGAGAATAGTGTAGAGATCAAAGAAGTACAAGAATCTAGTGTAAAACGTACCGAAATCACCGAGAAATGGAAGAAAAGAGGAGTGCGTGCATCTGGTCGAATGAGGCTGTCACATCAGTGAGAAATGATGTGACAGGTCCTATTTATAGTGTGTGAGAGGAGTGAAGGCGGTGTGGCACGGATCAGATGGCAATTCGATCGAATGGCCCTCCGATCGGATGGTCATCCGATCGGATTGCCATTCGGTCAATCCCATCCTTTCCGCGTTCCCGTATTTGTTTCGTTTCGCGAGTTAGATTAAGCGTTGCATTGCGTATTATTGGGTAATAGTATCACATAACTAGATTACATCATTAACACCTTAGTTTCCAAGTTTCATAGATTCCGCCAGTGACAAGTCTCTAGTCTCTCGTTCAACCAAGTCTCAAGTTGCACGAGTCTCAAGAGTCAAGCACCAAAGTATCAAGTATCAAGAATCATAGTTTCCAAGAATCAAGTATCTAGAGTCAAGAATCTAGCTTCCAAGTATCAAGTATCAAGAATCAAGTCTCATAGCATTAAATACCAAGAATCAAGTTTCTAGAATCAAACATCATAGTATTAAGAATCAAGAATCTAGATTTAAGCATCTCAAGTATCAAAAGTGTCAAGTATCACATAGATTAGGGACTAATATTGACATTAGCTAAAAGTCGAGGGACGCAGGTGTTACAGGAACGCTTTCTTCGCCGCGAGTAACTCCACCACCGTCGGCGGCTGATTTGGTCTAAATTGACACACCCCCCGTTGACCTGAACCAGGTATGCATATCTCCTTTTTAGTTAGATCAGGTCTTGCATGTTTCTATATCTAGAGATTCAACATTTACATATTATACGTTTGGGTGTAGCTTGGTGAAGTTTTAAGCGGGTCGGATATGTATATCAATTTCATGGTTTAGATTGTGAAGTTAAAACTTAGATCAAGATTTTGTTGCAGCTTCAAAGTTTGAATTTTCAATACCCTAAATGTTGAATCTGTAAATAATTGTTGCATATGAATTGGGTTGTTTTGAACATCTGATTTTCACTTCAATTTGTGAAACTAAAGGATAGAAGATGGTTACCAGGTTCGGGGTTGAAATCGGTAGTAACTGAAGAACAGTAGGCGCGATCGATCTGAAAGGAGTAGCTCAGATTCACCCTTGTATGTATTCTATAATTTACTATTTTTTTTTATTTTAATCATTATACATTGTATAGATATATAATGATGTAGCTAGTATTTCATAACCCATAAAGAATTTTATTTCAGCTGACATATATGCATTTTTGTTTCGGATAGAGTAAATATGCAATTGTACACACTCAATCAATAATGGCTGTATATGATGGCTTGCATTGTACACATTCAATCAATAATTCACAGTAAATTTTTTAAACATACCTCATATTAGCGATACTTTTTAAGAAGACAAAACAAAATTACAAATTTAGGTTTATAGACTCAAAAAGACGCGTATTTCATAGTATGTATACATATACACAGAAAGAATTCGACGCTATCTGCCGAAACAATACACATACACCGGAATGCACAACATATAGATTACATGGTTCATGAACATTCAATATGCACGAGCTAAACTATGGGCAAACTCTTAACCTTGCTTTTATTTTACATGCAACCAGGTACTTGTAACTTACTGGCGAGTCTCGGCTTGACATTCAGTTTAACCTTGGATCGATCACCAATGTGCTATCAATCACAACCCGAGTCACTAGAACCCTTCTTCGAGCTGATAGAGCATCATTCATTCGATCTATTTGGAGCAGAAGTTGTTTTTATTTTCTAAAAAATAGATTGGTAAACTCATTAATTGTAAGTTACTAGGAAGCACATGAAGGAAATTAGAAAACATATATATATATATACTGATTTCACCAAAAGACACCTTGTAAAGACATCTCCAAACCCTAGAACAGGTGATGCAACTTGGTAAACTTTATGTTATTTTGTTATGCAGCCATTATTGATTAAATGTATACAATTATTGATTTTTGTTATGCAGTTTCTCGATTGGCAAACTTTATTTTATTTTGCTCTAATTGTCAAAGTTAGAAAATCATATATTGATAATTTTTTTTTGTTAAAGGGGTTGGTTTTAGGTGCACGATGTCGGAGCTATCAAATGTGTTTACAAAAACATTATGAGCTTTGTGCACATCCAATAACCATTTCATCGGTCGTGGTTTGTGGTTCTAAAGTACCCACTCTTGTTGGTGTGTAGAAGGGAGATTATAAAATGGTTGTTACTGAATGCCTATCGTTGTCTGTTATTTATCGTATTGCCCCTTTTAAGGATGGTGGGCTGTACACACGGTAACATCCATTGCCACTTTTTATGCCGGTATGATCAGTTTTCTGTAAATTTTGGCTTTAGATGTTGTATATTAAGCTTTTTCCATTATCAGTCATAACCTTTTGGCGTGTTTGTACTTACTTAATGCCCATTGACTTTTTCCAGACACAAGGCTGTGATGAGTGAATAGATTCGACTGAAAATTGCTAAACATCAACCTATGGCGTGGCAAAATTAAAGGATGGCGTGGGCTCGGTGTGGTCAAACGATGGGCGTTAGTGTTGATATCGGTGGAAGCAGCCATCAACTCGGTGAGTATACTGTTCTAGGAAGGGCGTTGACGATGTGGTGGTCTTATTATATCAGAGCAGCCATGAGGCACTCAGGTGGAAACGCCGCCAGCAGGGCGGCTGGAGTTTCTATGTGATGTCGACGGCGACACGACCCTCTCTCAATATTTCAGCAGGTTTTGATTTATGCAAAATCAAGTTTTAGTATGACTCTTGATTCAATATGTTTTCCTTGTTTAGTTTTATTTTTTTTCGATCAGTTTTAGAATTTGAAATTTAGCTCCACATCCGATATCTGATGTATTCATCTTCAATATTTGGTTCAGGGTAAGCACTAGTTAGCTGGGTAGTTTAATTTATGTATGGTTTTACTCTGTTGACAGTTTGTTATTTAGCATTTCATCTACACGATAGTACTACGAATGCACATAGCGTGTTACATTGACCCTGATTATTGGATTTGCATCCATTTTATTCATATTTGTATGTAGATAACTATGCTACAGAAAAGCTTATAGTGAGAGGTGCCCCTATTTAGATACAGACAATTTTATTTTAAAATGCATTAGTTATGACTTAAAGTCCTCAATTTTTTCTTACTTATTTTTTCATTATTCACCTCTTATGTAAGTTTGGAACTTCAAAGGATTGATAGAATGATTTGCTGCTCATTTCAATCATGGTTGGTGTTTTAAGATGTTTATGTTTGGTGCAAGAGTATGTGTGTGCGTTTGATGAGATTTATTAGTTATGTGTGTGATGAATTAGGCCTGACTCCGGCTTTTATAGAGCCAGTGCTAGAGGTTTTTGTGTCAATCGAGGAAGATAGAAAAAAGGTGGAAATGGGCTTGAAGGCTATTTCAAATGGGAAGTGGAAAATTGGTATTTAATAAACCAACCTTTAACCAGTTGGTAAATAATAATCCTACCTACAGAAATTGGTATATAATAATCCTACATTTTAACTTGTTGGCTCTGAACGAACTTCTCTTAACAAAAGTTAACAGAGGTTATGTTTTTGATGATGTGGCTAATGGGTGATGACTAAGCATAGCTTATGTGGAAATAACACTACCTCCCCTATATAAAATCTGACTTAACTTTATAACCCTAAAAATTTCAATATCGAACGGTTCATTTCACCTTCATTGCAACGAGCGATCTTCACCTCCTCTCAGGCAATACTCTCTCCATTAACCAGTTCCATCATTATCGTTTTCTAAGGTAATTTCGATCATCTCGTTCTAACCTTTTTAGGGTTTAATGGCAGCTCGTGACCGTATCTGGGTACAGCTATGGCATGGAGGTATGTTCAACAAAAAGGGCAAAAAAATAAGTTATGTAGGAGGGTTAATTGACTATTTTGAAGTTGAGATTGATAAAATTTCATACTTTGAGTTAACCGGTTTTGTAATGGATTTCTAATCATATGAAAAAGATGACTTTCAACTGCAATACTTGCCTCATGGAAAGAAATTGGATAATGGGTTAGTTGTGCTGAAGAACGACAAAGATGTAATGGAAATGTTAAATGATTTGGGTGGTGACTTCAGCCGTATGATTTACATTTATGCAGATGGTGGTTCTGTTGCTCCTAAGCCTGTTAAGGCAAATGAAAAGCCCAAAGAAATAGCCCAAATGAGCCCACTAATAAACCCTAGCCCAGTGGCTACAACTTCCAGACCTACAGGTAATTAAGTTAACCAAATCCTTAGCTAGAAGGGTTGCAGTTGTCACACCCACACCACCTTTAACACCAATAGTAGTGGAAGATGTTGATGTAGTAAACACTCAACCAAATGCAGAAGATGATGTTAGTTCAGAAGCAGATACAGATGATGATGAGTACAAAGAAGATGTTGAAGATGATGTTGAAGATGACGCTGGTTTAGAAGATGATGTTGGTGTAGAAGTTGATGTTGAAGATGATGTTGGTTCAGAAGCAGATACAGATGATGAAGAGTACAAAGAATCTGTTGCAACTATTTGAAAAGTAACACAAGAAGATGAGGAATTGAAGAATGAATTACTAAACAAGTTGTTGTATGCACCTGAAGTTCATGCCTTGCAAGATCTAACAGAATAAGGAACTGGTGACCAAGCAAGTGACCACATTAGTTATGAGGATTCTGAAGGTGAAGTAAACTCCCCAGGTGAAAGTGAAGATTATGATATCCTTGGTAAGAAACACAAGGTAAATGTGCCAGTTGCAACCAAATGTACAGACTGGACTAAGTGGGAGTGGGTGCCTGGAACTAGATTTGCTAGTAGAGAGGCTTTCAAGGCTGCAATCCAGTGCCACACTGTTTCAGGTGAAGGGATTTGATGATGTGTCTGTGGATCTAGACACAAGAGTTGTTCATGTAGGAAGTGGGATTTGACAGGGTTGCCATGTTACCATATGTGTGCTGTTGCTGGTTTCTTGGGTAGGGAGGCTGAGGAATTTGTTCATGAAAGCTATAAAAAGGAGATGTACTGATGCGTGTGAAGTGTTATATATTTTAGGTATATATTTTAAGCCCCTTTAACACTTTTTAGTCAAGTTTTAAATTTATAAAACACGATATTTACTAACACTAGACACACATATGGGCAAGTGCACCCATCGTGAGCGTAGTATAGTGTTGGTAAGATACCGAGGTCGTCCAAGGACACAAGAGCTTTTAGTACCGGTTTATCCTCAACGTCTAATCAAATAAAAAAGGTTAGAAAAATGTTTTAAACTAAGAAAAATAAAAACTAACTAAAATGCTGAAAATAAAAATAAAAGAAAAACAGATAGACAAGATGAATCACTTGGTTCCGACTCGTATCTAGTGTAACCTTTGATTATTTCCGCACTTTTGCACATAATTAAGAGATTATCTTAGTTATTGTAGTAGGCCCCTCTTTTGAAGGTGACGTTACCCTCACCCCAGTAGTTTGAGTCAACAAGGATACAATCCTAAAAGGGTGGATTATTGGAAGATAATTAATTAAGTTATTAAGGCAATATTATGGTAGGCCCCTCTTTTGGAGGTGACGTTACCCTCGACTAAGTAGTCTGAGTCAGCAGGGATACAGTCCTAAATAGCCGGGTTATAGTATTAATAGTAGTTAACTTATGAGGGGGTCAAAGAGTTTGGACCCCCGCCATCCAATACCGTGAAGTATTGAAGGAGGTCCTACTAAATTTGACCCAGGTCCATTGCAGGACCTCTAAACGCTGAACAATGGCAAGACCTTTACCAAACTGTTCCCTTAACCCCCGACCAGGTAGCCAACATACCTCCATATAGACCGTGGAGATATGAATGGTGAAAATCTTTTATTTTATATAGACAGTAAAATAATGCCAAGACACCACGGACAAACGATAAGGAAAGATCACCTTCAACATAAGCAACTAGTTATTAAAGTCATTAATACAAAACCAAGTAAAAAGTGCAAAAGATTAGAAATAAAAAGTATTACACTAGACACTTTGTCTTCACCAAGTGATGTAAGAGACTTAGGCAAACATGGCCTTGATTGTCAAGAACTCTTACGATCAATCTTGGATCCCGAGACGACTCACACACTCTACGATGGACAATGGATGATGGTGGTGGATGATGGTGTTATGGTGGTGGTGGGTGGTGGGTGAAGTGTGAGAGAGGTGGTGTGCCAAGGGATGGTTTGAGCTTGAGCCAAGCACTTCTATTTATAGGCTGAACAGAAGCTCGGGCACGGCCCCGTGTCCAGTGGGCACGGCCCCGTGTCCACATCCTTCTCTTTCTTCATTAAATGCAGCTTTGTCTTATTAGTTGACCACGCCCCCGTGTCCGCTGAGCACGACCCCGTGTGCAGAAGAATCTTTGTACTATGAAGATTTGCCTGGATTGTGCGAATCTTATAGTTGACCACGGCCCCGTGTTCGCTGAGAACGGCCCCGTGGTGGGCAATAGAAGCTTCTACCACTTTGTATTTTCTGCTGACACTTGGGCACGCCCCCGTGCTGGCTGAGCACGGGGCGTGTTCAGGCTTCTGATCTCTTGTTTTGCTTGGGAAGATGTTGTCGTGGGGTCAGGCATGTCACGTTTTGTTCCTTTTCTTGTATTTATGTTAGATTTTGATGTCTTTTTGCTTCTTTTGTTAATTTGAGCTCATTTAATCCTGAAAATACAAAAGGAAGACAAAAGCACACTTTTTCCAACATTAGTACTAAAAAAGGGTTAGTTTTATGCCTCATTTGATGAAATTTATATGTTACATTTTGAACACATCAAATACCCCCACACTTGAATCTTTGCTTGTCCTTAAGCAAAACTCTTTAATATGTGGCTATTTACACTCCCAAATGGAATGGGTAGAAAAGAAGGTTTTTTGGGCTTGTCGTAGAGTGTCGGGATTTCCAAGATTCTTTATTCAATTTTATTTTTATTTATTTACAATCCTATTCGTCATGATTTATTTAAAACTTTTCATAAGATAAATTACTTATTAGGGCATAACATGCCTTTGTAAAATTCTATTTATATACAAGTTCACATACCTCACGGGGATCACTCAACACTCGGCCGAAAATGTATTTTTGTGGATCACTCGAGAGCGGCATGGAACTTACTCCTACCATAGGCTTGCCAAGCAATCAATCCTCCTCCTTTTTAACTTATATACCTTTGTAAATATCAAGAGGACTTTGTGGGTAAAGGGTTAGGCTTGGGTTAAAGGTAGGTGGTTGGGTTGGTGGTTAGTGGTTAGTAGAAAAAGGGTTAAAAAGCGTAACAAGTGTCGGTTTTCGTAGGACTTTCTATTTTCGTAACTTTTATTTTGATGAAGCTATTATTCAAACAAAGTTATTTTTGATGAACTTGTTTGTTTATTTTCTTTTGCTTCATCATCAACACAAATATATATATATATATATATAATTTTTTTTTTGAAAAGTCATATGAAGAACCGAACTTGTTACTAAAACAAAGGGTTAAAAATGAAAAAGGTTTTGGTGGGTAAAAAGGGTGTTTGGTTTGGGTTATGAAATGAAAAGGTTTAGGCTCAAAGGGGCTAACTAGGGGGATTTTGGGTAGGTGGTAAAAAAAAATAATGGTGTAGAAATAAAAAGGGGTTAGTCCTAATGCCTCCATCATTTACTTACTCGGGTTTAAGTTGGTAAGGACCGGGAATGTATCGTCACGGCAAGTTCTAGAGTCGTAAGAACCAAGCGGCTATTCACACAAGAAACGAAAATGAGCATTTAGTCAAATGATATGTAAGTGTTTGCTCAATAAAGGCTCAAAACTCACTTTTGTGGGAATGGGTTTTTATGTGATCAAGTATATATAATTAAATTTTATCTAAGCTTGTCATGCCTTTTCATAATTTTCTTATGTTGGTTCTTTTTATCACGACGCTATCGGTTGTAAATTTGTAAAAATATAACCTTTTTAAGAACTTGAATTTCCCGAGTTAAACCTAGACAAGTAAAAAAAATGAAAATTTTTTTGAAAAAAATTTGAGGTGATTAGCGGTTCCAATAGAGTTTTGTGTAAGGCTTGTATTTAGGACTTGCAAGATTCAAGGTTTTAGCATCCCCCCCCCCCCCCACACTTAAATTACACATTGTCCTCAATGTGTCCCAAAAATAAGTTTTTAGGTTGATTGAATGTGTAAAAAGGTGTGAAAAGCAAAAATTTTGTGTTACTGGGCGCTGAACACGGCCCCATGTTATCCGGGCACGGCCCCGTGTTCAAGTGCCAGTAACAAAATTAAAACAAGAGAAACAGAAGTCTGGACACGGGGGCGTGTTGGGTGAACACGGCCCGTGTCCAGTTACCTGAACTGGTTCTTTTTCTGCAGACTATGCAGCACGGGGCCGTGTTGGGTGGACACGGCCCGTGCCGAGCTTACTGTAAACGAAGAAATTTGTCGGACGGTTCTGTTTTCCTGTATGGAGTGCTGGTTCAAGTTTCCCTTGTATCCTTTGCCATCTCAAGTGTGTTTTATTCATTTCAACACCATCCAAAACACCAAATTAACTAAAACCATCATTCATTAATCATAGAGAGAATTACATAATAGTCCTAAAAATTAAAATATTAGCTAGTTAGGTCAAAGAAACACAAGAAATCCAAGAAGTTTCTAGCCTACTATTTATTCTATTAGCAAAATTTCCGAAAATATAGATCTCTCGGTTAAAAGTGGCTTGACAACTTCTTCCTACGGGCATGGGTTCCTCATACGTCGGCGAGCCACTCTTCGATCTCCCTAGGGAGAAGAAAAGCGGGCTCATGAGCTTCGGGTTGAGGAGGTGTAACTTCCACCGGAATTTCTTGGAGTTCTTCAAGAGGAGGTTCTGCTGGAATGTCGTCCCAACCGGTAGGATTTTGAATTCCAAGTGCGAGGTTCCAATCCTCTTGAGGGAGGATTGGTTCCAACGGAGGTGTTACCAGAATGTTTAACCTCTGGTGCAAGAGGTTTATTTCCCGGAAACTGTTTTCCAACCCCACCGAGAGATAGTTTATACGGTCAATGAGGACCTCCTCCACTGAAGTCATCTCGTCAAGTTCTTCACGTAGTGCCATTACATATCTTACGAGAGTTGCTTCAATCGATGGCCTCCTTTCTCGTCGACTGTTCCTTGAGTGTGCAGAAGAGGTTCCGCTGTTTTGGCTAGACATTCTACGAAAACAAACCAAAAACAGTTCGTTTTAATGAAACAGTACCACGGGCACGGCCCCGTGCTCAATTTGCACGGCCCCGTGTTCAACTTTCTGCAGATTTCTAGAACAAGGAATCTTGGGGTTTCAAATTATTTTCTTAACTTATGAAGCTTTTTGAGCAGAAATAACTTAAAACAATGTTGTGTAACTTATTTTTAACAAGATTCCTTGAATAGAAATTCAATAAACATCACAACAAAGCTTGAAATCAAGCTTTAATGGAGTTCTTGGTGCAAGAAAGATGAAGAAGAAGGCAATAGATAAAAGAGGAAAGGGCAAGATGCTTGTAGGAACCTTCTTTTAGAACATACCTAGGATGGTAAGTCAGAAAATCCCTCCAAATCTCTGTCCCTGGATGGTCCAAATGTGCAGGGTTCTTGGCTACATTTATAGAAAATGACAGCGTGCTGGACACGGCCCCGTGTCGGCTGGACACGGCCCCGTGTGCAGGCAAGATCCTGACACGTTTTGTCCGTATTCTGACAAAAGTCAGAAGGGAATCTTTTGGTGGACACGGGGGCGTGTTGACCTGGACACGACCCCGTGTCGGAAGGCTGATTTATGAAGTGCGTCTATTTTTAAGGAACTTTTCCGGATCGGGTGGTTCCTTACTGGACGGAACAACCCCAAAGTGCCTAAGATACCTCAATTGATTTAGATTAAGACGAGAACGCAAGAGGTTGTCGGTGAGGGTGATTCCTAAGCTATGTGTAGGTGGACAAGTCCAACCCTTTTCCGGGTTCTTGTTAAAGAAGGTGTATGTCGAATCGCTCAGGTCTATGTATGCATCAAACGAAGTTGATGGGGAGTCCTTCACGGCACAATCGACACAGGGACGACTATCGCTCAAGTCCTCACTAGAGTTGAAAGTATCATTGGAAACAATGAAGTTGTTTGAATGCGGTTCCAACCTTTCTTCTTGGTTATCGCCTTGGAAAAGATTTTTGAGGTCTTCCCTAAGTTCTTTTAACCAATTAAAAATTAGATCTTCTAGTTGAAATAATTCATCAAGAAGCATTTCTCCTAGAATATCCGGTTGGGCGCATTCGAGGGAGCGATAGGGATTATTTTTACTTTCGCCCCTCTTAAGGATACTAGGAAATGATGGGTCTATATAGTGGGGTTTATAATTTAGAAAAAACATTCTAATTCTTTATGATTACCACCACATAATTGACACCACATAGTACCATAAGAGTGCCGAAAGTAAAAAGTATCAGTATTACTCATGTTTGTGTCAGAAATTACCAACCGTCGGGATCTTACGGTTCTGTTTGCAGTAACTGAAACTTGGGCACGGGGGCGTGTTGAGTGGGCACGGCCCCGTGTTCAGCGTACTGTCTGACTTAAAACAAGATTGCCAGTTCCAATGATTGGGCACGGGGCGTGTTCAGCGGGCACGGCCCGTGCTGAGTTCTGCAGAAGCTGAAAAACTAAAAAAAAAAATCCTAAAAAAATGAAAAACAAGAAAAACGATTAGGCCGTTGATTCCTAACTTTCTTAAAATCCTTGTGTCCCCGGCAACGGCGCCAAAAACTTGAAGCGTGTGAAGTGTTATATATTTTAGGTATATATTTTAAGCCCCTTTAACACTTTTTAGTCAAGTTTTAAATTTATAAAACACGATATTTACTAACACTAGACACACATATGGGCAAGTGCACCCATCGTGAGCGTAGTATAGTGTTGGTAAGATACCGAGGTCGTCCAAGGACACAAGAGCTTTTAGTACCGGTTTATCCTCAACGTCTAATCAAATAAAAAAGGTTAGAAAAATGTTTTAAACTAAGAAAAATAAAAACTAACTAAAATGCTGAAAATAAAAATAAAAGAAAAACAGATAGACAAGATGAATCACTTGGTTCCGACTCGTATCTAGTGTAACCTTTGATTATTTCCGCACTTTTGCACATAATTAAGAGATTATCTTAGTTATTGTAGTAGGCCCCTCTTTTGAAGGTGACGTTACCCTCACCCCAGTAGTTTGAGTCAGCAAGGATACAATCCTAAAAGGGTGGATTATTGGAAGATAATTAATTAAGTTATTAAGGCAATATTATGGTAGGCCCCTCTTTTGGAGGTGACGTTACCCTCGACTAAGTAGTCTGAGTCAGCAGGGATACAGTCCTAAATAGCCGGGTTATAGTATTAATAGTAGTTAACTTATGAGGGGGTCAAAGAGTTTGGACCCCCGCCATCCAATACCGTGAAGTATTGAAGGAGGTCCTACTAAATTTGACCCAGGTCCATTGCAGGACCTCTAAACGCTGAACAATGGCAAGACCTTTACCAAACTGTTCCCTTAACCCCCGACCAGGTAGCCAACATACCTCCATATAGACCGTGGAGATATGAATGGTGAAAATCTTTTATTTTATATAGACAGTAAAATAATGCCAAGACACCACGGACAAACGATAAGAAAAGATCACCTTCAACATAAGCAACTAGTTATTAAAGTCATTAATACAAAACCAAGTAAAAAGTGCAAAAGATTAGAAATAAAAAGTATTACACTAGACACTTTGTCTTCACCAAGTGATGTAAGAGACTTAGGCAAACATGGCCTTGATTGTCAAGAACTCTTACGATCAATCTTGGATCCCGAGACGACTCACACACTCTACGATGGACAATGGATGATGGTGGTGGATGATGGTGTTATGGTGGTGGTGGGTGGTGGGTGAAGTGTGAGAGAGGTGGTGTGCCAAGGGATGGTTTGAGCTTGAGCCAAGCACTTCTATTTATAGGCTGAACAGAAGCTCGGGCACGGCCCCGTGTCCAGTGGGCACGGCCCCGTGTCCACATCCTTCTCTTTCTTCATTAAATGCAGCTTTGTCTTATTAGTTGACCACGCCCCCGTGTCCGCTGAGCACGACCCCGTGTGCAGAAGAATCTTTGTACTATGAAGATTTGCCTGGATTGTGCGAATCTTATAGTTGACCACGGCCCCGTGTTCGCTGAGCACGGCCCCGTGGTGGGCAATAGAAGCTTCTACCACTTTGTCTTTTCTGCTGACACTTGGGCACGCCCCCGTGCTGGCTGAGCATGGGGCGTGTTCAGGCTTCTGATCTCTTGTTTTGCTTGGGAAGATGTTGTCGTGGGGTCGGGCATGTCACGTTTTGTTCCTTTTCTTGTATTTATGTTAGATTTTGATGTCTTTTTGCTTCTTTTGTTAATTTGAGCTCATTTAATCCTGAAAATACAAAAGGAAGACAAAAGCACACTTTTTCCAACATTAGTACTAAAAAAGGGTTAGTTTTATGCCTCATTTGATGAAATTTATATGTTACATTTTGAACACATCATGTACCACAAAGCTTATGACTACACAATACCTCCCTTACCATCAGAGAAATACTGGCCTGTAGTGTCACACCCTAACCGATGGCGGAAACATCGGGGCGTGGCTCTGAGCGAAACAATTGTCCAGAAGTTTCCATAACAACTACATTTTCCAAATATTTAAAGCATCGCATCCCATACCATGACATAAAAAGTAATATAATTATTACGGACAAAATCTAGCCAAATTGTTCTGTTCCGACAACTCAGATTTCAATTACAGACAATTCGTTTATTCATTTATAGACCTTTCCTAGCCTCGATTTCACAGCAAGCCAAGCATATAAACATCTTAAGTCATGCTCAGCCGGGCACTTTCTGAGGTTCGACACATGGAAAGTCGGGTGAACGTTGCTAAGTTCCTCCGGTAGTTCGAGTCTGTAGGCAACTTTTCTGATCCTTTCCAGAATCTTAAAAGGTCCAACATATCGAGGCGCTAGTTTCCCTTTCTTGCCGAATCTGACCACACCCTTCCAAGGTGATATCTTTAGGAGTACGTAGTCGCCAACGTCAAATTCAAGGGGCTTGCGTCGTCAATCGGCGTAACTTTTCTGACGACTCTGAGCTTTCAGCAGATTGTCTTGAATTTGGAGGATTCTGTCAGTCGTTTCTTGCAATAGCTTAGGACCGGTTAATTGCGAGTGCCCGATCTCGTGCCATACAATAGGCGATCGAATCTTCTTCCGTATAAGGCCTCAAACGGTGCCATTTGAATATTGGAATGATAACTGTTATTATACGAGAATTCGACTAATGGCAGGTAAGCGTCCCAATTACCACCGAAATCTATGACACATGAACGGAGCATGTCTTCAAGGGTATGAATCGTTCTCTCAGTCTGACCGTCGGTTTGGGGATGAAATGCGGTACTTAGATTAAGCGTAGTACCGAGAGCTGTTTGAAACGTTTCCCATAGACACGAGATAAACCGAGCATCACGGTCAGAGATGATGTCGTGAGGCGTCCCATGTCGACAAATGATCTCATGGGTGTAGATTCGGGCTAATCTTTCTACCTTGTAGTCTTCTCGTATTGGCAGAAAATGAGCAGATTTGGTCAAACGGTCAACGACAACCCAGATGTTGTCGTGACTTGATGGAGTACGCGGAAGTTTCGTTATGAAGTCCATAGCTATACTCTCCCACTTCCACATAGGGATCGGGGGTTGTTTGAGTAAGCCATAGGGTCTTTGGTGTTCAGCCTTGACTTTCAAGCAAGTCAGGCACTTCCCAACATAGAGAGCGATATCCCTTTTCATGCCCGGCCACCAGTACTTGTAGCGAAGGTCTTGGTACATTTTATCGGCACCGGGATGGATAGAATATCGAGACTTGTGGGCTTCGTCCATCAAAATCTGTCGTAAATCGGTCCGCTTAGGGATCCAAATTTGGTCCAGATAGTGGAATATCCCATTCGACTTATTCACAAGCTGGGCTCCATCGTGATAGATCATTTCCTTCTTCAAACTGCGCTCATTAAAACAAGCATGCTGGGCTTCGCGGATGAGGGTTTCGAGATGGTACTGGGCTTGGATATTACGAATGCTGTGCAAATAACTCCGTCTGCTGAGAGCGTCGGCAACGACATTTGCTTTGCCAGGATGATAACGAATCTCACAGTCATAATCGTTGAGAAGTTCTATCCACCGGCTTTGACGCATATTTAGTTCATTCTGGTCAAAGATATGTTGTAGGCTCCTGTGATCGGTGAAGATCGTGCACTTGGTACCATAAAAGTAGTGTCGCCAGATCTTTAACGCAAAAACAACTGCGCCTAGCTCGAGGTCGTGGGTTGTATAGTTCTTCTCGTGGATCTTGAGCTGAGGAGATGCATAAGCAATAACCTTGTCTCGCTGCATGAGAACAAAACCAAGACCAAGGTTAGAGGCATCACAATAGACAATAAAGTCATCGTTTCCGTCGGGTAAAGTGAGATCAGGAGCATTGCAAAGCATGTACTTGAGGGTTTGAAAGGCAGTCTCTTGTTCAGTTCCCCAAACAAAAGGCTTATCTTTTTGCATGAGAGAGGTAAGCGGCACAGCGATTTTTGAGAACCCTTCGATAAATCGATGATAATAGCCCGCTAGTCTGAGAAAGGAACGGACTTCAGATGGGTTCTTCGGTGTAACCCAACTCTTAACTGCTTCAATCTTCGCGGGATCGACATGAATACCTTGACTATTGACAATGTGACCGAGGAATTGAACTCCTCCAGCCAAAATTCGCACTTGGAGAACTTGGCATAGAGTCGATTCCCTTGGAGTAGCTCGAGAACCAAAACGTAGATGTTGCGCGTGTTCGGCTTTCGATTTCGAATAGATCAGGATATCATCGATGAACACGATGACGAAGCGGTCAAGAAATGGTTTACACACCCGATTCATCAGATCCATGAAAACCGCAGGTGCGTTGGTTAAACCAAAAGGCATAACAACGAACTCATAATGGCCGTATCGAGTGCGAAAAGCGGTTTTGGGTATATCCTCCTCTTGGATGCGTAGTTGGTGATAGCCTGAGCGTAGATCGATCTTCGAGAACACGTAGCACCTTGTAGCTGGTCAAACAAATCATCGATGCGAGGCAAGGGATAGCGATTCTTGATTGTCAACTTATTCAATTCCCGATAGTTGATGCACATCCTGAACGACCCATCCTTCTTTTTGACGAAAAGGACTGGTGCGCCCCATGGAGAGGTGCTCGGGGGAATGAAGCCTTTATCAAGCAATTCCTGGAGCTGACTCGAGAGTTCACGCATTTCGGACGGAGCGAGTCGATAAGGAGCTATAGCAATAGGGTTGGCTCCAGGAATGAGGTCGATACGAAAGTCGATATCACGACTTGGTGGTAGACCGGGAAGATCATCAGGAAACACAATAGGAAATTCACGAACCATAGGAACGTCTTTCACTCCTGTCTTTTCTTTCTTTACCTCCTCCGCTACTACAATGTTAGCCAAGAAAGTCCTGTATTCCTTGCGGATATACTTGCTAGCTTGGACACATGACATGAGCTTAAGACCCTTCGAGGGAGTTTCACCATAAACACATAATACATCACCATTCGCGAGCGAGAATCGAATCATCTTATCGAAGCACACAACTTCGGCATGGTTTTCACGAAGAAAGTCCATGCCTACTATGATGTCAAAACTTCCGAGTTGCACTGGAATAAGGTCGATCGGAAAGATGTGATTGTTGAGTTCAAGAGTACAATCACGAAGAACAGAATTAACAGCGACAGTTCTTCCGGTGGCGACTTCGACATCGAACATCGAGGGGAGATGGGAGCGCTTACGATTAAGGAGCTTCTTGAATTCGAACGACACAAAACAGTTATCGGCTCCAGTATCAAACAAACACGGAGCATAAATACCATTCACAAGAAACGTACCATTAACCACATTGTTGTCAGCCTGGGCTTGGCGCGCATTGATGTTGAAAGTTCGAGCACGAGCGGCTTGTTGCTGTTGCTGTTGAGGCTGTTGCTGCTGATGTTGCTGAGGCTGCTGCTGCTGGGGCTCTTGTTTCACAACCCTGTTCGGGTACATGTTCGCGAAGTGGTTGGGATCACCACACGCGAAGCAGACTCTGGCGTTGATCGTGGGTGCCTGAGCCGCTTGTTGGCCTTGAGGAGCTGGAAGTAGAGCTTGATGAGCAGTAGCTTGGGCTGATGCTTGTCGAGGACCAGTACGACAATTGGCGGTGAAGTGGCCGTACATGTTGCAATGCACACAAAATCTGCAGGCGATACCCACCGGATGATGATAAGTACATGTCGGGCAAGCAGGGTAAGCAGTGGCCAGTGTATGCACGCTTTGCAGGCGGTGCATAGGTAATTGGTGCTGGAGCTGATTGGTGCTGAGATTGCTGCTGAGCCGGTACGGCTTGAAGCGGGGCAGCAGTGGTAGTGACAGCACAGTTCTTGTTGCTGGAGCTGTTGTTGTTGTTCTTCCTCTTGCGACGAGAGGACTTTGATGATTGAGGAGCGGCGGCGGGTTCAGCGGTTGGTGCAGCGGTAGCTTGGTGCAAGTTCCTGGTGGCTTTATCCTAGTAGCCAGCTTTGACTCGCTTGTCGTTGATCTCAGCGGCAAGCAGGTAAGTCTCCTCGATTGTTGCTGGCTTTGAAGCATGCATAAAATCTGCAACACAATCTGGCAGAGCTCGGATGTACTTCTTGATTGTCATGTCAGCAGTCTTCACTTGGTCAGGATAGATAATACTGAGCTGCTTGAAGCGAGCAGTCAAAGCAGCGTTGTCACCATCCTTCTGCTTCAGATTCCAGAATTCATCCTCCAGCTTTTGGCGCTCATGGGGAAGGCAAAACTCTTCTAGCATGACGTTCTTCAACTCATCCCGTGACAGACCATAAGCTGCGTCATTTCCGCGTTTGTTCCTCTCGGCCATCCACCAGTCTAAAGCGCGGCACTGGAAGACGCCGGTAGCATTCAGAGTGCGGAGATTGTCAGGACATCCACTCTGACGCAGGGTGACCTCGATTGAGTCGAACCATTGAAAAAAGGCCGTAGGGCCATCTTCGCCAGTGAACTCTTTCGGTCCGCAGGTTTTGAACTATTTGAAGCTAAAAGCAGCTTTAGGAGTAGCTTTAGGAGCTTCGGTCCTAGATTCTTCAGATGATTTGCTCACATTCTCGTATAGTTCACTCACGATCTGAGGAACCACCTTTGCTACTTGCTTAGCGACGAGAGAAGCAAGGAGTTTATCTCTCTATTCTTGACGAGTAACTCGTGGGTGACGGGGTCCAGATGAGGGTCCAGATGACGACATTGTCTGCAACAGACATCATCATGGGACTCAGACACAATATAATCGAATCTCACCTCACACGTCTACTACTACTAAAGCTCAGGAATACGATCATGTAAACACGTAGGCACATAACCACATATTCACATAGGCACAGAAGCACATAAGCACGTAAGGCACAGAAACACAAAAGCACAGAAGCACATAATCACAAGAGGCAGTCAGAATACAGAAACCTATCATTCAAAGTCCGCGAGCGTTCGAGAATAGCGATCGCGAATAGCATAGCGAGTAGTATAGCTTAAGCAAATAATATAGCAAACAACATGGCGTAAAGTCGTTCCTCATGTAGTAGCGATTTGTCAGCGTTTTGTGGTAGATGTGCAGTGCGAGTCGTGTGGGTCGATCAATGCGAAAAGCGAAAAGCGAATAAATCACCAAAAATCGTAACACATAAACAGAGAAAATCACATAAAGCACATAAAATCCACATAAAAATGACAAAAGCGACTCTGATATTTGCCGTTCCAAAATTGAAAACACATAAAATCGACGATTGCGAGCTTGAAATAGAAAATAGATTGTCTTAGGTTGATAGACATCTACTACCCAAAGTGGTTCGACTGTTCACAAGGACTTTCAGTACGCACTTTGGCCTTCGGGACTGTGCTCTCGCCTCGAATCTGGGCGAATGGCACGCATCCTTCCAGTTTCAGCGTGACTTCAGGTCGTTGGAGTCCGTCGAGGCTTTGGTGAGAGTTTGGTAAAACAAAATAGAGATCAGAACAAGTCGTCGAGGTTCGGGTTTCACCCCTGACTTAACGACTTCGTTTCTGTTTTTGATAAAATAAAGGAGAAATTATGTGTCAAAGTATGGATTTCACTCCTGATTCGGCGCAAATCCTCCTATTTGTAGATAAAATGCAGGTCAAACAAGCAATTTAGTCGAGAGTTTGCGGTTTTCACACCTAATCTCGACCTAATTGCTCGTTCATTTTTGAAAACTAGAGTGCAGTGATGGTGTAGCGTAGGCGAGAATAGCGAGAAGTAGCAAGTAAGCTCGTACATAACCCTTACAGGGTGTGCACAAGTCAGTCTGTTGGTACCTAACTATAGACTAGGTCGTTTCTAAGACATCGACCCGGACTAGGTCGAGTCTTGCCTAATTCCCTATAGTTATGGCTCTGATACCAATCTGTCACACCCCAATCGATGGCGGAAACATCGGGGTGTGGCACTGAGCGAAACAGATTGTCCAGAAGTTTCCATAATAACTACATTTACCAATTATTTAAAGCATCACGTCCCATACCATGACATAAAAAGTAATATAATTGTTATAGACAAAATCTGGCCAAATTGTTCTATTCCGACAACTCAGATTTCAATTATAGACAATTCGTTTATTCGTTTCTAGACCTTTCCTAGCCACGATTTTACAGCAAGCCAAGCATGTAAACATCTTAAGCACCTGCCACATACGTTAAAGTAAAAGTCAATACACATTGTGTAAAAGTGAGCATACAAGGTTTAATAGATATAATAGAGTTTGAAATCGTTACGCATAACCAGCACGTACACAGTGTAAAATGAAGCACGTTAGTTATCGACATGAACCTATCAATACCAATGACTGCGGGTTGACTGCCCAAGGCAGTTCGTAATACACACTCACCACTGTGAGCCATGTAACAAATTGTCCTTAACAACCCCCGAGTGAACAGGTGCTGAGTCCAAACTTATAGTACTATCGTTGCTAAGGCAGGTAGACAGCATTCCATGTGTAAACATAACAAACAAGCATTCATTAAGTCACGTATAACATGCAGTAACGGTTAGCGTTAAAGTATTGTGTAGTGTGTTCGATGTGATTTAGAATAAGTAACGTATATAACACCCAAAAGTGCGTAAAGCAAAAAGGGTTCGAGTATACTCACAGCGATTGATGGATTGAAGGGAGCGCTAGAGAGTAAGGTTAACCTGATCAGAACGATAGCATAAATGATAAGCGGCGCGTAAAACGATACAAAGTGTCAGTGGATCGGACAGCAATCCGATCGGGTGGCAATCCGATCGGGTGGCAATCCGATCGGGTGGCCGGTCGATCGGATGGCAATCCGTTCGGGTGGTCGCCCGATCGGGTGGCCACTCGATTGGATTGTCATCTCGTTTAGGATGGATGTGTTTGTGTATGATGGTTTGTCTTTTGAAGTTTTCGTTGTAGCATTTTGAAAACAGAGAAGTATCTCTACCTTTCAGGTCGGTCGATCGAACGGCTGTTCGATCGGACAACAATCCGGTTGGCGAGGCTTCTCAGGTTGAGAACAAGTTCACCGTAGGACGGTCACTCGATCGGGTGGCTATCCGATCGGGTGGCAATCCGTTCGGATTGAACATGTTAGAAAATTGTTTAAGTGTTGAAGTTAAAACATCACATGGTTGAGTGGCAATCCGATCGCGTGGCAATCCGATTGGATGGCGATCCGTTCAATCTTCAAAACCTTAAACGTTGAAATAAAAGTTAAGTGTGGGACCCAAGGTGCAAGCCGATCGGGTGGCTGTCCGGTCGAGTGGCAATCCGATCGGACGACAATCCGTCCCAGATGACCTGGTCGTCTTCTTCCTTGGTTGTTTTGGTAGTTTATCATTTTCTCGAGGTTGTATGATAACGTGTCAAACAACAGAAACCTCGTCAAGACTTAGTGACCCGATCGGACAGGAACCACCCTGGTTCGACCAGTTAACTGTTCGAGATGGTGTTTCATGTTTAACCCAAAATCAGTAACCTTGTGGATAGAATCCAGATCTTGAACCAACACATCCACAAGAAAGAGTAGAAGATTAGAACAAGCTCCGATTCCATCGGTTTTGAGTGCATTGAGTGTAAAAGAGTTGAAAGAAAGTTGGAAAACCATCTTTCAATCCTTTTCACCATGAATATGTTCAGATCTATGAAAGATCTTTGTTTATTCATATGGAAATTGTTCAGATCTAAGTTGTTCTTGGTGGATTGAAGCCAAAACATGAAGTTCATAAGAACACCATGATGACATCATCCTAGAACACCTCAAATCTAGTGATTTCACGGTTAAAAGTTAAGATTCAAAAGATATAAAGGTGTAGGAGTGCGTGTAGATCAAGAAAGTACAAGATTTAGGTCGAAAACTTACAAGAATCGCGAAAGATCTGAGGAAATAGCGACTGGAGCGAGTAGGGAGGGAGAGAGCTGTCAACATCAAGTGATGTTGACATATGAGGGGTATTTATAGGGTTTCCATAAATGGAAAGGGGGAGTAAGTGGCTGGTCGATCGAGTGGCAGCCCGATCGGGTGGCAGCTCGATCGGGTGGCAAATCGATCGAGTGGCAACTCGATCGGGTGGCAGCCAATCGGGTGGCAGCTCGTTCGGCTGGCCACTCGATTCAAGTGCTCAACGCGATTAGTTTTGCAGTTTCGATTCGTGTGTTGAGCGTTGCAATGCGATAGAGTTTCTCATTCAAATTACTTTTAATCCCAACTACTATATCAACAAACAATCATCCCAACTTGCGTTTAGCGTTTGCGGTTCGATTGCGATTGCGTTTCGATTAATCACCACATCATAAAACATAAATAACATGCACAAGTAACACATAAAGGGAACACACACATAAGAACCATAACCAGACGCGTAATTTGAGTTGCGAGGGCGATTGTGATAAGCGATAAAATGATACGACATGCGATAAATATCGATAAATAGCCATTAAACCTCGATTATTAGCAAATACTCCACATAATACAACTAACGTAAAAGCATAAAAAGGCTATCTACAAGTCAAAGAAGTCAAAACAGGAATTGAGCAAGGAGTGACAGATCGCATTTAGCAATCTTGTCTCCCTTTGACTTTAATCTTGACTTTGACTTTCGAAACATGGGGTGTTACATGTAGTTGACCTTCCGTTGGACCCCCCACCTGTTAAAATAGGCCCAGGAAGACCAAAGAAGAATAGGAAAAAGGATCCACATGAAAATCCAAAGAAACCAGGGAAGCTGACCGGGCATGGTATGACAATGACTTGCAGTGGTTGTGGGAGCAAGGAACATAACAAAAGGAGATGTCCAGAAAAGGGTAAGGTAGTTAGTGAACCAAAAAGGGGAAGGGGAAGGGGTAGGCCTAGGAAAGATGCGGCTGGTGAGGTTAGTACTCCTGTTGATGTTGCTGGAACAAAAAGAGGTAGGGGTAGGGGAAGGCCAAGGAAAATAACACCAAGTGAGCATTCTACTCAGCAATCTACTCTGTCCACTCAGCAGCCTAGTCAAGGAGTTGTTCACCTTGCATGATATGAATGTTTTGATGATGTGATGTTAAACACATGGATGTTTTGTTGGTGGAATGCCTCCTTTAATTTCAGTTTGTAATGTTTTAAACAAATGGATGTTTGTAATGTTTTGGATGTTTAATGGAATGGTATAATTAGTTTGGTCAATTAACATGTACATTTGGTCAATATGGTCATATAGCATGCATTTGGTCAATTAACATGTACATTTGGTCATATAGCATTCAAGTGGTAAATTAACCTGTACATTTGGTCATATTGCATTATTTGGTCAGACTTGGTTGTGGTCAAACCTGCATAAATTGGGTATTACTGCATACATGTTTATGCCCATCATAACCATCACCATTCAATACATTTCAAAAGACACTTCATAACCATTACCATTCAATACATTTCAAAGAACATTACATAACCATTACATTTCAAAAGACATTACATAACCATTACATATTCAGTTCCCTAATTGTGATACACTTCAATGACCAAAGATGCATTTAAAACAAACAAACAACAGAACTAATACTATCACATAAGGGCTAGCAGGGCATTTTGACACTTTCAACTTGTGCTTCAGTTTTTTGTCTTCTTCTTCCAACATCAACTTCTCCCTTTCCAAATTCGAAAGCTTCATCTCCAATGCTTCATTCTTTTGGATTATGTGCCTGTTTGTTTGACTGATGCTCACCCCACATGATAGTGTTTCATCCACCTGTTCCTTCCAGATGAAAAATTTACAATCCTCTCTCTGTGAGGATGGTTTAATACAATTAATTAATAATGTTGTCAGTTGCTAGAATTGAAAATTTGAAGAAAGAATTACTAAACTTACAGGCCAAAATGGACATCCATAAAACTCATGTCCTGCTCTAGAACTACGAGGCCCTGCAACCCTCCTGACAGCCAGCCGGTAATGATGGCAGTACACATTGCCTTCCAAATCAACACTAAAAATCCTAGGTTTATGCGATTGAGATGTGTTTGAAGAACATGAAGAAGGCATCTTGTTTGAATCGGGTGTTCTAGGGTTTATGCGATCGAAGAAGCTGATTTATAAGGGTTGGGGTTAAAATGGTAATTTCAAGACTAGGTAGTGTTATTTCCACATAAGGTATGCTTAGTCATCACCCATTAGCCACATCATCAAAAACATAACCTCTGTTAACTTTAGTTAAGAGAAGTTCGTTCAGAGCCAACAAGTTAAAATGTAGGATTATCATATACCAATTCTGTAGGTTGGATTATTATTTACCAACTGGTTAAAGGTTGGTTTATTAAATACCAATTTTCCATGGAAAGTTAGTTGTTCTTCTTTTATTAAGTAGACAAGTATGTCTTATGTTATATTAAGTTCATTTTTAACTATTTTCATCATGATTCACAATTTTTAATGTTGATTTGATCTTAATTAGTTTAAGTTTGGATATCCCAGACTTTGCTTTGTTAAAGGAATTATTTTGACTGAATGATATATGTAAGAATTGTTTTGACTTCTACCTTCCTCATAATTTTGGAATTGTTTTGTTAGTGTACTAAGATCCGTGAGTTGAGTCAAACGTAGGACGAAACCATTCAACCTTGATCGTACTTGGCGGAATGTAACAAACAGTTTGCTTCTACTTTATGTGAAACCGAACGTCGCAATCTGATTTTGTTTGCTGCATATACAAAATTGCAGCATGATAAATTAATGACAAGTCGCTATTAACGTAAGGAATACTTGCACCCGTAACTAAACGAATCCGCGCGACAACAAGTACACCTAGTTATATTTAACAATCGACATTTCTCTTTAAAAAATAATTTTCTCAGTATTTAAAAGTATAATATTGTATTAAACACTCTTGCTAAAAAATGTTTTTAATATTACATATTGGTCACCATACGCCAACAAATCATACAAAAATAAGATCAAAACGTGCAAGCAATATGATTCTTGAACTAGTATGACATTGGCCTTGCCTCTTTGAATATTCCATAGTCGATACAATCATTCCATTCACCAATTAAATTAAATTAAATTATATTATATTATATTATATTATATTATATTATATTATATTATATTATATTACATAATATAATATAAAAACTAACCATCGTTAATGTTAAAAAAAACTTAAATATCATCTAATTTTGTATCTGTAAACTATAATATAAAAATTAATCATTGTTAATGTTAAAAGAACTTAAATATCATCTAACTTTGTACCTATAAAACCATGGGGTGTGGTTCCCTTCCCCATGGCCACATCATCTCCACCTCACCTTCACATCATCACCTTCTTCTTCCTCTTCCCCCAACCCTAGGAAATGGTTTCCCCATCCACTCCATTCAATCAAAGCTAGAGAGAGAGAGATTCAAGAGAGAGATAGAGAGAATGAAGAGAGAGAGAGCTTCGGGGCAGTCGGGAGTGGGCTACCGAAAGTACCGATCACCAATGTTTTCAGGACCGGACCGGAGGTCGACCCGGTCGCCTTACGGGGTCAAAGGTCGGACCGGTCCGACCGGATTTAAGACCCGGATTACGTCTTAAATAAAATATATTGATCACTTATCCTTTGATCAGTGGCGGACCCAGTAATTTTTTTCATGGGGGCGGAATTTTGGGGTGTTGGATGTCTATCGCCAAAAAGTAATAAAAAATTGGTCTAGTTCGGGTCGGGTAAAACTTGTTGTGTCGGCCAAAACTAACGTGTATTTTCGTATGAACGTAACTCGATTTTTTTAAACTCATAATATTAAAATATGAACTAAACAGAACTAGTTATAAATTACAAAAACTAATTTAATTAATAATGATAAAAAAACAATTGACAAGTGAAAAAAAAGATAATATACAGCGAGATTGAATTTTTCTGCACAGCCATAATTGATACTCTATATTAATATTCTTTAAATATAAATTTATGAGAAAAATGTTCGGATAGTCCCTGTGGTTTGCCTATTTTTCACCTTTAGTCCCTAACTTTCTAAAATTACACCTATAGTCCTCAAGTTTTTGAATTTCGTTCCCGGATAGTCCTTGGCGTGGATGAGGATTAGTTTTTGGTGTTAGGTGCGTGTGAAATGACAAAAATACCCTTAGTGTCAAATTACACCTATAAAGCCATGTACCTTTAATACTTGTTCTAAGTTGTAACATAAATGGTCTGCCATATTAAATTCGGATGGTGTCACTAAAAAGTTTTGTTAATCTATGTAACGTGCATGACACGTGATTATTTCAACTCAAATAGAAAACCAAATATCCCTTTTACCCTTCCCGATCTCTCTCTCTCTATCTCCAATGCTACCATCGACAACTGTTCCACCTCCACCTGCAACACCACCCGCCTCACGCCACCACCAACCTCACACATCCCATCTCACATTAGGGGTGGCAAAAAAATCTAACACTGAAAAAATCCGAAAACTGAATCGTATCCATAACAACAAAAAAACGGATCCGAGTTGTGAGTTTGGTTTTCGGTTCGGTACTTTACCGTACCTGAATCGTGAATTCAGATTTCGAATCGTTTATCGGCTCCACAAATTTTGCTTATCTGGATCAAATTTAATAGAGTAAACCAAATAATAAGCGAATATGAAAATGTGGTCAACAACTAATCTTTAACAGCCATGCCACATTAATGGTCAAGGTTGAAGTCTTCCCAACGAACAAGAACACCATAAGATCCCATGCAAACCATTGTAAAAATGTTACCTTTTATTTCCTTGATTTTTTTTATGTAGCCCGTTGTTTTTAAGGCACTTCTTGTGAAAACTTGTACATTAAATTTAATAACCACAGGTACAACACTAAAACAGTAAAATTATAGGGTGTGGAGGAGCCTCATCCTTAAAGGATGGGCCTCCACGTAGGCGTCCACGCCATCGGGTAGCAGTTACATTATTTAATGGGTTGTTTAAGGTCGCTTTCATGGTAACGTCACTAGCAGTTCTCTCCTCTATATATTGTTCATTCTGTAACTTGTAATAGTTAACTCCAAGAGCTAAAAATGCAGAAGAGCTTAGAGAGAGAGAGAGGGGGGGGGGGGGGAAGAGAGAGAGAACCTGGTGAGGGGGAGTACTTGTGTACTAGATTGATTGTATTGAAACATTCGAGTATAATGAAATCTTTCTGCAATCATCCCCAAATCCAGATGTGTTTATATTGATGTGTTAATTATAAATATTTGATTGAATTTCTATATTGGATTGAACTGTTCTATAAAAAAAACATACAAACAAAACACACTCTTAGATCCAACAATTGTTATCCAAGTCGGTTACACTATATTGACTTAAATGTTGATTCAGAAGACAAACTAGCTCATATTGTTGAGTGATCAAAAAGACTTGAGAAGAATTAGACCAGTCGAAACATTATATTATTTTGATATACTTCTAACCACACATATAAATTAGTTTTAGCCACACATATATGTGTAGGTAATGATCTATATCCACAGTCGTGAATCTACACATCATGACACTTAATTTATGTGTGGGTAAAGACCAAAATTTCTTGTAATGTATTGATGTGACAAATATAAACTTTGTTAGGTTTTTTATTAACATATTATTTCTTTCAACTGGGTATTGATGACTGTCATGAGTGTCAAACAAAAACTTAAATAACTTAGGTAGCTAGGGTAAGTCAGGTATCGAACCAGAGGAGTATGGTGGAAAGTGTTGTTGATTAAGGAATAAGAAATTACTTGCAGAAATATAAAATCGGTTGTTTGAATGTTTGATTAAACTAAGAACTAATTAAAACGAGTTTGTAACAATAAGAGAAAAGGTAATTCCTCCAAGTTTCAGATTCAAAGTGGATTCAAGTGATTAGTTTTAACTGAGAAAATCACATAGACATGATTAAAATAACTAATTAGTTGATTGTGATAAACGAGGAATAAGTACTTTGATTGTAAAACAACGAAAGGTTATCATACGATTATCAAACCCAATCACTATCTAATATATCCCAATTACTAGAATTCTCGAGAATTGAAAGAATCAAGACTAGGTTTTAAATAAAATCAATCGTTTACAATCAAACTAAGAAATCACTAAGCAAAAAGCATCGAATGCTTAAATTGCTAAACTAAATTACAACGAAAAACTAGAAACAATTATCCACTTACAAGAATCCTCCACTCGGAGGAAACCACGAAGGAATTAGCCGCTCATCTCGATGAATCGATCTTCAAATGCTTGAAAAATGGTTGATTACATCTTCAAGATTGTTGATTATGTGAAAAGTATGATGGAATAGGTGAAAGTATCCTCAATAATGTGTTACCTCCTCCCCAAATTCGTCCCAATGATGAATAATATGTTAGGGTTTTCAATTTTCCTTTTAAACCCATAAAAAATCAACACATGGAACTGCCCTTAATCCCGCCGTAACCTACGACTGAGGAGCCGTAGGCTACGGTTCCTAGACTCTGATCCTTTTTCCGTTGACCGTAGGTTACGCATGACCACCATAAGTTATGGAACTCAGATTCTGATTCTTTTTCACTAGTCATACTTGGTCGTAAGCTACGGGGTTCCAACCGTAGCCTACGATGGGATTCCCTTTTGCTTTTCCTTCACATGTACAACTTTCATTAAATGAACAAAAGGTCCCTAAACTTTATTCTTTCACTTTATTGTGCTTCCAAATTATCTTCCTACCCGAAACAACTTCCCAATAATATCTTTTGCTATTCTTATCATCTTCGGGTGTTTCGCTTCGTCCCCGAGCACTCCAACTTCACCGATTTAAGCGATTAACCTACAAAACCACAATTTCTCGTAGTTATCGCATTCAAATCATATAATCACTTAAAACGCAACAAAACACATAAGATAAGGACATTAACGTTCGGGTTTCACCCTCTCCATCAGGTTTTTTTTTAACGGCTAATTTTTCCCCTTAAATACTTACACCTCCTAAGGATTGAATCTTGGTCTCCCACAAGAGATAATTCCTCTTGACCACTAGGCCATAACCTAAGTGGCCTTTCAACTAGGTACTAACTTTGATTTTTTTAAACCACCTATTTTTTTATTATTTACCATATTGTATTTTTACCATCCTTCTCATCCAACCACATCAAATATTTGATTATTTTTAATGTTCGACCTACAAAAGAACATATGATATTTTCTTTCTTGAAAATATCACATCATGCAGATGGAGTGAGTGTTGGTTTTGGTTTTTTAGTATTCATGGACGAGAGAGAGAAAGCAGACGGTTGAGTTAATGGTGGATTTTGGTTTTTTGGGTTTTGGTGTGATGAGAGATAGGTGGTGTGTGGTGGGTGGTGGGTGGTGGTGGTGATGGCAGCAGGTGATGTGAGGTGGATGGTGGTGGTGATGGTAGATGGTGGATGTTGGTGGTAAATGGGAGAGAGAGGTGAGAGATATATCTAATTTTTAATTTTTTTTTATTTTTTTAATGGTTAGGTATTTAATTTAATTACACAACTAGTCCCTGAAAAGTGAAATGACAATAATACCCTTATGTGCAAGTCACATGACCAGATTTAACAAAAACATCTAACTGGGTTAGGGCTAAAGGACATAACGTGCAATATTTTAAAACATTAAGTACAAGACTCGTCAATTTGAAAGATAAAGGACACCGCCTTAAATTCACTAAAGAGATAGAGGACAAAACTTGAAATTCACTCTTTGGAAATTGTAGGTTTTCAAGGACCCTGAATGAACTTGAGCGAAACACGAGGTAAAAATCCAGAATTCCAAGAAAATCAGCCAAATACTAGACATGCATGGTCGTGTCAGGCTATGGGCACGATCGTACATACCAGCCCAATAAGTACACTTCAAACCAAGATGGTCAACGAAATTCAACAAATGTGATGAAGCAAGACCATGGCCAAACTTGAAGAAAACAAGTAGTCAGAGGTCACGCATGGACATGCACATTCTGGGCATCGCCATGCCTCAAGAAGTCAAGAGATATGCATTGCCATACCTTATTGGGCACGACTATGCCTATTTCACAACTGGTCAATCTTCTCGTATAAGACAAATAAGAAGACAAAAAATGGACAAGAAGGACAAGCTTCTAGAAGAAGTTTTCTGCAAAAAGTACTATGCATGACCATTCCCACTTAGGCATGGCCATGCGTCACTAAGCTTCGAGATATCCGACAGGCTAAAACAACTGAAGACCTTGTCTAGCCACCTGTCCATATGCATGGTCGAGCCTTATTGGGCATGGCCATGCATATCCAAAATTACCCGACATATCCATTGGAAAAGTTCTAACTGTGTTTCCAATGTACTATGCACGGTCATGCACTCCGTACCAGACAACCACTATAAATATTGACCTTGGGTTCGTCATTTCAACTAATCCCTTCACCCCTGGAATCACATGAATTCCACACCCACCAGGGGCTCTCTAGCCCCCAAAATCACCCCTTATAGTTTAGGGATCAATCCACTAAATCACTTGTAATTTCTTAGTTTAAGAGAGAGAGAGAGAGAGAGGGAGAAAGAGAGAGAGATTACTCATTAGTTTATTTATTAATCTATCGCATATGGACCAGTTATATGCTTTCTTTGGTTTCTTCTATCATGCTTCCCCTTTGTTGAAATAACATTCATATATTTTCTTATTCTCTTGTAGTATAGTTTAGAGTACATTGCCCGTATAGTCTATGTGGTTTGTCATTTTTTCACCTTTAGCCCCCTCCCCCATCTTCCCCCTCCCATCCAACATTGTTTTCGGGCAAAACAGTCGCCGATGACCTTCTTTTTTCCAACCTTAGTTTATTAGTTGTCCCAAGCTTTGATCTCCCTTCATTTTCGCACAAGAAAACCCAAACCACCTCTATATTAGAGGATGCTGCTCATCCAAAACCCAAAACAATTTTGAAGCTGTCGATGT
The DNA here is from genome assembly GCA_030545235.1 of Helianthus tuberosus. Classification (NCBI taxonomy): domain Eukaryota; kingdom Viridiplantae; phylum Streptophyta; class Magnoliopsida; order Asterales; family Asteraceae; genus Helianthus; species Helianthus tuberosus. The sequence continues at coordinate 144,148,431 of CM060400.1, forward strand.
TCTTATACGTTCATTCTAAACCCAAATTGTTCTTGTTGGTCATCGTGTGAGTGTTGACATTGTCGAACGAGAAGCATTAGTATGCATGAGAAATGGGAAACGGTTAGCCCTTCTACTTGGAGTTGTTTGCCGCAAAACCAATAACCCTTCTCCGACCAGGACCATGATTCCAACCACCATCGTAAAAAACCTGCAACTCGCTAGTCATTCACTCTGCTACCACCGTTAACCGTGTCGCCACCATCATCCTCGCCTAGTCTCTGCAAGAAACTTGAACCCCCAATTAAATCACCTCCACCTCCCACAAATAACTATAATAACCATTCATTTACATTACCCCTTAACCTTGTAAGGTGGTCTGGTGATGAATAAGAATAAAAGGAGGGTTAGGTTTAATTTTATATATTTAAACTAGGTTTTTACCCGGGATTGCTTCCCGGGCTCAGGAAACTTAGTTATATTAATTACTATTTGTTATTAATACGACCACATTACATCAACCATCTCATTCGATTCAACAACAATGTCTTCAACTCACCGGATTAGATCATGAACCCATATTAGAGGTAAAACAAAAGCACAACAGGACCACATGAATAATATCATTTCCACTTTTACTTCAATGCACTTACATGATAGGGTGATTTGGGATTTTGTAAAAATGTTTGTTTTGGTACTTCTTTACAAAATAAGATGTTGACCAAAATTCAAACAGATGTTGACCAAAAGTCAATCAGATGTTGACCAATAGTCAAACAGATGTTGACCTTTAACAGATGTTTGGTTTGAGGCCAAACATCTGTTTATGGCCAAACATCTGTTTAAGGTCAAACATCTGTTTAAGTCCAAATATCTTATATAGAAGGCGAAACATCTGTTTAAGGCAAAACATCTGTTTAAGGTCAAACATCTGTTTATGGCCAAACATCTGTTTAAGGTCAAACAACTGTTTAAGTCCAAACCTCTGATATAAAAGGCCAAACATCTGTTAAAGGCCAAACATCTGTTTAAGCCTGAACAGATGTTTAACTTAATAAGATCTACTGTCTTCTCACACTATTTTCCTCTTCAAAACACTGTTCAACCTAACATGGGTTTCAATTAACTATTGATCAAAAGGCAAACAGATGTTCAAACCACTGTTTGTTATTGTACTTCTTTACAAAATTACATAGAATTCAAGAAAATGAAACAATGACTTAAAGAACTATAATTTAACACATAATCTAATCGGCCAAAGCAATCTATTATCTGACAATTCCGTGGTTTTTACAATATGAAACACAACATCATCATGCCAAATACAGTCATATATATCCATCCATTATTCTGAATTCATAAACCCATAAATGCAGAAGAATGTCACATTTGCAATTAATAAACCAAGTTTCTACTAATTGCAGTTAGTATTAGCAAAAAGAAATATCATATTATCTATATATAAAACATAAAGTGCTAATAACAGTGTTTTAGCATGTTAGCCATACATAGCAACAAACCATCAAGTTAATAATTTAAAAAAAAAAAACATACAACATCACCATCAAAAAATTCATAGTTATAGTATCTGATATCAGAACATACTTAAATGTCTTTGTTAAACTGACGTAACTTGATTTAATGCGATCTTCTGTTGTGAAGACACGTATGTGAAGTGCAACATATCACCAAACTTCAAGTTATTGTCAGTCATAAACTTTCGCCAACCGTCCAACGCATAACGTGGGTTCAATTCATTTAACTCCGACTTAACATCATAAACCTCCACTACCCCAACCATGTTTTGAACTTTCAAAGGATGAAGATCAAGAGAAAGACCTGCTCGTCTGGCAAGTTCAGCAGGAAGACGCTACATGTATTGTGTGGGAAAAAATAATAGTTAGACAAATAAACATAAATCATTAGTTTGTTATAAAAAATGGTATACTAGCCTATAGTTTCCTTTGCGATCAAAATGAAAGAACTCAGGGTTGAGAAGATGTGCAGAATGTTTTTTTTGCAGTCTTTGCAATCTTATTTCTACGGTTAAGCTTTTTCTGAATGTTGGCGGCTCTCTTCCCCTTGATGAAAAAGAAAACATATACATGTGAATTAAAGGAATGTTGAATATATGCACAAAAAAAAAACAGTTTATATAACATATACTAATTAACTGGAAAGTATAGATACCTTAACTTTATGCGCAGATCAAGAACATCCAATATGATCACTTGTGTCGACAGGTAAGGCAGCATTTCCCTTAGTTCTATTCTTGACCATCTCGTTTCTCTCAGAAGTAACTTACCTTTCTTCTTAACCTGTTGTCATAGAGTAACTTTAATAACAATAGTAATATAACAATCTTTAAGATGGTAAACTTACATCTTGGGTTTTGTTCAATCGTGAAGACATGCGTCTCTTCGACGTGCATTTGGCATTGGTTGGTAACTTCTTCTAAATAATACATTATTGGATAAATATAACATCAGTAAACAGGATTACTAATAGTTGTAAAAACATTAAATTCTTATATGTGTTAAATTAAAAATAAATAATTTTAATAATTTAGTAAGTACTTGAGTAACGGTTCTACCTTCACCTACAGACACAACTTCTTCATCCTCATAGATGTCCTGGTCCACATTAATGAAATAATTAATATAATGCTAAAAAATTAAAACTTTTACAGCTAATGCTAAATACTTACGTACCTTGAATGCATTCTCAACATAATCAGCCTTCGATATCTCAAGTACAGTATCATCGTCAGATTCAGGTTTCTTCAAAAAGCAAATCTCAGTCTCATCTCTATAAACTACTACCTCAAAAACAACATCATCAATTATGCTAAACACAAGCAAATCATCCTCCAGTATCCCAACATCGTTGCACATTTCCGACCATCCTCTAGCAAATACAAAGTTGGTATCAACCTTAGACGCCTCAACATTCCAATAGGAACCCTTATAACAGATTTGAAATTTGCCACTTGGTGGGCTGTTTACGTAAAATTGTTTAATGAAGCAGTCTTCGATTTCCTGCATAAAATTAAAAATAATAAATACTATACGTGAAGTATGTAACTTATAAGAATAAGTGTTGACATGTTAAAGATGCAAAAGAATTCAAGTTAAGATCAATACTCATACCGTAAAACCAAATCTTGCATAACGATTAAACGTGAAATAAGATTCACCACACATGCCATCAACAAAACATGAAAGTTCAAGTCCAAAATCACCTAACGGTTTGAAAACCAACAAAGTATCCCTCGGGAGATTGAGATCTTTAACAACATTGTCCCAACCGTCAGTTATTATTGGCGTTGAATTTTCTGTTCTGACCCTCACAACCCATTTTTTACCAGACTCATGATAGATTCGCAACCTATTTTTTTTGCCAACAATCTCCCCACTTTTGATTAGCAAAGAATATAGGTACATCCTGTATATAATTTTTAAGTAGTGTAAGAAAATATAAACCATAAGAACTGTTAAATATATATCTCAATAAAAATAAATTATGTATGTAAAAACATGTCATACCAGTTTCAAAGATTCTGGGTTATCAAGAAACTTGACAAATGTAGTATACATCATAAAACCTGAATCAGTAAAGATGTTAAAAGATTGTAATTAAAAAGTTGGCTTCGAAAATGAACATTAACCTTTTGTATTAACAGAGTATGTAGTGAAATTAATCATAGAAACAGAGTATGAGTTAAAATTTTTCTGCAAATAATAACTATTTTAACATGTTCTCAACAAATGATTCAAACACCTAAGTAAACCCTTCTTGAATGTATAGCAATAAACGTTTAAAATCGTATTAGTAGCAAGATAGGATTTGAATTAAGATCGGTTAAACAATATAAAGTTCATTACAATATGAATGTACATACCAGTTGCTGAAGAAAAAACAATAAAACCTCAGGTGATTTAAGTGTAGAAGACGGAGAATAAGAAAGTTGAAACCCTAGAAAATGACTGGGAAGAAGAGAATTTTGAAAGAAGAGATGATAGATGTTTGATGTGTAATGATGATGAAGAAATAATGATGGTTGTGTTTTTCTCTTCCCATATTTTCAACTGATGAAAAATACTTACACATACACCCCTTATTGAATTTGTTATTTACATTTACATTGAGATACAAGAGTAAAGTGGATGATTAGTTGAATTGATTTGATATTCAAATTAACAAAGAAAAATAATTTTTCTTATAGCAAAGCCATTAACATATCATATTTTTTCAATGCTTTAAATCATGTATTAATCATAATTTGCTTTTAACATAAGTAAGTTTCATCAGCTCGGGAAGCAATGCCGGGTGAAAATCTAGTTTTATCTATTATAAGTAGCTTTTAACATAAGTAGTTTGACTTTGGTCAAACAGACTTTGGTCAAACAGCGTTTTAACATTGCTCAAACAGTGTTTTATCTATTACAAGTAGCTTTTAACATAAGTAGTTTGACTTTGGTCAAACAGACTTTGGTCAAACAGCGTTTTAACATTGCTCAAACAATGTTTTCTCTATTATAATTAGCTTTTAGCATAAGTAGTTTGAATTTGGTCAAACAGACTTTGGTCAAACAGCGTTTTAACATTGCTCAAACAGTGTTTTAACTTTGGTAAAACAGACTTTCGAACCACTAAGAATCATATTTTTGCAAACAGTTGTTTGACATTGGTCAAACTGTGGTTTGACTTTGGTCAAACAGTGGTTTGACTTTGGTGAAACATTTTTTGGCTGGTGTAGGTTTGAAATTGATAAGTTCGTAGCCTCTTATGCAGTCCAAATCCGGTATAATTTTCTTCCATATTGATAGTGAACACGGGGATCTTCAGAATTGTCTGCGTTGTAAATTACTTATGAATAAATTTATCACACATTGTTCTGAGATACAAAACACAATAGAGTTTATAAAGTTTAAACCAAATAAAATTTAAACAAAATAGTAATTAAGAAAATATATATACAACTATACTTAGAACGGTGGAAGTTAAAACTCAGAAAAAACAATGATTACAAGCTAGTAAAAACTTCTTTGTAAACAACATTAGAAGTCTTATTTGTTGGTTTTCCATCAGTGTCGAATATTAGTATTTTAACGCATTCTCTGGTCTTGACCCTTGATAATGCAACGTACAACTGACCATGCGTGAAGACAGGATCTTTCAAATAAAGACCAACCTTTGATAACGATTGTCCTTGATTCTTGTTAATTGTCATGGCAAAACAAACTGATAAAGGAAATTGTCTTCGTTGAAATTGAAAAGGTATTTTTTTGTCAGACGGGATCATATTAATCCTTGGAATAAAAACTATCGTGCCAATGTTACCACCAGATATTACTTCAGCTTCTATAACTCGTTTACCAAGAAAAGTAATTTGAAGCCTTGTACCGTTACATAACCCTTTCTGTTGATCAATGTTTCGAAGAAGCATCACAGGAACACCAACTTTAAGAACTAATCTGTGATTAGGCAAGCCAGAAATCTTAAGAGCATTCAAATTTTCTGTTGAGTATAAGCTTTCTTGAAAAGAATCAAGAATTTGTTCAGTTTGACATATACTATCAGAACTCAGATACTCTTTCGCATCACCAGGAAATAACAAAAGCAATCGATCATTAATTTCATGAACTACCTCATTTTTGGGTGCTAGAATTGCTCGCTCAGAAAAAAATCCAGGAATCCTAAATTGTTCAATAACTGAAGGATATACAAAGTCAATTAAACTTTGTATCGGGTCACTAATATCGGTGATTAGTAAATCATCTGGTATCTCTATAATGGCGTCACCATCATTATCATCTCCAACGTTTCCTTCACCAATTTCAATAAGCCATTTTGCAAATTCTCTGATAGACTCCATATTTGAACTTTCAGCTCCAATAGTTAGACGCATGTTTTTAGTCAGCCGTAACAGTCTGCATTTTGACCATATGTATGAAGAGCTTAAAGATGCACTAACAATTTCTTGTCTAGTACCATTAGGAATAACAGGTAGGATTTGTCTAAAGTCACCACCAAATACAATAACTTTACCTCCAAAAGGAATATCCGAATGAATACTCCTTCCTTCCGAAAATACGTCGGTCATCGTCCTATCTAAAGCTTCAAAGGCATGTTTGTGTACCATCGGGGCTTCGTCTCATATGATTAATTGGGTTTCCTTTAATAACCTGGCAATATCACTATTTGGCTTAATATTGCACATTGAATCTTCTGTTAGATTAATGGGGATATGGAACCGAGAATGAGCTGTCCTTCCACGGGAAAGTAATAACGAAGCAATACCACTTGAAGCCACATTTAAAACTATTCCATTTCTACATCGAACAGCTGAAGCCAAAGTCTTCCATAAAAAGGTTTTTCCAGTTCCACCGTAACCATAGACAAAAAAAGGCCTCCTTTACGCCCTACAACTGCTTCCATTATTTCGTCAAAAACCGCTCGTTGTTCATCTGTAAGAGACTGATGCAACCTGTTAAACTCAGCTTGTACTCCATCTAGGTCATGTGACAGCTCTTTATTGATCAGACGATTAGAAGCATCACGTAAGGAATCGTCATCAGGATACGGCATAGTGACAAACCTTCGTAATGATGAACCATTGGAAATTAAATAGTTTTCAATTTTCAACAAAGTAAGGTTCTTAATCTGATATTCAGGAAGCACTAAACCTAACAAATCAAAAAATTAACATTATTAATTAAAAAATCAAAATATAGTATGTCAAATAAAAAAGATAGATCAGAACCTGAAATATTTGTTTCTTTTTTACGTCTATAAACAATACCATCAGCTAAGTATTTCCACGTGTTCTCCCAAACAAATTCTGGCCGTGAAAGAGTATTTGACAAAAGCAGGGTAGCAAATAACGCTCGAAGATACCTATCATGTCCTTCAAAACTTGCTTCTTTAATGGCCTCAACGTATTCATTGTCATCATCTAAGAGTCCCATCGCATAGCAAGCATCTCTAAAAGTCGGGAATAATTGACCATTAACTGTACGTATCTCCTCGAATGATCTAGGCCCTTTAACTTTATTGAGTAGTATCCTCAAAAAATAAGGTTCGCCCAATGCAGGAGATACAGAATGAATCCGGCCAACACACTGGTACGACTTACGTACCTGCCAACATCTATCTTTAAGTATCCAAACAAATTTGGAAGGAAACTCAACATAAGTCAGCTTTCTAGCATCTTCATTTGTCTCGTTCAACTTCATCCATTGCACAAATATTGAAGAAGCAACAGAAGGCTTGCTTAAAACATTATCAATATCTTCATCTGCACCATACACAACATTCTGTTGGCCCAGCAAATGAAAGGGAAGCCTCATAACAGCAGGATACCTATAATGAACCTCATTAGAGAATATTCTCCAGGATGCCTACAAGCTGAAATATATCTACAATCATAGTACTCCTTGATCTCGTCTTTTGGCTTTTCCTTGATGGTTGAATTTGTATCACCAGAAACTACCGCAGTAGCCATATCGGGACCTTTGTTAATGTACTTGAACAAATATTTCACTGAACCGGCTTGATTACACCATTCAACATTAATGTGTGCTTGATATCTTTTCAAAAGCCTTTTGTTATAAGGAACAACATTTCTGTTGTCTAATCTAACACCAGATTTTATAACTGTATGACCTGAATCTCTTCTTCTGTATACAGGAAAACCACTTGAATCAATAGTTGTATGTGGTGTGAATTTCTTTGGAAAGTTTTTTGAACATCTTTTATCAACCATGCAAGGACAATTCAAATTAGCATTCCCACACGGACCATGAATCATATAATCAGTCACAAGAGAATAAAGTTCAGGATCTTCTTTTTTATCGGGAATCTCAGCAGACATAAATGGATCTATGTGATCTATGGTTGGAAGTTTTTGATCGACCTTCATGAATAAGCATATATGTGCATGAGGAAGACCACGCTTTTGAAATTCTACTGTATAAACAACTAAATAAAAAGGAAAAATAAATAGATTTAGTAGTTGATAACCTTGATTACAAAATATATATCAGAGGATAAGATGTGAAAACGAAATAACATACCAGCGTTAATCTCACCGAAATACTTAGAATCCTTCAAATCTTTGAGTAACGAATCAAGCTTCATTTTAAACAATCGACACAATATGTCAGGCCTGTCTTCGGCTTTGATGGTTGAATCTTTTAGAAATCTTTTTACTTCAGGCCACTTAGGATTACACGTTATAGTTATGAAGAAATCAGGGTACCCATACCACTTACATAAGGCCATTGCATCGAGGTAATTTTGTTGCATGAATCTTGCACCACCAGTAAATGAAGAAGGAAGTATAACAGGCTTTCCAGTATCTGTTAAAACTTCCTTACCTTTAGATTTATACTTTTGAAGATTCTCAAATGTTTCAGATCGAAGGTTCGCTTGTTGCCTACGGATGTACTTTAGTCTTTCGCTCTCAATCATTGTGTACGCATCAACCAAAAACTGTTGTAACAACCTTCGCCCATTTAAAATTAAGGAAAATCCATAAGTTCTATCTTGGATCCTATATGAAAAAAATTCACTCATTGTGCACTTTGGTTTTATTTTCTTTTGTGTGGACATAAAATCTCTATGAGGAATATCAACTCTATAACCATCATCACCATATGGGAAAAGTAACAGATATTGCAGAGCAAGATATGATGGGTGTAATTCACTAATACGCTGCAGCATTCCTGACTGAGTCTCGACAATAATATCACGATGGTCTATAGCTTTATCTATGTCTCCGACAACCAAAGCAGCAACTTCAGATGTGGTGCGTAAGTTATATGCCCTGCCGTCTTTTTCTCTTCCATAAATAAGTCGCAGACTAAGGTTGGCCTCTAGAGATTTGTGAAAATGGTCTCTGACCATCCTATATGTCTTAACCAACATATTTTGTGAATCTAATAAAGCCCTCAAATACTCTATCATTTCAACATCAAGTTCTTTATCAATAGGCGATGAAGGTTTGGTTCCTTTGATGTTAAAAGAAAAAAAAAACCACAAAACATTAACATAACATAACTATAATAGTATCTCGTTTTATAAAAACTTATAGAATATGTGGACAAAAAGTAAGATTTCAGTTTACCTACAACCACTGATGAGTTTAGATTGAATAAACCAAACAACTGTTTAGTACTAAGTCAAACAGCTGATGGAAACCTTGTAAGCACTGCTAGTGATTAAAACACTGATGGTACTTAACAACTGATAGTGAACTACATATGGTTAACAACTGCTATTATAATAAGCAGTGGATAGAGAATCAGTGATTAATAATTAATTGTTAAGGAAGAGCAGTTGTTAACAACTGCTGATACCAGCCCAAAACTTTTAGAGTATGTTGAGAAAAAGTAATATTTTAGTTTACCTACAACCACTGATGAATTTAGAACGAATAAAGCAAACTACTGTGAAGTCAAACAGCTGATGAAAACCTTGTAAGCACTACTAGTGATTAAAACACTCATGGTACTTAACAACTGATAGTGAACTACTAATGGTTAACAACTGCTGTTGTAGTAATCAGTGGATAGAGAATCAGTGATTAAGGATTAAGTGATGGTACTTAACAACTGATAGTGAACTACAAATGCTTCAATTTCTAGTTGTTCTTTAATAGAATAAAAATGGAACTTAGAAATCACTCGTACCTGAATAATGCCTGTCTGTTTGTTATTTCATTTTCTGTATCATGTATGTATAGCTGACAAAACTTAGCTTCATTTCCATATGGAGGTTTGAGACTCCCCATGCAATGATAGTTTTGGCCACTGATACGATATATAAATGGAGCATTGCCCTTGTTGATATTAGAATCAATCTTTCCACCCATAGATGTAAAAGATAACATAGAGTTGTATCGTCTTATGTTCTTCAGGAAGAACTTGCTTTTTGCATTTGAGGAAGAAAATAAATTTTGATAAGACGAATGTGCATCCTTTAAAGGCGGTAGCTGAACTTTACCATACCCACAACACATACTATAACATAGCTTATTTATAGTTAAACGACCTTTTCTACCTTCTGATGTCCATAACTTTGCACTACAAACCTGACATGTAAACACTTGGTCACCATGGTCCAAATAATCTGTTCAAAAATGATTGATAGTTATATTACAGGTGGAACACAACAAATGTCCTAAAACAATAAAATAGATTAAAACCTTTAGATATCCCTTTATAAGGATCTTCATCAGGGCACAAAAACACATCGTCTTCATCTGAATCCAAAGTCATCATAGGTACAGGAGTATTATCACGTTTCTTGCGCTCGAGGTTATGTTTACCAGAAGACAGCCGTGTAAGGGTAGAGGTACTACCCAATATCGGCTGATTGTTACTGCTAATGATGCTAGAAGTAATGGAATATCGACGGTTGCAATCTAGAGGTGTACCTATGTTTATGCCGTTATATGAACATTCAATATTAAAACATACATGTTAGTACCGGTATGTTGTTTAGTAATGTATTTATCAAAAGAAATAATAAAGAAACAAAATACAAACCTGGTGTAGTTGAAATTAAAGAACCAGTAGCATTTCTAACTGCTCGACATGCAATGGAGTACATATGTTGATCCGTAGTATCAGAACATTCCAGCAAATTTGCATTGTCAGAAAAGATGTTACGAACATTCGTTGATGATGACGATGAATTCTTTGATTTCTTATTATCAAGTATTAATTTTCGAAGCTTACGCCTTTCTTTCGGTGAAGTAACTAAACAACAGAGAAAGTATAATATGTACAAAACACAAGAATCAGTCCACTTGGAAACATAAAATGGAAAAAAGTATACTTATAATCAAATTCAAGAGTTATTACCATTTGTGATATCTGAAAGAGGAGATCTATTTGAGTTATCTGAAAGAGCAGTTCTCATAAGAGGACCTAGAAAAAAAAAGTAGAATTATGATTTCAATCTGAAAGCTTATTTTGATTTGGGAAATGATGAGTTAAGAAGTTATAATTTCACTTACTGTGTAAATTTCGTTGAGATGAATTAGCAGTTGTAGAAGATGAACGTGAATTCTTTGACATTGCATACACTGAGAGAAGGTGAATGATTCAAAAGAAGAAAGAGTAAAAGATAAGGAACATTAAAAAATAGAACCAAACAGTGGTTTTTAAATTTTGAATTACAATATGTCATACCTAGGGATTAACATATCCTCAATAAATTATAATATTTCATTTTATCATTTTGTAATTAAAAATCATTTCATGAAAAGCAAAATGGAATTGTTTCAAATTATTGAATTAATTATTTCAAGCAATCTACTACATTGATAAAAAACTTAACAACAAATTTTGTAATCTTTGTGGAATGTAAATCGGGTGTTCATCGGTTAGGTTTATGGTTTATTTGTATATGATTTTTAAAATAAAATATTATTATCTTTATTTAATAAATAATTAAGTTAAACGGTTTTTTTATTCAGTTATCCAAATAAACGAAACAAAACAAATAAAATAAAACGTGGATCCATAATCCGAACAAAAAACTGAATAAAATGGGTTTGCGTTTACGCTTCTTACTTGGATACGGTTTTTCTAAACACCCTACTTTGAATGACTTAGACAAAATTTGAAGTATATAAATAAGCTATTGAATGAGATTACTTAAATAAATTAATGGGAGAAACAGGCACAAATTAAATATTTTTTATAAACTGTAATATATGACAGATACTTATTAAACCTTAGTGAGCAGGGATAACGGTAAAAACCAATAAAGAACAACCAAATCCACTGATAATCCTATATAAATTATGAGATAAGATAATAAGATTAAAATTGCTTAAAGATTACAAATGTTTGTAGATAAAAAAAGTTGTTATTTGGGTTTATACAATATATATTATAAATTGTTGCTCCTATTCATACATATAAGTTTTAAACATAAATATTGAATATTGAACATCTCAATATTTATTTAACATATACATTATAATAAGCAAAGAAAGGTCATACTCATTATAATATTAGAGCATAACAGTATAATAAGCAGATAAGTTTTCAGGAATTCAAAACCACACAATCAGTCCAAAACATAACAACACCAAACACCCAAAACCAACAAAGCGAAAACCATAAGTTCAACGTGGCAACAACATATGAAATCAACACGTAAATGTATTTGAAAATACAGAGAAAACTATTTCTCAATCTTGGGAATCAAAAGCGTCGAAACACCAGCATCTTCATCCTGAGACAGTTCATCACTCATGCGGCGCTTTGTCGAGGAGCAACCTAATGAATCATCTACATCGCACACTTCACGAATATTACGTTTTGTTTCATCAGAAGAGGGATTCTTATTCCCTACAAGTGCTTTTGATGCAGGTGTAACATTGTCACCGCTAAATGACATCTCATCCTGATATAAAAAGACAATAAATATTAACGTTTCAAAAATTTTAGTACAAATAACCAAATTCTTATATTACCTTCATAAGGTCAACAGGAGTAGAAAACTGCAGGAATCTGGAACTTCCAACGATTCGGACTGCTCATGCTTTAATTACATAATACACAGTAACATAAAATACACACAATGGTATAAATCTATTTCAAAAGGATATGACTATGAAATGAAAAGAATGACATAATGAAGATTTAAACCTGGTTAAGATTGAATTTGGCGCAGAGCGCGGCAAGGATCTCATCATCGTTAGTGGCCATTGAAATACCATAGTTTTCAACCTGATGCTAAATGTTATAGTCTTTAACATTTATGATGAACGCATACCTCTTTCCAATCAACATGTCAGAAATCTCAGGATATGGGTTCGGTATCTCTCCAGAATTAACAACCTATGATTTTATAAAAATTAATATAAATTACAATGAGCACAATGATTCCATATTTGAGAACCTACAATTTTATAAAAATTAATTTTAAATTATATTTACTACATGGCCAAATAACTGAATGCATGTATTTGTTACCTGATCTTGGATAGCAAGTAACTCTTTGGCAGTTTTCTTAAGAATCTTGTAAGCTTCGAAATCAAACAGTGTCAAAGACACAGTACCGGAAGAGTCTTGCACCCTAATAGGTATCTTGAACCTATCAAAGTTAAAAACAAATGAAAACATTAGTATTACTAATAACAGAAGTGTGGTTCATATTAGTATTTAGTATAAGGAAATAAAACTGTAATCTCAAACCGCGGAATAGAATAGATGTCGACTCCTGCACATTTATCATTTGTACACACCAAAGATTTTGCATGATCAACATCAAATGAACCATCCACATTTTCTTTCGTTACAAATCTTTCCTCCACACTCGACTTACAGTAGTTACAACCATTGTAATACCAAAGTTTATCAGTGCATATAGCTGTGATTGTGCCAAGAACCAAAACCTTCTTTGTCTATCAATATCAAACAAAAATAATAATACTTAGAAAAGACTATAAATAAACTCAGCATGTAAAGTACCTATAAGAAAATACACACCGTTGATATGGTTCCAAGGAAACCAATAAGCATGAAATCAGGGTTATTAAGAAACTCATCTTCAACACTTGAGATAACCTTTGAACCAACATGCTCATTTGATGAAGATGAAGCAGAAATTTTCTCTACATACCTAAACAGATTCATGTGATCAAATTAAAACGTAAAAAGTAAATGTAGGTACAAAATAATACTATTTAATGTTTATATGCATATTGCTAACTATACCTCTTCCTAAAAGAGGATATCTCTTCAATGTCAGTGTCGATAAAAAGTCTGCTAAGGTCAAACCCGTTTGCAACTCCATGCTTGCCTGAATTTATTTATAAAACCAAATGTAGATCAATATAAACAGTGTCAAATTTAAAACATATAAATAAATATAAATATAAATTACTAAATAAAAAAAATTAAACTAATTAAGTTTAAATTGTACCTTTGTAAAGGTTGACCATACCAAAATGACAAAGGATAACAACATATTTCTCTCGTTTCTTATCATTCATGTAAGCAAACATGTCAATAGCAAAAGCATCCCACAAAGTAACCGTACACTTTTGCCCTCTAAAATATTAACATAAAACATAATAACATCAAGCAACCTTGTAATGCTTTAAACGTCAAAATGCAACAACTTAATAAAAAGAACTCACTCAAGGTCTTCAAATCTAAGATTAAGTCTTTTGCCCTTGCTCCCATCCTTCTTTGATATATCCTCTAGATTGAAACAAACTTCCACAAAACCAATCCAATCTATAAACAAAAATATATTGTTAAAATAAAACAGCATTAAGAAGCGATAACATGAAAAAAAAAAAACAATAAGACAAAACAGTACATATATATTATATAGTGATTTACATACCAATAACTGTATTAACTTCAATTTTATTTTGAACAACATCCTTGAGGTTAACGAAATTAAAACGGTATTTCGGTCCAGACCAGTCAAGGCATTTCTCAACAGAAGTATAGAAATACAGTGATATTTTGTCATTTCTCTTGGTATACTTAGCAGAGGACTTATTAGCAGCAAGAGACGGTTTGGTGATAAGAAGACATTCATCCAACTGAAGGAAGTCTTTGAATTTTCCTAGCATCTTATGCAAACAGCTAGCTTGTATCATAGTTCCCTAAGAATATAAAACATCCGATTAAATAAAAAACATGTTATATAACATTTGGGTATTCATATGTCCAAAATAATTATAAGACAAATATATACGGTACCATCTCATCCATGAAGATCATATCAAGACGATATATTTCATTTTTGTTTTCATTCATCATCTTCTTGGACATGCTAACATCTTCACTCTAATCGAATAGTTGTTTGAGAATGTATTAAGATCATTAAGCATGCTAACCTTTGCAACCTCCATTTGAAGACTGTAGATAAAAAAAAAAGAATAAGCAAAATATATCTATTGCTAAACGTAATATGAAAATACAATAAGCATGGATGTTCTTAAAAAAAATATCAAGGTTGGAATTCAAGCTTACCGATTCGAAATTCAAAATTTTAATTGAATGCAGTGGCAAATGTAATTTGAAAGATAACTAGTGTATATCCTTATATCCTGCTTTATTAAAGTAATTAAATATTAGAAATGATATGCAAATTAGGAAAAAAAAAAGAGAGAGAGAACGTCAATTTTAAATTACCATTTTGCATATTTTGAATTTCAAAATTACTGATATTATCAGTAATTACTGATTTAATTTGAAAGCAATTGTCATGATGGCTTTTCTAATTTTTATTTTAACTTTAATTAAGAGATAATAACCGTCAATTTGAAATTAACATTTTGCAAATGTTCAATGTCCAAAGCTCAAGAAATTAGCAGTAATTACTGATTTGATTTGCAACAAATTGCCATCAACAGTATTTTATTTATTTTTTATTTTAACTTTAATTTTTATCATGAAAACAATGTTGGAGGAACTCTTATCTCATTGGAATGTAACGATTTGGTAAAATGGTAATTTCATTGTAATTCTAGTATTCTTTTGATAATTTCATTCTATCACTAATTAACCACATCAATAATAAAAATGTGAGCAGTGGCTGTTCTTTAGGGAAACCACTGATGGTCAATATCAGTGGATGTCAACAATAATAATGTGAGCAGTGGCTGTTTTTTTACTATCAGTGGATAGCCAACAGTGATTGAAACACTGATGTTTAGTCAGTCAATGGTCAACATGAAGAATGAAGAAACAGAGGTTGTCTTTCAGCAGTGGATAACTTTTAACAATCAGATGTTTGAACCAACACAGTGGTTGTAACATACTTTTAAGGATTAATTAAAACTATCATTTTTAAGTATTTTGAAGAGTGTTAAAAGATGAGAAGACAGTGGATCTAGTTAAACATATGTTTAGACTTAAACAGATGTTGGGGCTTAAAAATATGTTTGGCCTTATATATCAGTTGTCTGGACTTAAACAGAAGTTTGACCTTAAACAGATGTTTGGCCATAAACATCAGTTTGCAAAAAAAAGACCAATTTCAAGAATACTATACTAAAGAATACATCAGTTTCCAAGTGTACATCATTTTTATTTATTAGTATAAAGATCAAACAACTGTTCAATTTATAGTACAGGTCAAACCACTGAGGTAATGTGATAAATACTGTTACATATAAACATTGCTGTGATAAACACTGTTACATATAAACACTGATGTCATATATACTGTTACATATAAACACTGAGGTGATGACATCTAACAACCTAACAGATTATAAAACACTGATGTGATAAATACTGTTACATATAAACATTGTTAACATAAACAAAGGTAGAATAACTGCTGTTGATGCTGAACCACTGTTCTTGTTGGGCAGTGGTTCACCTTTGGTTGATCAGAACTTTAGTTCATCAGTGCTTCTCTTCAACAGAGCTTTGGTCTTCATGAGTGCTTTGGTCTTCAACAGTGGATAATCCTCATCAGTCTTTGTGTACAACAGTCTTTATATCCAACAGTTGTTAGGCAGATCAGTGTTTTGCCTTATTAACTTGTTATAACCACTGTCATTGGAGGAAACTTAGATGGGCAGTGCTTATTGTGGATGAACGTGCAGCTTCAACAGCCAGATCAACATCATCTTAATCTCCTTGAGCAATATCCGATATCTTTTCTTCAGTTCTTGGATCAAACGGCTCGAACGTTTTCCCTTTTCATCAAAACAAAACCAATATATATATATAGCAACAATTAATCTGAAATAAACACATGGAACTAACAGCAAAAAGTGTACCTGAAACAGAATCAATGATTAAGAATAAAAAAAACATGAGGAATTAACAAATGCATGGATTAATGAACGAAACTTATTGTGTTGTTTAAGAAAACTCCGTTTAATTGCTCAAATTAAGATGACGGGTGATCTGCAAGTGATTACAAATGAATCAATGCATCAATAATCAGTAAATCAAAATGTTACACATAACAAAAAATAAATCAGACCAATTGAGGTTACCGTTTATATAGCAACAATCATTAAAGTAAACACAAATTAAGTAACAACCAACCTTAATTCACAAGCCTGAAAATATAAAGTTGCCACATGAATAATCAAGTAGAACATGCTGCAAAAATAATAAAGTGTGAAAACAATCTCAAAAACTTCTCTGTAATTGAGTAGTAAATCGACTCAATTTAGTTAACTACATAAACAATCCAACAATGAATTTACCGTCCTTCTCCTTGTCTTTCACATTTCCAACTCCTCAACAACCATCCGGCAGAGGTTACTTCTAATCAACAAACAGATTGTGAAAAACAGAGGATCAAGAAACATAGGTGCATCCAACATTACTAACACGGGTGAATAAATCAACAAAACATACTGTGAAAAACAAAAACTATAAACATATCAAAATCAATCTACTCGTAATCACATGATACAACAAAGCAAGCATCTGAATAAACAATAAAAAATAAAAGACAAAAATCAAAAGCTACAAAAAGTTATTCATATAAACAATAATAAAAACATTATTACAACATACCAGGGTCACCGATTAACAGGAGCTTGTACAAAAGGGTTCATTGTGTACGATAAGAAACCCTAGGAGACCTTCTTCTTCTTCTGAAGGTACAAAAGGGTTCATCGTGTTCAGTATAAGAAAATAGATAAAACCAAATAAAATTTCTGAATGAGAAAATAGATCTTACATGATTATTCTGTTCTTCAACTACTCGACGGTACATGATTTAGGGTTTCAAACGCAGATGTATCCAATAGATGTAACCTTTGCCGGACGTTGTTGATGAGAAGAAGAAGAAGAAGAAGAAGAAGAAGAAGAAGAAGGATGAACAGTAGAGAGAAAAGGGACCTTGTATGGAAAGGTGAATGAGAAGAATAAAATAGGGTTTGTGAAAATGTGAGAATAAAGGGCAGTGGTTACTGTTGGGCGGGAAAAGGGGAAAAAGGACGCCCTAATTAAGTGACACGTGGCCTAAATCACTTTCATTTATTATATATAATAGATAATCATATGGTAAGGACCACTTGTTTTTTAATGAACAATCAGTTTTTTTTGTTTTTGTTTTTTTTATATTAAAAGTGAGTGTAGTAGTAATCATTTCACGACATACTTAACTAGGCAAACTAACCATCATTCAGCTAAGGGTCTATCTGAGTAACAAGTGAGAATACAAATATGGTTTTAGATAGTTAGAAACTAAAGGTGAAAAATGATAAACAACAAGGACCATCCAGTCATCCACACAATTTACTCTATAGTTTATAACTATTAAGTCTATAACACACATTTTATATTATACTACGATGAAATACTTAAAACGTTGTTTATTATAAATCAGTTCAACAGAAATCACCTACAAATACATAAGTTTTTTTTTTTTTCCAAACCATCTATAAATACAAAAAAAAATTCTTGACAAATTATAAAGAAAACTTGGAAAAATCAGAAAATAGGATACAATTACATACATATACTTTACTTTTAACAAATATTTATCTTAAAATTTGTTAAGATCATTCATTAACCGTTCATTGATTGGGATGAAAAATGAAATTCCTGAAAAAGCTTTTAAAGGATGACAGAGACAAGTGATAATCAGACCGTTTTTAAAACAGGTTAATTACAAACAAATGTTCATAAAATGAAGTCTCAAACTCATAATCATTGATCCCAGTTGGACCAGAAATTTGGGTAACCAGAAAGCAAGTATGTGGAATAATCAATACATTAACTTATGTATAAAAACATGCCAAGGAGTGTGTTTCTTTGCAACAGAAGTTTTCATTGTAAAGGGTTAACTAAGAGAGCAAAAGGTGAACAAACTTGTAGTAATGATAAGATAGCATCTTGTACATGGTGAAACTTGTACATTGCTCGATACTACTCGATAGGACTCTTAAACTAGAATTTTACAAATTTTTTTCGTTCTTTTTAAGATTGTTCTAACAGGTTTTCCAAATATAAATTCAGTATGTATCTTCCGGTGGAAAGGACATCGAGCCTCTTCTCACTAGGTTCATATTTACCTTTCCGGAGCTGGTATCTATGTGTCACTGCTGAAATCGTGTAATTCTGACCTTCGATTGTCACACCATCTCCACACTGCAAGTTCTGCCATCACACAAATATTAGCTCATGCATCATAGACATAAATGCGGATAATTATAATTAGTGGACTGAAATTAAATTAACATAAAAGAAAAATGTAATATCATTGAAAATAAATAACTAAACTAAAATATATAGAAAATATTGGGCAGAAGATGTAAAGGGTGTGTATGGTAAAGGTGGAGTTTGGTTGAAAGATCTTCTGGAAGTGTTAAGTTTGTCACATGAGTTCATTTTGAAGGAATAGAGGGAATGGAACTACAATAATTAATATAAATAATTATATTACTGTAAATGCAGTAGTAATAATAATGATAATTAGTACTAATAAGCAAAAGTTAGTTATATAATAATAGCAATAGTAATAACTATAAGCCTATAACATTGCAAGAAGGGCTATGCTTAAGAGTGATCTTGGTGGTTAGCGTACAAGAGTCTAAGCACAGGTAGTTAGCTAGGTGTTTGTTTTTTAAGAGGTAAAAAGTCTGCAGTCTGCGGACTACACATGTTAACAACCCACTAACATGATTAGACACAAAAAAAAACAAATATTAAAAGTAAAATGAGGAACGTGTGCATGGAATAATGGTGTTCCGTATCAGAGATGTAGCTTCTGGTTGTGAATAAAGCTTATCTGGTTGTACATAGACAGAGCAACACCTGGCTTAACCACGCTTTTGCTGTCAAAAAAATAGGCGTAACATGAACTAACAAACCAATATATCAATGCCACACACAAGCAAATATACTCGATTTCAATGATTCAATCTAGTTGAAAACGAGTCGAGTGGATTGATCAATCCCTCCCTACAACACTAAGAAATAAGTAACAGGAAGATGATTAATATCCAGTTGTGGCAGTCCAGTCCAGTTCTCTTCTCTATTCCTAAATTGAATCTATCCAACCCTAAAAAAATATCTACATCTAAAAAAACATAATCCAAACCAACAAATTGACACTCACTCCTAATTACCAATAGTCAATTTTAAACCTAATATATAAGATCCAAACATATTATTAGAAAAGTGGATGCTTACAGATGGAAAACAGCGAATGCCAAGATTTCTAGGTGGAGGAGTAATTTCGATGACTTTATAGGGGTAGTTTTGGTCTCGTCCTTTCTCCTTCTTCCTGCACACGATCATCTGTGCCTGTTGTTTTATTCCATAATCCACAAAGAAATAGCCTGATCCTTAGCTACAGAACCACTAAAATTCACTACAAATTTCATCATAATCGACATAAAAAAAGGTAACCTTACGGAATGTGGGAATCTGGGACGCCATTTCCATGAGGAAGAAGAAGATAAACACAGTCTTCGTCTGTAATTCTCGGCCAGAAGAACCAGTGGACTGTATGAAATGAAATTCCCTCAAAAAGAAAAATGATAGCGGTTTTTTTTTTTTTTTTTTTTTTTTTTTGTGGTTTTCTTTTGATTGTCGTAAGCTTTGATTAGTAACATACTGGAATAAGGATAACTATGGGTGCAAACAAGCTAGGCGGCTCGCGAGCTATTCGAGACCGGCTCTAGAAAAAGTTTGAAATGAGCCGAGTTTTGTCGAACCCGATCCGATCTTAAGCCTGGAATTAAGCTCGTTTACTTTTTGATCCCAAGCTCGAGCTTGGCATGTAAAGCTCGTTAAACTCGCCGAGCCTTATCGAGCCTTGGTGTAATATTAGTTTTTATTAATATTTAATAACATTTACACCTTATTTAAAGTTGTATATTAAACAAGCCGAGCGAGCTTGTTTAAACTTGTTTACGAGCTAAGTCCGAACCTAAAAATAAGCTTGTTTAGTAAACGAACTCACAAGCCTACTATTTATATTATTTATATTTAATATATTAATAATTAATAGATGATAAACGAGTCGAGCCCAAGCCGAACTTGAGCTTAAGAAACTACCAACGAGCCGAGCTCTCATAAATTAATTGAGCTTGAGCTCGAGCCTGGTCAAGCTCGGGCTCAGCCTGACTCGGCTCATTTGCACCCCTAAATATAACCAGGGGCGGATCTAGGGGGTTTTTAGGGGTTCCCAAGAACCCCCTTGGTTTAGAAAAAATTAGTGAAAACTTTGTATAATTTAGAAAAAAAATTTGTGAGAATTAGTGAAAATCTACCAAAAGGAACCTGGTGAAAAAAATCCCCGAATCCGCCACTTAATATCATGGGCGGACCTAGCCTTTGACCAGGGTGGGCGGCCGCACCCCTTGGAAAAAAAATTAGTGTATATTTTAGGCAAAAAAACCCGACCGCACCCCTTGAAAATATGGTTGAACACCTCATCCGTACCCCCAGCAAATAATTTATGGGTCCGCCGCTGCTTAATATAACATTGAAAATACTTAAATTTGTAAATTTATAATGTATCGTGTTTCTTTTTTGTTGGTCCACTTAGCTAACCTGATTAATTAGGGACTAGTAGGGTTGTAAACGAAACGAACGTTCAGCGAACAGTTCGTGAACCGTTCGGCGGGAAGTTCGTTTATGTTCGTTCGATTAGCTTAACGAATGAACACGAACAAAAAATTTCGTTCGGTAAGCTTAGCGAACGAACACGAACATAGGTCTCGTTCGTTCGACAGCGTTCGTGAACGTTCGGTAATATGTTCGGTTACGTTCGTCCGTGTTCGTTTGATTATATTAAAAAATAATTAATAATAAACATTTTATCTAAACATATTGAAAACTTGAAACCCTATTTTTTCTAAGTTAGCTAAAATTTGGACATGCTAAGACATTTTTGGGGATAATTATTTCTAAGTTAGTTAAAATTGATTCATCGTTTGGTAGTGTACAGTAGAAACTCTATAAAATAATACACTTGGGACCACCAAAATTTATTAATTAAAAGAGTTATTAATTAATCGATAAATTAATAATTAATAATTTATATATTAATTAGTATTTTATTAATTTATAGTAGAATACTTAGTTTACAAACACCTTTCAAGCTTCCACTTAATTATTGTATACAATGCATGTATATCAAATGAACGGCCCAATTTGAAAGAAACCTTCAATCTCCCACCTTATTATGCTTCTTGTGTTCAATGTATCACTTTATGGACATTAAAAATATTTTCTATATAAATACAAGATCAAAATAGGTTAACACAAACAAATCATACACACAACATGGCTTCCCATCTTAAAGGTGTGAAAAAAACAACAATGACAGACGAGATTCGAAGAGCATTATGCAAGCACAACAAGGATAATCCAAGTCTCACTCAAAAGCAATTGCAAGAATGGGTTCATAGTAACTATGGCTTGCAGAATGGAGCCCCCTTCGCGAAACGAAACTATTAAAGCAGCAATCACATTGAACAATTTCTTGTTGAGCTATGAGAAAACAACACCAGAAGTTCTTACCATGCTAAGGAAAATTAGAGACGAGATTCAAGGGGAAATTGATTTCAACAAAAAACAAAAGACAATTGAGTCATTTTTCAAGAAACCTTCATAAATCATTCATGTAATATGCTATATATAAGGAATTATTAATTTATATTTTATATGGGGTCTAAAGAAATTATCAAAAATGTATTATCTTATAATTTTAGCGAATTATTAATTTAGCACCCTATCCCCGAGTCGGGACCGGCAAAAAATATTATCTTAGAGAGTTTATTAAATAATCGAGTTTCGACTGTATTAGACTTCTTGTGTTTTGATTTATCATTTGATGGTTGTTTTTAACTACTTATATCCAATGTTTAAGGATAACAATATTTTTATTTTTTTATTTTCAAGTTAAATGTTCGTTTGCGTTCTTTTTTATTTGCTTGCGTTCGTTTGTGTTCGCTTGCGTTCGTTTGTGTTCGAGACTAGTGTTCACGAACTGTTCGTGAACAACTGAATTTCCTTAACGAACGAACATGAACATAAACTTATGTTCGGTATGCGTTCGTGAACAGTTCACGAACATGTTAATTTCCTTAACGAACGAACACGAACATGGCCTTGTTCGTGTTCGTTCGGTTCGTTTACAACCCTAGGGACTAGACATAGACATTTACATCGTCATGCGATATTGAGGGAGTACCATAACTTAGTTTTATTGATTTTTAATCAAATTTGTAAATTAATATTTATAATGATACGAAAATATGTATAAAAGATTGTAGATACGAAGGATTAAAGATTTGAAGGCTTCAAGAACCCTGAGAACACGAAACCCTTTTCTTCTCTCTGTTGAAGTCGAACAACACAGATGGGGCACCTCTATACTCACGTATTGTTCTTTTTTTTTTCGACATCTTTTAATTAAGACAAAAATGAACCATCAAGTTTCATTTATATAAAAACTAGTTTCAAACTTTATTTAAACTCACTTCAAGTTTAAAAACAAATATAAAAAAAATACTAATAGCTCTGTTTTTTACGTTTTTTTAACTCAATACGAAAATATATAAATTTTTGGACAATAAACTTGGTAGGACAGAGAATTTTTAGGCAAACTAATTGGCGGGGACGGACCTGTATAATTTTATAAATATCGGACAAAAAATTAGAAAATTACACTACTAACCGAAATATTGGCGGGACAGACGCACCCCCTTGCCCCTTAAAAGGTGCACACGGGATTTGGAAGCTGCCATATTGAGGTAATACCATAAATTACTTTTTATTGATTTTTAATCATGTTTGTAATTTCTTTTTAACGGCAAACAACAATTTATTCGATCACCAAAAGTTCAACATAACCAGGGCCGGCCCTGAGAATTCGTGTACCCTGTTCGAGCTCGAAAAAATGTGTCCTTAGGCCTTAACGAAATTGGGTATTTGGCTCACTAAAGGTCTAAACCTAATGTCAAAGGGGTTAATAACTAATCTAAACCATAAGAATAGTTTTGTAAGGAGGGCTATGTTGGTGTTGTTTGTATGGATGTACCCGACTAAAAAAAAATTTACATATACATATCGGGTTTTTTCATAAAAAACGTGCCCCTCGAAATATCGGGCCCTGGCCGGTGGTCCTCCCCACACCCATCCCCAGGGCCGGCCATGAACATAACATAAGCTAGCAAGTTACTAGACCCAACCCCCTTTTGTTCACCTGGTAGTGTTTGTAAATTATTTAAATTTTTTCGTCAATTAAGAGTTATTTAATAGTTTTAAATTTTGATTTATATATATATGTTTTTTGTTTTAATACTTCGAATAATAACAGCCGTGCATATAAACTTACTTAACTTGTATATAGGAAAACGGTTATTGGAAACATATTCATGAATAAGGAAAATTTAAAAAGAAAAAGAAGAATAATCAATAAGAAAATGTACAAAATTTTCAAAACCTACATTTTTATATATGTAGCCAACAACTCCACCAAATTAACCTATATGAAAATGTTTCTAACAATGCATCTTTATTCTTTAAAATTTATCAACCATTTAATATCTATAACTTGGATATTAGTGACATGACACCAGCTTACGATGATGTGTTGACTTATGTTGAAATTACAGTCATTCAACCAAGGTCCATAACGGTATTCTTGCTTCAAATCCTCACTTACGTTGAAATTACAGTCATTCAATTATATAAACAAGCCTTCTTAAATACTATTAACTATGTTAAATTTACTTGGTTATAATAACAAAGAAATTTGAGGTTTCAAAAGCTTGAGAATGTACCATTACAACAATGCATTCGGCTTATTGACATGTCTAAATGAAGTATGTTCAATAATAAACATAGGATGTCTTCGTATCCTTAAACCACACTGAAACAACAAAAGTTTCCCCAGTTGCAAAAAGAGGATGCTACTTTCAGTCACATTATACTTCAATACAAATCTTAAATTTAAACCATGCTCGTAAAAGATTCATCAATTTCCTCCAGGATTACTTCCGCATGTTTATTCCACAGATTGCAGGGCTCCGCCTATAAGACAATTATAAAGTCAGCAAAAAATGGATGAGAAAAATAGAATCGTGCCGAAAACTAAAATCCCAGTTGATGCATCTTTACCGATATTCTTAAGAGGTGGTTTCAAGTTTCAACCCATTAACGTAATAACGGATCAAGTTGGGTAGCATCTTACTGATGATGTGTCACACTGGTTTCAACCCAAATTGACCCGTACCCAAATTGACCCGTTATCACATAAAGACTTAAAACTGCCCTTTATGAATCTAATAATGATCTGTATGCCTGTCGTTGATACTAGGTGACGAGATATATCAACTGATGATTAGATTTTTTGGTATGCTTAATTTCGTTTAGAGCTAGCTTCTTGATTATATAGTATGTTCTTAGAGCTTACACCTTGGATTTATCTAGTTATGAATTGATCAAATTATGTTTTCTCAAGAGGATCAAACAGTGAAAGTACCAAAATATAGCTTAAAAGAAGTTGGTCAACCGGGTCAAAAGTCACCTAAATGTACTTCCAATACGTAAAGTGATAAAACCTCATATACCTCATTATTAAAAAATATACTATTATTGAAATAATGCAACTTATATATAAAAATATTTAGACCTGTGTAGTTAAAAGGTGCCCACGTGTGGCGATGGGCAACAAAAACGAATTTAGCGGGCCAAGGTGCAAAGACGCACTAAACAGAAAAAACCTGTCTGGACAGGCCAAAGCTAGTTTCAAATGGTCTGAACCAGCCCGAAAATGGCCTGTTTTGACGGTGCGCCTTGCTTGTCATGAGCACGCGCTTTTTAAGCGCTTTGCCCCTAGGCAACAGGCTCATGCCTTGCGCAGATAAGACATATTTAAGGTAAATATTGTTCTCACTTTGTGCATGCATTACGGGGTAGCAAATTGAGTAGGTGGTGCAGAACGGGTAACTGGTCAAAATGGTAAACTTATAAAACGGGTCAAAAAAAGTTGGTTCACTTCCAGTTAGGTTGACCCTAGCATTTGGGTAAATTTCATCAATAACTAATACCTCTATATGATAGAGGAAACTATTACTAAAATATTGTACTATTGGTACTAGCTTACTTGATAAATAAATTTAGAAGGTTGTGAACACTTAAGAAGGTTGTACTATTGGTACTAGCTTACTTGATAAAACAATTATCCACTTGTATTGTTTGTTTATTATGTAATACATCACAAACAAACAGCATAATGAAAATGCAAACCTGAATCAAGCAGCTGCCTCAAGCAACTCTCTATCAGCACGCTCCCTGATCCTCCTCTCGAGTTCGGGCCTAAAGTGCCTGATAAGACCTTGAACGGGCCAAGCAGCAGCATCTCCCAATGCACAAATCGTGTGACCTTCAATCTGCTTAGTCACTTCTTGAAGCATATCAATTTCCTCCAGCTTAGCATTCCCAACTTTCATCCTTTCCATAATCATCCAAAGCCATCCAGTACCCTCCCTGCAAGGTGTACACTGACCACAACTCTCATGCTTATAAAAGTACGAAAGCCTTGCAATGGCATCCACAATATCAGTAGATTTATCCATCACAATAACAGCTGCAGTCCCTAATCCAGACTGCACAGCTTTCAGTGCATCAAAATCCATCAATACATCCTCACATATGTCTTTAGTAAGCAATGGTACAGACGAACCACCAGGAATTACCGCCAGTAAATTGTCCCATCCGCCCCTAACACCGCCACAATGGCGCTCTAGCAGCTCCTTCAATGATATACTCATCTCCTCTTCGACTGTGCACGGTTTGTTCACATGACCAGATATGCAAAAGAGTTTCGTCCCAGAATTGTTCTTTCTCCCAAAACTAGAAAACCACTCGGGCCCACGTCTTAAAATGGTAGGTGATACAGCAACTGTTTCTACATTTGTAACAGTTGTGGGACATCCGTATAGACCTGCGTTAGCAGGGAACGGGGGCTTCAATCTCGGCTTTCCTTGTTTACCTTCAAGGCTCTCCAAAAGTGCGGTTTCTTCACCGCAAATGTACGCACCAGCACCAAAGTGGATATGCACATCAAAATCATAACCCGAACCACAAGCGTTTTTCCCAAGTAACCCTGCTGCATACGCTTCTTTTCTGGCCTTTTCGAGGTTAAGACGTTCGTTCACATATTCACCTCTAATGTAAATATAAGCAGCAGTTGCCCTCATACCAACTCCAGCAATCAAGCATCCTTCTAGAAGTTTATGCGGATCATTTCGCATGATTTCACGATCCTTACATGTTCCGGGTTCACTTTCATCAGCATTAACAACAAGATAGGATGGACGACCATCAGATACCTTAGGCATAAACGACCATTTGAGACCAGATGGAAATCCAGCACCACCACGTCCCCGTAGACCAGATTTTTTCATTTCATTTACTATCCAATCAGAACCCTTGATCACTAGATCTTTAGTTCTGTGCCAATCACCACGTTTCATGGCACCCTTGAGAAACGGGTCATGAATACCGTAAAGGTTGGTAAAGATGCGGTCTTCGTCTTTCAAACCACCGAAGTGAGTTTTCTCAGGAGGAGGGGGAGGTGGTGGTGGTTGTGCGGTATTAGCGGTTGTTGCAGATTGAGTGCTAAATAATCTAGTACCTAGCCCCCAATTAACATTTTGACGCCTCAACAAAGCAGCCCGTTGCAGAGAAAGAATGCCCTTCATGGGTGCCTAATAAGAAACAAGTCAGTCAGTGTCAAATGCTTTATATTTTATAAACTATATAGTATCAACTTGACTACTTCAAGCAAGGATTAAAACACAAACTTATGCAAACATACTGTTTGGATCTGATAATTGAATTGAAACAAACAAACAAACGATTGATTGCAAATAGAAGGCTCAATTCGAGATGAGCAACTCTCCAGATTACAGGTTAAAAAACCTAAATTGATAATAAAAAACATCGACAAGATAAAAGTAACAAATACTCCCACTAACAGCAGTTACAACTGTATTCTTGAAAACCTACACTGAAATTGTTCCCACTAAATATTTATCCCGTTTCAGAATTAATCAAATCAGCAGCTAGGTCGGGTTTTGCGCCGGCATCTGGGCTGTTCAGTAGTCAGTACTGGGTATGTAACACATGCTCATGTAGGCATGTTAAAAAATTGGTTTATAATAAATGCACCTGAGGCGCAAAGGGCTACGCTTTGGATGACATAAGGTGTGTGTTTTACATGAGGCGCAGGTGAAGTGCGTGCCTCATGTGCATGTCCATTGCAGCAGGATGTTGTACATGTAGGTTATTTATATGTTAAAACATATATAAAGCTTATTTATAGCTAAATGGGATGCTAAAAACATATGAGATATATAAAAAACTGCACATCACTTTGTGCCTCACGTACGAAAAGCGCACCGCTTATGCGCTTTACGCCTCGGTGCGCTTCTAGCTTTTTTATACCAAGGTTTAAATACTTAAATTTTAAACTTTATAGGATCTACAGACAAACCACAAAAATCTTACTCGTAATGAAGAAACCAGTACTTATGTAATGAAGTCAGATCCATTTCATGACCAACAACTAACATAACATTAGACCTAAATCTATAATACCATATGACATCTTCATATGAGAAAGAACTCATCTCACAACACCAAACACACCTTCCCCAACCTACTAAAACAACTCCAATCACTTGAGTTCAAGATTACAGGTATATCATTCAAAGTTCACAGTTAAACAATCTAAAAGAGATCCAAATGCAACAGAAAATAAAACGACGCCGAATAGAACAAAGTTTATCCAATTAAAACTCAAAATACGGGACCTCAAATTAAGCAGAACCCTAGGGTTGATAGTTAACACAAATCTATCTTCTATTATTACTTCAATTTATCCATTTTTTATAGATCAGAACAATAAACTCGTATCCGATTCAAATTAACACAAAAACTAAGTCAAATTAGATCTACAACAACCTCAAAATCAACATAAAACCTTAGGTCCAGCTAATCGATGATTAATCAAACAGAAATGAAAATCGAAATAAAGAATAATAGAGTATTCGTACCATGTGACACGAAATGTAGCAATCGAGCTTCAGAAATAAGGATCAGAAATTGAAGTACAGGGAGTCCCAAGGGGGTGGGGGATCCAACGGCGTAAAATGGGTTTTATTGGTAACCGGATGAGTAAGGGGAAGTGGGTTAGATGACTCGGATCGGTCTGTGATGGTTTAAGGGAACGCGTGGATGTGAAATGGGTCGTGAGTTTTAGTTGACGAATCGGCCCATTAGGGATGCAACGTGGACTTAAACGGATTTAGTGTTTCAAGTTTAATGGAAAGTGTTACGTAAAGTATGTTACACACTTACACGTATGACTTGAGCCAAACAACGAACCAACTTGTAACTTATATGAGACGAGAAACGAGTTGCGAATTTGAACAATTCTAAACTGGAATGAACGAGCTACAGAAACTTTAGGTGCATATTCTCGGTGTCATCGTTTATTTGTTAAACTCGATTAATTTTCAAAATAAACGATGTAAATTACCAAGGAACATGTAAAGCATGATAACTTGTTGTGTAATTATAAACAAGTCTAGTTAGCTAATTTATATTGACACTATAAATATTTGATTTGTATTGGGATTAAACGAGTTTGAGATGAGTTCAGTTCAAGCTTAACTTGAGGCTCATTTAGTAAATGAGGTTAAGCCCAAGTTTGATTAAGTTTGTAAACCTAAATGAGCGTAGATAGTGGAGACTAGTAGTAGGCAGGGTTGGGCGAGCCACACCCCCGGTCGAGACCTGATTTTTTTACAAGCCAGATTAAAAATAAATTTATATATTTTTAAAAATGAGAAATTAAAAAAATTTATTGGATCCTCAATTAATGTAACTATTCGGAACCTCTCTACAAAAATTCAATATACAATTTAATTTATTGGGCCCAAATAGTTTTATTTTTATCCATATCTAAAATCTTATAACATATTGGGTCAATTAGTCTTATTTTGATCCATATCCATTATCTAAACATCTTTTTTTTGAAAGGTATTATCCAAACATCTATCTAATGTAATTAATAATAAAAAAACAAAAAAAATTAAAGAATGGATATTGATGGCAATGAACTTTATGGAGTTGAGGTTATTTGACATATTAGAAACCAATTAATTTAGCAACCACGTAATTTTGCCATGTTTATTCTAATAACGTTAATTGTCATTTAAAAAATAGTTTGTATAATTCGTTAGGCTAAAGGACCTTTTTTCGGCTCAATCGAGACACTTGAGTCCTTAAAATATTCACAACGCTTGACTAAGTCTAAAACCCAGACTTGCCACATCAATCAAAACCACAACCATTCTAAACCCACTATTTTTCCTTCAACACTATACCATTTCAAATCTCTAAATCATTATTCACATCATCATCTACTTTTCTTTTTTACTAGGGAGTTAATATTCACACACCACTTTCCTCCACATATATAGATATATGTAGAGAGAGATAAAGTAAAAAGTGTTGTGAAAATAAGATTTATGGGTGTGAGAATAGTGGAAGCTTTTTTATTATCTATATCTAAATTATTTGATATTTTTATAAACTATGTAAATAATAATTGTATTTCTTTATATTAGAAAAAATATTTATTTTTTTCTGATATATTCATAAATTTATTTTAATATATATTTATTATTATTTTCCAACAACTCCGGACATTGTTATTGACACGAGAGGTTAGACGGTCGTGGTAGCGATCGTGATGCGTCATAGTTTAAATAGGTTTATGTCATATTTTAATTAGGTGTATGTCCCGACGACTCTGTTTTCAAACGACTACTATTCCAATGGTTCTTTTTTCAAATGGCTTTGTGTTATATTTTAATTATGTTTGTGTACTATTTTAATTAGGTTTGTGTAATATTTTAAGGTTTGTATATTTTTTGTTTAGTTTCATTATTTTTAAAGTTTTTTTTTTTTTTTTTTGTTAAAACACATAAAACTTTTTTATATTTTAATTATGTTTGTGTACTATTTTTTATTACTTAATGATATTTCGGCATAAATTTTGTGTGAACTGGTTCCATGAAGAACCGAACTGATTACGATCGAACATCATATGTACCAATAGCAGTATTAACATATATGGTACCAATTACAATCAATCAATGTAAAATATGTGTCGATATAAGTTGGGTATACCACAACTTGGTATTTTGGGTTTTATTTTTCGATTGCTCAAATAACTTTCATTATTATTTAATCCTCTAATATTTACTTTTAACCTTAAACATATTTCTTTACTTTTTAACTTTTAATGATTTTCTTTTTTAATATTGATGTTATTGTCTGAAAAACATCGGTACCAGTACCGTACAACATCAGTATAGTTTTTTCTATTATTAACGTTATCATGTGTGCCTATCATTGTGTACGTTTTGATAAAAGGTCTACTCGAACGGGTCATATGTAGTTGATTTCTTTTATCTTCACAAACCGAACATTTACCGACCAAACAACACTGGTATTCGAATGAGTCATGTATAGTTGGGTTTTCAATCGATGTAAAAAATATATCGATTGGTAACGATTGCTATACCGAGTGCCAGTATCGTACTGGTATTGTAATGAACCAGACCTATAATAACCAAAGACCCGCGGAAATCAAACTAGTAAATGTTGAAACTCAAATTCAGTTGAATAGTGGGTTTATACAACAAACATGCGTATGGCATGGTCACTGAAATTTTCATGTCGTGATGATGGAGTGTTACTGTTGCCTTTTTGGTTTTTTGACGATAGAAATTGAAATGTCTGGTTTAGATATTGGGTCTCTCTGTTGAAGAAAAAAAAATCGTGGATTGTTTTTTATTTTCAATTTTGGTAATGTAAATTAAAGACCCTAATTTTTTTTTACCATGTGTAGACTGAGGCACTGATGGACAATAATAGGAGACTCAGGAAAACCTGAGTTGGATCCTTGAGCCAAATGGGTTTTACCGGTAATTTCACTGTCGTGCTACGGACGGGTGGGTATTGGTGGTGAACTCGGGTTAGTCTCGAAGTAATCCGTTTGTCCAGTGGATGCCCCAAGAGTGCTCGGGATTGATTCTGTTTACGTTAAAAAAAATACATACACATATATATGCCGTCATCAATTTATAAATCTACATGGAAAGTTTAATGATTTATAAACCCCTATCCGTGATATACGCTTTTGTAACCGCCACACCATCCTATAAAGAGCGGTTTCTTCTCATGTTCTACGCACATTCCATTCTTCAAAATCAAAACCCTAAACAGAAACCACAACAATGGCGTCTCCGATCACCCACTTCTTTCACACCCACTCCGATAACACCCACGACGTGTATCACCTCACATTCTTCAACCACACCATCGAAACCCTAGTCACCGCCACACCATCCTTCGTCGACACATGGATCTCCACAATCCAACGTCCCCATCTCCACTCCCTCATCGTCGGTCTCGACGTCGAGTGGCGTCCCAACCAAATCCCAAACCTCCAAAACCCGGTCGCCACGCTCCAACTGTGCGTGGGAAACCACTGCCTCATTTTTCAAACCCTCATGTCCCCAGCAATCCCACAATCACTCATTAACTTCCTTGCTAACCCATGCTATACGTTTGTTGGAGTTGGAATTGATAATGATGTGGAGAAACTTACGAGGAATTATGGTCTGTCGGTTGCCAGGTGGGCGGATTTGAGGAATGTGGCTGCGAATGTGTATGGTGTGAGTGAGTTTAAGAATGCAGGGATTAAAATTTTGGCGGAACAGATACTTGGAAAACATGTTGAGAAGCCGAAAAGTGTTACGATGAGCAGATGGGATAGTCGGTATCTTACTCCGGCGCAGGTGCAGTATGCGGCTATTGATGCGTTCTTGAGTTTTGAGATTGGGAGGGTTTTGATGTCTGGGAGTCGTAACTGATTGGAGCTTGCAATTTATGGTTTCGAAGGTAGAGGGTTTTTGGTGTGTTAAACTTAAATATGTGTTTGTGGATGTTTTTTTTTATTTGAATTTGGTAGTAAACCTTTATGAACAAATTCCATTTTGAAATTTGAATGCGGGCAGTTCTAATGATTTTGGTTTGAATGTTGCTTATTTCTCTAATTGCATTTAACCAAACATTAATCAAGTGAGATCTTTTAAAACAACATTGTGAACAACAGACAAAAGGCCCAAAACAGGTAATAAATTGGGTTAAAGAAAACCAGGCCCAATCCATGATCTAACCAGCCCGATAGAATAGGTCTTAGAATACTGTGTTTTAGTTTTGGGTTGGGCGTTATCCTTATCTGTTGTACGTTCCTGGACATGTTCGTCGTTCGTTGTTCGTCCTTCACCATGTACACCTCCTCCATATGGCCATGAAGGCTCCACCCAACATGGGCCATAATGGATGGCCACCTAGCGTCCTCCGGGTCCTAATTATGGTTATCTACAATTTAGAAAGGGGAGAATGAAGAGAACTCTCAAAATGGATGCTCTAACATGTATGCATGTTATAGCGTCAAAATGAGTATAAATGTAATTTGAATTATTGATACTCAATAATAATAAAGATCCTTTAACATTATTTAAGGATGATGGTATTTAGACACTCCTCAAAATTGTTTGGAAACCCTCTATATGA
This sequence comes from Helianthus tuberosus, assembly GCA_030545235.1. Lineage (NCBI taxonomy): Eukaryota > Viridiplantae > Streptophyta > Magnoliopsida > Asterales > Asteraceae > Helianthus > Helianthus tuberosus. Next base: position 144,182,057 of record CM060400.1, read on the forward strand.
TACGTTTTCCAATTGTTGTGGTAGTTGTCTTCTAGACACCCTCTATACGATACGTTTTCCACTCGAGTTTGGATTTGATCTCCAATCTCATGCTTCCATTCTATCTTTAACATTGATTTGTTTACAACTTTCTAACCCAAAGAGATCCTGGAAGCGGTCTTTTAACGGACCGTCCCCAATCCACCAATCCACCCAAAAACGGGTCTCTCTTCCCTTTCCCACTTCACTTTTCATCAAAGATCCAAAGTTTAAATTGTAATTATCCAGATCCCTCCCAACCCGAACGATATTGCTCCATGTGCCTGTAATTCCTTCTCTAATTGGTAGATAGGATGATGAATGTGGGCGTAGATGAATTGCCCTTATAGTTTTCCCTCATAGTGACTCTTTTTCATGTAGTCTCCACCACCACTTCAAAAGGAGACTCGTATTCATGTCCTTTAGAGAGCCTAGCCCTAACCCCCCTTTTTCAATAGGACCAATAGTGACGGTGGAGGTGGTGGGTTGAAAGTGAGGAGGTGGTGGTGGGTTGAGGTGGAGCTGGTGGGTTGAAGGTGGAGATGGTGGTGGTGAGTTTTAGAGAGAGATGAAGAAGAAGATGAGGATGGGTTATCTTTATATATTTTTTTTATTATTTAGGGGCAATCTAGTCATTTCACACATATTTAACTGAAAAACTTAACATAGATAAGGACCACACGAGTGCAAAAATTACAACCATTAGGACCAAGTGTGTAATTATTAAACCATGGGACCAAGTCTGCAATATTTACAAACCATAGAGACCAATAGGCATTTAACTCTAATCTTTTCTTTAGATTCAAATGGATGTTCATGGATAATTTAGGATTTGTTTGTTTGTTTTGGTTGAGGTTTGGCTATTGTGAGGCTAGCTTACTTGATAGAGATTTTTACTTCATATCTCATATCATCTCATATAAGAAATAATCTAGTATAATTTAGAAGTGAGTAACATTTGCCTGTTAAATTGGGTCCAGTAGCCTATTTGTAGAATCTAATTGCATATATTGGGTTGTTGGAACGCGTTGGGTCCAGTAGCTTTGACCCACAAGCTATTTTTTATCAATTTTTTTATGAAACGTATAAATAATCCTATCATTGTTTTAAGGCAATTTAGAAGGTTTTATGCATTTGAGTAACCTGCTGATGACTTATTGACACCTGTTTTCTTCTTAGTTAAATATTGTAACGTAAACCGTTTGACCCATTTTATATGAAAAAACAGCCCATATTAACTGGTACCAAGAAGACTTTAATATATTCTTTCATGGTTTTTATTTGAAACAGCCCATCCTCTCTAGTTTCCTTTAAATAACTAATAATTTCCTTTAAAAGAAACAAAATATAAATATTATTTAATATGGTATAATATATTTGAATAAGATTGAATCCAGGGGCGGATCTACCATGGGCCAAGGGGTGGCATCCGCTACCGCTTGGCCGGAAAAATTTTGACGTTTTTAGTGTAAATTTTGGAAAAATTTGACGTTTTTTCGATTTCGTTACCGCTTATTTGATAAAACGTTACCGCTTGGTCGGAATCCTAGATCCGCCACTGATTGAATGCATGTACAAGATGGCGTGGCTTCATGCAAGGAAAACACGCCTCCAAAATTGTGGCACGTTTCAACAGGAAGAAACCCAAATTTAACCCGCGAAGACAAGTCAAGCCTCATTGGAAAACCCTATCCAGAGTAAACAATGGAAGACAAAGACTACAGCTATCCCAAAGACCTTCCATGGCAAGAGCTCAAAGCTAAAGTCTACGTCGATGAAACCATATTCCAAAACAAAGGCATCCACGTAGAAGATGATGCCAAGGAGCAAATCCGATCTGGATCTGTCAATCCATATTCGAATGAAGACGCTGAAAGCAAGCACACCAAGGTTAAGAAACCAGAAAAAGAACCTCGACCTCTGCCGCACCAACAGGTTCCTCAGCCTCATGATTTCTCCACACAGGCTCTTGAGCAACTTTAGATTATTCATGTTACTCCCTCCCTCCACTACTAGCTAGTCATCATCATGATGTTTGTTTGTTTGTTTAATTAATAAGACAACGTATATATATATATGTACACTTACATGTTTGAAGCTGTTCTGGATTCAATCATACGGCTGATCTAAAGGCAGTTGTTGTTTTGAAGGCGATATAATCGCGCGTATAAACCGTTTTGACTCAAAAGCGTCTCGTGATCACCCATCTGCACAATCATGAAGCAAACTTCAAATTACAAGGCATTTTAGTATACCAGGCATACTTAATCAAATGGGATCCGGCACTAAGTAACATATCGGGACAGTCCAAGGGGGGCTGGCTGGCTGGCTGGCTAAAAGTTGCATGAGAAAATGGCAAATAAAATAGTGATTATTAGTAGCAAGTTGCTACGGCCTACTGATCACTTAGATTAACAATGGCAAGTAAGCTTAATAGTAAGTAGGGACATATTTGTCATCATTTAGCAGTTTGACCCAGAATTATGTCAAAAGAGTCGTGAACACCCCTGCTTACGGACCAACCCAGCTTATTAACAGAACAAAAACGATACCTCCGCAACTCGGCCTTGATCCATGACCACGATTCTGTCTGCAGCTCTTGCTGTTGATAGCCTGTGAATGGGTTCACTATTAAACCACACATCTCATGTCTTATGTAAAAAACAACAGTAAAACATACCTACCTGTGTGCTATAAAAAGGATCGCCTTCTCCTCATTCTTTAATCTCATCATCAATTCCTATATCAGTTTTGAGTGTTTGGATAGACCGATTAGAAAAAGAGTTGATGCAAGAAAACCAACTAAAAAGATACACAAAAACCAACTAAAATGAACTCCTAAGAGCACCCGCAATGGTGTTCGTGGGGCATCTAGGTGGAAGATGCAGACGTGGAGAGAAGAGAGAAAAAGGTATATCCGCGAGTCAAGCACATTGCGGATGCTCTAAGAAAAGGATACCTAAGTACTTAAATAATAAAGATATCAAAAGCTTAAACCTGAATGTAGTATTCTGTTTCAGCATCCAGAGCACTAGTGGGTTCATCAAGGATCAACATAACAGGATCCCTAACAATGGCCCTAGCAATTGCAATTCTTTGCTTCTGGCCACCACTTAGAAGCTCGTCATCAACAAGGGTTTCATATGCATCAGGAAGAGAGCAAATGAATTCATGAGCACGAGCTTGTTTTGCAGCCCATTCCACATCTTCTTGCTTCAACTTCCTTGAACATCCATAACTTATGTTTGACTTAATGTCCATCCTAAATAGATGTGGTTCCTGCAATATCAATAACATACAATTTTCTGTTTATGTATCAAAAATATTTACCACAAACAGACACTTCCCAAACCTGTCCAACATATCCAATATTCTCTCTCAACCATCTCATGTCCAAGTCCTTGAGTGGATGACCATCAATTAGTATCTGCAATCAAGTATCACAAATCCATTTCAACATAAGTGGATCGAATTGCCTCTTTAGGTAACGAAAACAAAATTAGAATGGCCGTGTACCTGCCCCTGTGTTGGCTCATACAGACCAAGTAAGAGATGAACTAACGTGCTTTTCCCACTACCACTTAGACCAACCTGAAGGGAAAACGCAATGTGGTTACTACAGCGTCATTCGAAAGGGGAAAATGTATGAGAATCAAAGTTCTTAGTTCTTACAACTGCCAGCACTTCATTTGGTTGTATAGAGATGTTGACTTGGTCTAGAGCGGGCGTCTGTAGAGATGGACATATGAGTCAGTGGTTTCGTTTAAACCACAAATAAAGAAGGAAATATGCAAACAGTGTAAGCCATTAGGATATCAACACATAGAGAAGTGAAGTAGATCTTCAACTAGGTCAAATTTGTGTGAAACAGACAAACTATGATCATGTGATGACCTTGGCAAAGTTTTTGTCAAAAATGCCAATTTAGCAGAGTGAGAATTTCACACCATTTATATGATAATGGGTCGATTTGAAAAGGGAACACAACTATGATTAAGGAGCCTTCTTTAAAAGACTAAACTTAAGAATCGTAGTAACATGCATTAGAAAGTGGAACACCAGTAGCAAACTAAAGCAGTCCATTCTTTAAAAGACTAAACTTAAGAATCGTAGTAACATGCATTATAAAGTGGAACACCAGTAGCAAACTAAAGCAGTACGTTATAAAGCTACTCTACATTTTAATAGTAAATGAAAGCACCTTTGTTCGTGAAGGGTAGTGAAATGACACATTTATGAACTCGAATTGCGCCCTTAGCTTCTGCAACTTCACTCCTGTACCGAATAAAAATGCCAATTAGAGCATAAGCAAACAAGAAGAGTTTTTGTCATGTAGTAGATCTCAAGACTCAAATACATGAAACTTCCAACTTGAAGGCTTTTCTCTCATTCCTACATCAATCCTAACAATATATATGGCTTAGGAGTCAAGGGGGAGATAATTCAAAACATCAATGTGGAAATGAGTGATTAAAGTGTTAAATCTTATCGATAATGGGCTGGCGGGTCAATCAAACTAGTCTTGACTGACCCTATAAAGTTGCACATTTTACGCCAACCCACTTTGACCCGTTACACAACCCGTACGACCCACCCAATTTGCCAGTGTTTAATCAACAGCAGGTTATCCTTTGGAAACTACCATTCAGATAGATACTCAACTGAGGTGGTCCTGAATGAAGACATAAAATGAAACAATGAGCTCCTTGCACCAGAATGTACCAGTAGAAGAGAGGGGTTCTTTGCATCACCAAGATGACAGCGAAAATTTAAAAAAAAATTGATTTATAACGATCCAGTCCTTAAAGAAGGGAAACATGAATGAAAGAACATAACAGTGTCCATGCCTTTTGCTGAAAATTGATGGCTAGGCAAGACATCAATTAGCTGAAAGACCTTTTCACTTGCTCCAACACACTGAAGTAATGATGAAAAATTGTCTGCCAATCTCCATGCTGCATATATTAACCACTCACAGTACAATACATACTTGGTAAGTTGCTCAGCGGACGCATGACCAGCCAAGATGGACATTCCACCCAATATAATAGCAACAACCTAAAAAATAGGTGGAGAGAAAATTAGTAAATTATAAAAACTAGTCAACATTTATTTAATAAAGGGCGTTCACAAGGCTTCAGTAAACCTGTGTTAAACGGTAGAGAGTGCTGAAACTAAAATTCCATAGCCCGTACGCAACACTTTCTCTTGTACTTACAAAAGCCAGTTTGTCCAGCCATCGCTTATATCTAGAAGCATTGAGTATACATTAGGTGATTAACATTCATGCGTTACAACTTTTATGGCGTTAATGTATCTTGACTGTAGTGTACCAAAGTTAAAAGAAACAAAAACAAGATTTTTTTCTAATTTCAAAATCTAAACTAACGGTACAGTAACTTTGAAGAGTGAAATGTAATTGCCTTTCATGTTCTTTTGTTTCCGTTCCCTTAACCCGGATCGTTCTAACCAAAGAAAGAGCTTCTTGAGAAACCTGAATTTTTGAGTAAGAGACAAAGTATGGTCATGTCAGATTAGTCAACAGAAAGGCCCACAGTTATTAAATGCTTGGGGAAAACTGTAAACAGTAGGTTAGTCTTTACTTCATTGGCATGAGCAGTTGAATCTTGAATAAGCTTTGCTGCTTTCTTCTGGTACCTTTCAGACAGAAAAGATCAATCATATAACGATATCACCAGTCATGTCATCTAGATGACTCGTTGTAGATTTTTTTAAGTTTATAAAAAAAAATAAAAAAAAAATCTTCGGGTACTAACCATCCATAAACCAGAAAGATCATACACAGAAGAATGCATATAAAGCAAGATGACAACGCAAGAGGCCAACTTAATGTCAGCAGATTAATTAGTGCTCCTGTTCCCTGAGAGTTTGCTTACAAATTAGAATGTGTGGATAAAAGTTAAATGAGGCTAGTATGTGGGAATATGGATCTGGACAAGAGTTTCAACCTGAAGAGTGTTACGTACTATCAAATGTAAATTGTTTGAAATTATATGTGACAATTTTTGACAATCTGCCCCCAGCCTGCTGGTCAAATTTCCAACCGGTTCTCTATCAAAGAAGGATACATCCTGAAAAAAATAAGGACCCCTTACGTAAACGTGTGTTTATACGTAACACACTATTGTAAATCTAGGACATGGTGTATATGGTTGCGAAGAAGCAGAAAGCACCTGTAATAAAAGATTTGTGTATAAAGTTTTCCTTAGACGCTTGAGCTGTGAGATCATATGAAGTGTCAATTAGTGGGCAAGCATTTGCAGCAAACTAAAGACCATATACTACTTCCTCGGGATAAAATTTTCTTTATAACAAGATTAATGATTAATCATTGGTTAGACAGATCACCTAAATGCAAACATGCTGAATTTAGTTATCAGTATAAAAACCCGAGTAAAATTAACTTGTTGGCAAAACCCACATACAAATAGTGGAAGAGTCTTTAAAGAGTCACTTGTTAAAACCTGTACTAACTAATGAAGGGGGAATAACCCAAAGGTTAAAATTAGGAACAAAGTGCATCATCTTCCAACTTCCAAGATAACTCACTCACCAGAACCATGTTTGCAATTCCAAAACAACCACTTCGCAATCCACTGTGATCCAAAAGAACCAATCTCAGTTAGTAGCTAGAACTTCAAAGGCAAAACAACACATATATAGGTTATAAAACGGTTAACCAATCTCAGTTAGTAGCCTGTGATATTTACACAGGCTAGAGGAATCAGAGTCTTCCATCAACACTCCGATTCTTCAAAGACTTTTAATTATGGTTATAAAACGGTTATATACATAATATATCATCAATTCCTCGTGACATTAATAAAATATAATGTACATAATGAACAATGCAGTAGCAGGTCAGTCATTTTGGTGAATAAATACTAACGTTGCATGTCTTTATCTCTAGTATTAGACATGTGACAACCTTGTATTTTCATGTACACCTCACATAGAAATCCTAGTGTGCATTCTAACCTGCATATTCCTGAAGCAAAACATAGAAACGTCAAGATCTTTAAATTTCTGTACAACACCAACGACTCCCCATTTTGCGCCGCAAATACAGAAGCCGCCAACAAATTCGGTATACATATCTCTGAAACCTACACATAAAAACCAATAACTAATAGCAAACAAATTCATTTCTTCAAACAACTTAATCCCAAAATCATACTCAACTACCCATAAACCCTAGAATTCTAACAAGTTTCACAATAAAAAACTGGTAGTGTCCGTTTCACATAATGGATTCTGGATGGAATTCAAATGTAGATTCAATTCCTCATGTTGTTCGTTTCAACAAGGATTTGAATCTAAATCCCTTGAAATTATGCCAACCAAACACATTATGGGATTTCAAGATAGTCATCTCATTTTACATATTTTACATTCCAATTCCCATGATAATTATACCAACCAAACACATTTTCAAATTTCAAAGGAATTCTTTAAAATCCAGTTCAAATTCCATTTCCATTTCCATTTCCAATTCCATTACATTTCACGAAACGAACACTACCTTAAATATACAATGCGAAATCCAATAACAGTAAATAGACAAACAAGCATACCGCTGCAACAGTTAAAGAACACAATCCAATGTATATAACCAGTTTATCATCAGCCACCAGTCTCCAAATTCGTTGGAGAACATACCAAACAGTGACCGGATTGTCTGTTTTAACCATATCAGCTTCATCTTCTTCCCCTAAGTCCCACCAACTTCTTCCAGGTAGGAAATCAATCAATCTATTAATATTTGGTGATAGATTATGCTTTTTAGCCCTAATTTTGTCTTCTGGAACTAAAGGTTGGGTTAGAGATGCCGAAGTGGAACTATGCAAACGAGTGGTTGCAAGTTTGAATTTGATGTGTGAACTTTGGAATCGGAGATTCACCGGGTGGATGGGGTTGCCATTAAGATTTTGATGCCTGAAATTCAGTTGAGATATGGACATGGATGATTTTGTTGTGGGCTTGAGTGGTGTTCATTGGTTGCAGTCTAGGTGTTCGTTCAAATGCGGCTGAAGAAATATACTACTTGCCCACACATGAACGGTGAGCGCCGGGGTGAGCATGGTCGCTGTTTTGGGAGTGTTTGGGGATGTGGTAGCTTGGGCGAGGAGAGATTAACCACAACATGCTTAAGTGTGGGGAGGCACGAGTGGGTAAGGTGATGAGGCGGCGTCTAGTCATCGTCATGTGACGTAATATTAGATGATAAATCCGGGTTGTCAAGCGAGCCACAACGGGTAGTCCGATCAGCACCCTGATGTGGTGCTCGCGAGCCACCTGGCCGCCTACGTAGCTCACCCGGCGCTAACAGGTGCCGCCATTGATGTCATATGAGTTGTAGACTTGTATCATAGGCGAAAATGGTCATACAAGGTCTTATGATATGTTCCACTAACTCATCATACATGCCATTATGTTTATACGAGCTGTATGAGTTGGTGTTCGTTCAAATCATCTGAGTCATATGATATGGTATAATGACACAGATTGATTGATGTGATGATGCACGACATTGACAAAGGCGTACGGCTCGCATGACCATTTTTTCACCACACGACCCTTTATGATGACGTTAGATGTTGTATGTATAGCATACCCAGTTTTTTTAACATAGTCAAGAAAGAGAGATGGGATTTTTTTTGTAAAAAAGTACATACCTCATAATCTTGTAATCTAACTTTTAGTCAAGTTATCTGTGCAATTAATTAGAGACATTCATGAGTTGTTATATTGGTTTAGCAAAAATTCACTCATCACCCACTCACAACTTCTAATCAAGTTCCGTCATGTCATCAACCATTATTCCATCACTAGTGATGGATTTTAGTGGAAATGGTATCACTTGTTTAAAGGTTTTTTTTTTAATTATAAACGGTCAACAAACCAACGGTAACAACCAACGTTCGAATTTTGAAAACCATCACGCGTCAAAAATACCACGCGTTCTAAAATTGACACGTTGAAAAGGATGGGCGGTGGCGGTGTGTTGTTATGTTTCACGAGTGATGGGGGGCTATCACTGACCACCCCGAGTCCTCTTATAGACAAAGCCATTAAGTACCGTTTCGTTAAACAACTAATCAAACTAATCATATTCATTGAGTCGACTGGACCGGCTAAACCGATTCCATATGAATCACTTATCCTTTTTATCTACTTTCTATTAAGTCTCCTAAAATTCAAACTCATAATCCGTTTTCTGCTCTTGATTTTGTTGGGGGAAATGGTGGTTCAATCCAAGGGAGAAATAAAGGGGGTAGACATATTCATGAGGAGATGAGGAAGAGATTGAGGTTGTCTATGAAGAAACCAATGAGGTTATGACTTCGGGTACATATCCTTCGTCTTCAAGAGCAGAGGCAAACACCTCTTCCACAAAGTTATCCAATGGATAGATTGTCTTTGGTTCGTGTTAAGGGGCTGCCGTTTCGTGGCAACTTCATTTTTGATGATGGAGGATGAGGATTTTGGTTATGTATTGTTTTGTCTACCAGATATCTTTTCATGATGTATAGTAGGCTACGTTGATGTGATGTCATAGGTACTTTTGTGTTTTGTTGGCTTACATATATGGGGCATGTCCTGTATATGAACTAGTGTGGAACTCATCCTCACTACTTGTACTTATTTGCGGTTGTTTATAATAGATTCACCGGGGTAACCCTTTACCCAAAAAAAAGTTTCTATTAAATTTATATAAACAATAGAGATAACTCAATATTAAATATATCTAGTGAAATGCATTCTAAAGATAATAAAGTCTATTAAATATATCTAGTGTATTCTGAAAATAATAAAATTTTATATGAAAAAAAAAGGTCCTACCGAGATTTGAACTCGGGTTACTGGATTCAGAGTCCAATGTCCTAACCACTAGACCATAGGACCATTTTGAAACATGTTCTCATATTATTTAATTTATACATTAATGGTTTCAACAACCACAGTGCTCGTTTTCTAAATTGGCACCGAAGTGCAGTTTTATCCTGATTTCCTCGGTCAAAACAAGAGTTGAGCTTGCGATCTCCCTCCTCGAATCCTCACTCTGACTGAAGGTCATTTTTGAAACCTACAGCTTCTGCTACCGATTTTTTAGATGTGAATTGGGTACGGGTTCGGTTCCGGTGAAGAACTTGTAAAACAAATGTGTAAATAATGAAGATCAACTGAATAGGAAACTCGGTGACTTGAGAGTTGGGGTTTTGAATTATAAATTGCTGGCATTTGTAGTGCTCCGCAACGGTTTTCGATCGGTTTGCTATGTCATCGGTTTGGTTTGTTATGGTACCGGTATGATACCGGCGCTCAATATAGAAACCGAAAGAGATATGTCTGACAGGATATCGATACGTATTTTACATTGATCGAAAACTATAAAAACGAATACCGGTACTGACACTAATGTTGTTTGGCTGCTATCGGCTCAATTTGTTACTTGGCGTTATCGTACCGGCACTAACTATAGTTTATATACCGCCACGTCGAGGCAACCATAAAAATAAATACGGTGTTTTGATGGAAGCTACGTTTATGTTTCGATCGCTTGTACGTTGCAATTCACAATTCAATTTTGAGTAAAATTTATGCCTATGTACATAAAAATTAGAACGTCACAACTACGTACTTATAATTTTATAAAATGGTATATTTTAAAAATTATAAACGAAAAACAAAATATGCTAAAAAATTAAAAAAACTAGAGGTGGACGGTGGTGGTGACAGTGATAATAAGGCCCAAGTAGCGTTTTTATATACACTTAAAGGCCCGTTAAAAACCAGACTCCTAAAACCATATTTGGTTTTTAATTCTTGCTTGGGCTGAATTTCTAGAAGCAAACAAACCATTATAAAACCCATCCGTGTAAATGTGTAATTACTTTAAAGCACTTTTTACTTTAAAATCAGTTTTAAGGGAAAAGATCAAATAGGAAGTTAATTTTGGCTAGGAAGGATAGGAAGCCATAGGATTATGACATGTGGCAAATTTTAAAATAAAGAGAAAGGGTATTTTAGTCAATCTCATCATTTCTTCTTCCTTCTTCTCCCCAGTTACTTCAAAACCCACCATTTTCAAAACCCACCATCTCCAACCTTTTCTTCACTTATTATCTCAATAATCACTACATTATAGTGTGATTTTCGTCATCAATCAATGATTCAACCACCCGATCAACGTGTTCTTCAGCTTTTTTCGAAGAAAACCCAGTTTAATTTCATTCAAAATCTCGTTTTTTCTGGTGATTTTGAAGATAATCACTCGATTTGTTCGATTCAATCGCTGATAAGTGTTTCTATCATTTCAAATTTCGTCAATTGATGAAGAAACGGGCTTCGATCCATGTAAGAAATTCTTTAATTTCATTTTCATGATCTGGGTTTTTATTTAGTCATTGCGTTTTACGATCTTGGCGGGGGTCCGGGGGCGGCAGCCCCTGGTAGCGGGGTCCCAGGGGCGGCAGCCCCTGGCGGGGTCCAAGGGGCAGAGCCCCTGGCTGGGGTTGAGCTCGGAAAATTTTTTTTTCGATTAAATTGCTGTACTAAAACGCATCAGAAAAATTAATTTTCCAGAAATTGGCTCATTTCGAAGACAGTAATTCGTAGACAATTCAGACAGTTCACAGACAATTCACAAACAGTTCAGAAACAGTTTTATGTGTCCATTGCGTTTTAGAAATAAGAGAGTTTTATGTGTTTTCTGGCTATTGCGTTTTAGAAAAAACACATTTTTAAGTATCTTTAGTCATTGCGTTTTAGGTAAAACACATTTTTGAAGTGTTTTTAGTCATTGCGTTTTAGGTAAAACACATTTTTAGGTGTTTTCAGTCCATTGCGTTTTACAGAGAACATTTTCTTTTGTTTTTTTAGGTCATTGCGTTTTAGAAATGAGACATTTTTAAGTGTTTTCTGGCCATTGCGTTTTACAAATAAAACATTTCTTTGTGTTTTCTGGCCATTGCGTTTTACAAATAAGACATTTCTTTGTGTTTTTTGTGCATTGCGTTTTAGGTAAAACACCTTTTTATGTGTTTTCAGTCCATTGCGTTTTAGAAATAAGACATTTCTTTGTGTTTTCTGGCCATTGCATTTTACAAATAAGTCATTTCTTTGTGTTTTTGGTGCATTGCGTTTTAGAAAAATGTCATTTTTTAGGTTTTTTTTTCATTGCGTTTTACGTAACTGGTGGTTTTTCTATTGCGTTTTACACAACTGGGTTAATTTTTTTTTTTTTAAATATAGCAATAGTATACTCGTTTTAAAGATAAAACAACGCTCGTTTTTTTGGTGCAATTTTTATAAAAAAATAATGTTGTATGAAAGAGTTATTAACGTTTAAAAAATGGGGGGAATTGGAGGAGAGATAAACTATTGGCTTGGATTGACTAGAATGCCCTTGAACAAACTCACGCGCCTCTTTTCTTCCTTTCAATTTCCATGATTTAATCTTAGCCCTTGATTAACTTAATGGATGGTCAAGATCACTTCCTAGCCTTCCTAGCCAAATAAACTTCCTATTATATCTCCACCCTCAGTTTTAATAGAATAAGTTAAATAACTCCATAAAATACATTTTGAGTTTGGACATCTTCTCTCATGTTCTCTCACATGTAATGATAATCCAAATCCAAATCCAAAAAAAAAAGTAAATTGTTGGTCATAACCAAGTCATTAGTATATCGGATCCAACTTCCACTAGTGTTTTCTTTTACAGGTCACATATCCAAGTCCAACTTCGAGAATCTCGTGAGACATCTTCCTGAAAATTTATAAAATTGATAACTATAATTATATAATGAGAGGAGTACCCTTAGGTTCGGGTCTAGAACTCAGAATAGTCTTAAGAAATCAGCATTTGTGATATTTGAGTTTAGATACAAAAGGCTAGTATCTAATTCACAACCTGTCACACCTCGATTTCCGGTGGGCCCAGATGGGTAGGGTTTAAACGCGACGATTGGATAACAGTGTTAATGCAGCGAAAGTATTGGAGTAAAAATATTCATTCAATAAAAGTCTTGAATGTAAATAAATTTATACAAGTGTTCAATTACAAGCCCACATGCGGGATCTAATAAAAAGAGCTTTAGACATCATAGGCCTTAAGCTAGGAGTTGCAAATTCCATAGCCTTTGTCATGGCCGACCCGGATTCCCAGCCTAATATCAAGGTTCGGTACCTGCAGTTCAATCTTTTGAAAATACGCCAGCTTTCGCTGGTAAGTACAATTAACTGACTCATTTTGAAAACAGTTTTTCAAAAAGAATTTTATACATAGAGAAAACCCGTAGGTAATTATTTAATATTTCTTGGAATTTTGTCTTGTCACCAGATTTACATACTTGTCATACAATAGGAACCAAAGATCAAAGCCGGTCATTTTCAGTGCTATAATGATTAAGGTACACACCAAAGTTGAATAAACGTGTTTTACAGTCGGTATGCCTACCCATGCATGTTATTCCGTATGGCCATAATAGTTCATGACTCGGGACGCCCGAACACGGTACCAATAACCCCCAATTGTTTCAGTTATCAAGTAAAACGGATTAAACCGAGTTCTTATATTTATGAGCATATCTCAGGGCTCATTTAAATAATACCCGCCCCAAGTGGCGTATTCGCCATACCCCAAGTTTTAAAACAAAATAAGTTAAGAATATTTACCTTTTTGCTAGCTTCTTACCGATAACGATTTTAATTTAGCAAAAGCTGTAAGTCAAAGTATTAATAACCCAAGTTCGAATATCTGGGGGGTTCTATAGTCCGGAATGAACAGAATTAGTTATCTGTTAGAATGTATACGAGTCATATGTTAGTTCCTTAGACATGACTCGTTACTTAAGAATAGATTTGGTTCGCTAGATTAAGCGTAGACCGGATAAAATGTGGTTTATACATATCCAAGTGCAAAGACTCATTGGATAAAGGTTTCTTAGACCAACATTCTGATTTTGAAAGGTTTTGAAAAGTTTTGACCTGTTACGCCTAGTTTATTCGAACTAGGTTCACATAACTAGTTATGGGTGATGTATTGCAAAATATGTTGGTGCACTACATCTGTCGACTTCGTCTTGTATCGAGTCTTTGTCTTAGAGTGTTAGATTAGGGCATGTTTTACGAGAAAACAGGATATTGTATGTGTGTTTAGAGATAGGTTCGCTTATATAGACATAGGAGGTTCGCTTATGTGTACATGTCCGTATGTGGGGACCTATCATCACCTATAAATAGGACATAAGCGAACCTCATAAGGGAAAGTCTTGTATTCCACGCCGAAGTTCTGCCGGTGTGACGATTGAGCTGTAATCGTTTGTTAAATCAATAGAATCAGTGATATTAGTGAAGAATCAGCTATTTCTACTCCGTTTCTTGTTATTCCGCACCTGAAACAGAGAAAACTCCTCTGAACGACTCATTCAGGTCGAAACATGATCCTACAAAATACATCTCTTATTCGTGTACAGTTTGTATAATTTTCCGTTATATTTAGTTTAGTTTTCATTAGAATGTACATACTATTGATCAAATTGAGTTTTGCAGGTCTCGGTGCTTAAAATTGCTGAAAATTGAGTAAAAACGAGCCAAAATGCTGAAACACCAAGTCTCGGAACGAGTTGAAAAGAGTTAGAATTAATTTTGGAGTTTTTGGGATGCTAGAGCTGGAAAAAGAACGCAACAGTCTGTGAAATTTGAGCTGTCGCGCTACGCCACCAAGATCGAGCTTCACCGTCGCGCCCCGCCATGATTAAAATAACAATTTCTGGAATTTTTAGGCGTCGCGCTACGCGACTGCAAGAAGGAATACCCGTCGCGCGACGCGACGGGGTATTATTACGACAATGATTCGTTGTCAGCTAGGGTTTGGTATATAAACTCAAGAAAATCATCATTAAACCCTAACTACGAATTGAGGTGATCAGAGGCGAATTTCAGAGCATTCTAGGAGCAATTTTGAAGGGTTTGAAGCACTAGAATCATCGGTAAGAGTTCGGGACGAAGGATTGAAGACTACACGGGTATTCTAGTTCTTTGTTTTTTATTTCTTTTCCAAAACTCGTTGTCATGAATTCTTACTTGAACATCTTTGATTTGTTTTCGTTATTTAACATGCTTGGCTAAACATTTAAGCCACCTAGACTTTGATGAATGGATTAATATAAAGTTTTAACCTTTTTCGTTAATTGCATGTATTTTATGGGTTGATTGTGTATTGTAAAAGGTTTGGTTTATTGATTTGATGTGTATGCGTACTTTAACTTGGTTTATTACTATCAATTACTTCGTGTGAATCTTGGTGGTTGTCTGCTACGGAATAGGTTCATGCTAGATCTTTGACTGTGTGTTTTTGATCTTTAAGGAGAATTGGCCAATAAACCCTAGAAGTGATAGTTAGTAATCTGCTAGGTTTTAGTGCTCTACTAGTCCTTATAGCTGGAAGGTGTAGGGCTATTGATAGGTCTTACCCGGCGAATTGCTTTAGACAGTCTTTGGAAAAAGTCGTGCCTTAGTTGCCCCGTCGGTTTATTAGTCTATCAAGTCAAATTAGTAAATCCAAACTACCCTAGACTTATAATTGGAAAAGAGTAGGTCGATTAGGGTACTTACACAATAATTAGACAACTGGAAGGAAGTCTAATAACCGGTAGGATTAACGGCCTAGGTAGTGCCATAAGTTTCACCTCGAGAAGGGTTGAGGGGCTTAGTTGGTGTCTTAATAGGTTTAGTATCATAAGATCTCGGTTCCATAAATCATGCAGTTAACTTAATTGGTAATTTCTTAAAAACAATCCAGGATTCTAGTCTAGGTGGTCTCTTTCATCATCTGAGTAAAGTCTTCACATTAATTCGTATTAGTCTAGTTCTAGTTTAACACTTAGTTTAATAATTTAGTTAAATAGATTTCCTTAGATTTTCAGTAACCCCCCCCCCCCAAACCAATTAAACAAGTTTGAGTCGTGTCTGTTAGACTCTAGTTTACGTGATAAATAGAGTCTCGTGGTTTGATATCCGGACTTCCTTAGGTCATACTACAGTGATCGGTACACTTGCCGATTGTGTGGTTTAGGTCGAGTCTAGAATTAAAGCTTTTTAGTGTCTAGCTTAGAGAGTCTAATTTAGTTAATTTTTATAGTCTGTTTAGCACACATCAAGTTTTTGGCGCCGTTACCGGGGACTCTTGGCAATCGCGTTCATTAGCTTTGATAGACTTATTTGACATATACGTGCTACGTGTTTTATTTTGTTTTGTGTCTTTTATTTTCTTTTTGAATTTTAGTGACTAGTGTCTGCTTTTCTCATATTCAGGTTTTTGCTTGTAGTGGATGCCACATCTGCGATCGCAAGGACCACCGCTGAAGCCACCAGTCAAAGAGTCATCATCTCAACTGGGCCAAGGCCCAGAGGTTAGTACATCTTCATCTTTTACTACTTTCCCAGATTTCGATTCCACACCAATACCCGTCCCACCACCTTCACCAAACCGTTCACCTAAGGTTTCCCTGTCACACCCCCAAAATACCACCCATGGGAAACCCTACTAGGCGTGTGACAAACCAATAACGAGCCACCAATCATATTGAACCAATCACAAGTTGTTAAATATAATCATCAATTATTAATGAAAAGTGCCATCAATAAGTTTAAATGAAAACCAACATGTTCAGCGGAAGCAATTAATAAACCAAAGTTAAACCGTTTCGTAACCAATGTATAGTATCAATAATTCAAACACATGAATCCTTCCAGTCGACCCATGACCACTCCAGCTACTCCAGACAGCAAGTTCCCAAATCCAAGATATCTAACGACCTGCGAGCATGCAACAAGTGTATCAGACAACGCTGGTAAGTTCATAGTTTTACGAAAACGTTAGTTACCAAGTGTTTAGTTAATCCATTGAATTTAATTCCGAAAGTAATATTGATAATACCCCGAATCCAAGACGGCTTCTGATTATTTTGCCCTTTCTCCAATGCTCCTATCAAAGCATTGGTCATGACTAGGTCATTAGTTCAACACCCGTCCTCCCAGGTACGGGATGAGGTTGCCAAACCTAAGTAGCGCTACTAACTAATACCATGTTACCTCCCCGGTAACCAAACAACACGGAGGGACTTGAAAGGTGATAGGAAGAGTATATTATCCAACATTCCCGTTTTTACCCAAAAGACTTATCCCTCCCCGGGATACCCACTGACTGTCCCAACCACCGGGACGCATGCTCAAGAGAGATGAACTCACCTTTGGTTTGCTCGGTAAGATAATTTACTTGTTTATAGTTGATCAAACACGTCTCAAGAGAGATGAACTCACCTTTGGTTTGCTCGGTAAGATAATTTACTTGTTTATAGTTGATCAAACACGTCCTATCATGGGTACCGACAACAATCAGTTTCATGTGCACATACCCCACATACTTTACGTACAATTAATTCATGTATTTCTCGTTCACATACCACACAATTATTGCGCAAGTAGCGTACATATAGTTAAATTCATAATCAATTAACACTTCAGTCTAATAGCAACAAGTAGTCACTTAGCATGCATTTGTTCAAAAGCGGATTCACTCCATGATTTCATGTTCACACGGCACTTGCACTTACTTTTCAACACAAATAGACATGTGAATTAACATGTTTCATAAATACACAGACAAATAATATTAAGGTGCACATGATATACAACCATATTTAACTAAACACACTGTACATTTAGTACCCACCCGTGGCCCATTAGTCAACCCACGGCCCACTTTAGTAAAGTTCCCTCTAGTTATACACAAACCTTACTAAGCCCATTTAACATATTATGGTCATCACATGTCTGTTTATTTGTATGGCAACTTTTAGACATCACAATTCACCATCAACCACCTTGATTAACTACCATATAAGATCAACCATATACTCATACAATGCTTTGCCTACTTGTGTTAGCATACAACTATCTTTTAATCACACTATCAAACATTACCAAACATATTCGTTAATTTCTACTATACACACGACTTCACAGATCATGACCCAAAACATAATTGTCTTGTGCAATAATTCTGTTTCTTGGTTGCGGCCCAGATGTAACTAGGGGAGCCTTTTTGCTTGTTTGGCCCAGGTGATCATGTGAAGCCCAAATAAGTTGCATGCCATTTATTTCCGATTCATTAGCCCAATCAGATTTATATGTGTTATTAGTTCAATTTCACCAAGTGCATGTGCAACCTAAATTCCAAGTCAAACTAATTCAGTAGCCACCACCACTTCCCATATTTTCCTAATCAATAATCTATGGCAGTTACTGATAATGATTTTGATTTTATATTTGCAATTATTACCTTGTTCGATTACATCAGCCACCGATATCGTATCACTATTAATTCATTGATAATGAGATCATACCACTACCAGTTCTTGTCGATTTAAAGTATCATAATCAACGTTGCAAACAATCATACATATTAACAATAATTCATATAATCACTTCCTACAAATAAGGTTATTCTTTGTATGATTTGTGACACAAAATGAATCGAAACATACGCACACACATACTCGACAGAAACTGCATGAATATGTAATGAATATACTAACCCGTTTCCAAGACGTAAGGGAGGGAGTTTAGGGCCAAGAAGGAAACTTCAGTAGAAGAGAGGAGACTGTCTACACTTCCAGGAACGCAAGGGAATGCTAGGGTTTGTAAATATTTGCAAATAATGATGATACGCACATATCTAAAACATATATGCGTGACACACAAGTGGGTTTGGGTCCGGTTGGGTTTAAGGGTCTTAGGCCCAAAAGATTTGGGTTTCGAGGAGCTGGGCCGGGTATGCACATATAACAACAATGTGGGTTTCTAGTGGGGTGTAATATTTCAGGCCCAAATGTGTGACTCGGCCAAAAATAACACGAAAGCTTAATCTATAACTCACATACGAACATACCAACGTAACGCAAGTAGTCAGGCACATTCAGCAAATTCAACGTATCGAACATACAACTATAAATGTAGGCTGTGACTAAACTAAACGACACTAACCTTGAAGGTTCGGGTTGTCACATTCCCCACCCGATAGTCCCACTTCTAACACCTCTAGCGCCCAAGAAAACATAGACTTAGAACAAATGGCCAACGCAAGACAGACCGTCCATCAACAAGCCACCCAAAATTTCACCGGTCTTGCTTCACCCATCACCGTTCCACCCATCGTTAGCGAAAACTCATGGCAGATTCCATCTTATGCCATGCAAGCCATCACCAATTCCATTCAGTTCCACGGCCGTGAGGACGAGGACGCCCCTGCCAATATAAACCGTTTCTCTCGTATCCTTGCTACTTTTAGCCTTCACGGAGCCCCAAACGATGCTACTTACTTACAACTCTTTCCCTTTTCACTAGCCGGCCGTGCGGCTACTTGGTTGGACTCTCAGCCAACCGGTACTTTTACCACATGGGCGGGCCTCTGTCAAGCTTTTCTGAACAAATACTTTCCACCCGCGAAGGCCTCACGTCTTCGCGATCAAATTCACTCATTCCGCATGGAGTCCGACAAGCCCTATTACCTTGCTTGGGAGCGTTTCCAAAACCTTTGTGCCCGTTGCTCCCAACATGGTCTTTCTGATTGGGCCCTTTGTGAAAAATTCTATAACGGTCTCACCCAAGAGACTCGTGATCGTTTTGACACTAATGCGGGGGGTCACATGATGGGTATTCTTACTGTTGCCGAGTATTTAGAACGTTTCGAGGCATTTGACTAATCTCAATCTCAGTCGCAAGCTGATCAGCGGTATCAAAGTGGTAATTCAAATACCACTACTAGTGCACCCGCCCGTGGGTTGAACCATGTCACTATGGACCCTAGTCTAGCCGCTGTATTAGAAAACGTGACTAGGGAGCTCAAGGAGATCAAGGCAAAGGTTGATAAGTGTGAGTTTTGCTGAGGGGGTCACGATACGAGTGCGTGTCCATTATTAGTTGGCGAGGAGCAAGTCGATTTCGTAGGAGGATGTTTAGGTAGAGGTAAACCTAGTGGGTTTGGTAATAATTTCAGTTCGGGTTGGCGTAATAACAATAACTTTATTGTGATAACTGTTATCCAACCGTCACGATTGTACCCATCCGGGCCCACCGGAAATCAGGGTGTGACACATTATCATTAGCCGATCGGTCCGTTAAATACCCGAGGGGTATTGTTGAGAATTTGTTGGTTAAGGTCGATAAGTTTGTTTTTCCCGCCGATTTAGTCATTCTCGATATGGAAGCGGATGAGAGAGTTCCCATTATACTTGGTCGTCCATTCTTGCGTACTGCTAAAGCCTTCATAGATGTTTACGATGGTAAGATTACACTTAGGGTCGGTGAGGAGAGAGTCACCTTTGAGATAGATCGTTCCATGAACCACCCGAGTGGTTCCGATGACTATAGTGGTCCTTGCCAGTCCGTTTATTTCTTGAACTCCTTCATCTCATGTCTTGACCATTGTTTAGAGTATATTAGTGGTGCCGACTTAGTAGGAGGAGAGCATATAGAGAAGGAGTCGTTAAGGGTAGATGAAGTAGAAGTTGAGGGAATTCCTTTGATTCCCGAAGTATTAGCCGTGAGTGATGACACCACCCAACCCCCACCCTTAGAGCTTAAAGTCCTTCCATCTCATTTAGAATATGCTTTTCTAGGGGAGGGTTCCGAGCTACCCGTTATCATCTCATCACAGTTGGAGGAAGGAGAGAAGTTGAGGTTGTTGGAGGTGTTGAAGGCTAACAAAGAGGCCATTGCTTGGAGGTGGTCCATCATTAAGGGCATAAGCTCTTCCTATTGCACCCACCGGATACTCATGGAGAATGATTTCAGATCCCCATCACCCCGGAGGATCAGGATAAGACCACTTTCACATGCCCCTATGGCACCTATGCGTACCGACGCATGCCATTTGGGTTCTGCAACGCTCCAGCTACCTTTCAGCGGTGCATGGTTGCCATATTTCAGGATATGATTGAGAGCTCCATGGAGGTTTTCATGGACAATTTTTCGGTATATGGTAACTCCTTTGATGAGTGTTTGAAGAATCTCGAGAAGATGTTGAAGAGGTGCGTCGAGACGAAGGTAATGTTAAATTGGGAGAAGTGTCACTTCATGGTGACGGAAGGTATTGTTTTAGGCCATAAGATCTCGAGGGATGGTATAGAGGTAGATCGTGCGAAAATAGATACCATTAGTAGGTTACCTCCACCCACTAGTGTTAAGTCGATCCGGAGTTTTCTAGGGCATGTGGGGTTCTATAGACGTTTCATTAGGGATTTCTCTAAAATAACTCGCCCCATGACCCGTCTTTTGGAGAAAGATGTTCCATTCATCTTTTACGCGGGGTGTCTTAAAGCCTTCAACTTCTTGAAGGAACAGCTTGTGAGTGCACCTATTCTTATCTCGCCCGATTGGAGCTTACCGTTTGAGCTCATGTGCGATGCGAGTGACTATGCCGTTGGAGCGGTATTAGGACAAAGAAAGGATAAGCACTTCCACCCCATATACTACGCGAGCAAAATGCTAAATGATGCTCAAGAGAACTACACCACCACGGGGAAAGAACTCTTAGCCGTAGTATTTGCTTTCGACAAATTCCGCTCATACCTCGTTCTATCCAAGACAATAGTTTTCACCGATCATTCTGCATTGCGTTTCCTTTTTCAAAAGAAAGATGCCAAACCCCTACTTATAAGGTGGATTTTATTGCTTTCCGAGTTTGATATTGAGATTAGAGACAAGAGGGGGGCCGAAAACGTAGCGGCCGATCATCTATCACGTCTAGAGGACCCCAAGAGAGAAGAGATTCGTGAGGAGGAGATTAGAGATACGTTCCCTCACGAGTCGATCGAGTTTGTAGAGACCGAGAAGAAGGGATTGCCTTGGTTTTGTGACTTAGCAAATTATCTTTCTAGTGGCAATATTGTGAGAGGGATGACCACACAACAAAGGAGGAAGTTCCTTAGTGAGTCGAGGAAGTATGTGTGGGACGATCCGTTTCTTTTTAGAATAGGGGGAGATAGGATACTAAGGCGGTGCGTATCGAGAGAGGAAGGTTGGAACATCATTAAGCATGTGCATGAAGGCCTCACAGGAGGACATCATGGTGCATATGCCACCGCTCAAAAGGTGTTTGATTGTGGCTTTTATTGGCCTAGCGTACTTCGTGATGCCGTTGAGTTCGTGAAAACATGTGATGTGTGTCAACGAACCGGCAATATTTCAGCCAAAGATGAGATGCCTCAAAACCAGATCCAAGTGTTGGAGGTTTTTGATGTTTGGGGCATAGATTTCATGGGACCCTTTCCCGTCTCAAAAGGGAACCGTTACATACTTGTGGCGATTGACTACGTGTCTAAGTGGGTAGAGGCTCAAGCTCTTCCTACAAATGAAGCCCGAGTAGTATTGAGGTTCCTCAAGAAACTCTTTTCCTGATTCGGTACACCTAAAGCTTTAATTAGTGACCGTGGTACTCACTTTTGCAATGCATTAATGGAAAAATTGCTTGCACGCTACGGAGTCACTCATCGTTTGTCTACTGCATACCATCCACAGACGAGTGGTCAAGTGGAAAACGCAAATCGTGGTATCAAACACATCTTAGAGAAAACCTTACGTAAGAATAGGAAGGATTGGTCCGACAAGCTTGACGATGCATTGTGGGAGTTTCGAACCGCATACAAAACGCCTTTAGGAACCACACCATTTATGATCGTCTATGGAAAATCTTGTCATCTTCCCGTAGAGCTAGAGCACCGAGCACTTTGGGCATTGAAAACCGTTAACCTTGACATGACCAAAGCCGCTAGGAAGCGTTTCTTTCAAATCCATGAGCTTGAAGAGCTTAGGGATGCGGCTTATGCTCGATCGTTGGGAATTAAGGAGAAGACGAAAGCTTCACATGATAGGAAATTAAGAAAGGCCAAAGTGTTTAGTAAAGGTGATAAAGTGCTTCTCTACAACTCAAGATTGAAATTGTTTGCGGGGAAGTTAAAGTTGAAATGATCGGAACCGTATATGGTTCATTACGTGTTTCCGTACGGAGCGGTGGAGATTATGGATGAGTCGGATGTCCAAAGTTGGAAGGTGAATGGTCACCGTTTGAAGCACTACATTGGAGGAGCAATAGACAAGAACGAGATAGAGGAAACTCCTCTCGAAATTCCATCAAAAGCCGCCACTTAGTGTTTTGGGAAGGATTGGTAAGACTTGAAAAATTTTCCAAGGCATAAAACTGGAGTTTTTACGCAACCTTCTGTCCAAAAACGTCCGTCGCGTCGCGCCACAACAAAACTGACCCCCTGGTCGCGCTACGCGACCCCTAGGTCCACAAACTCATTCTGAACCAGGCCATGGCATCACGCAACCACAATTCTCATCCACTGGCACGCTACGCGACCCCTAAATTTGACCCCTGAGTCTGAACCGTGCCGTGGCGTTACGCCACAGCTTACATATTTCAACGTGGCGCGACGCGATCGCCTTAAAAATCGATTAAAAGCCATTTTTCTCACCTGTCACCCCCAAACGACACCAAACCCCTTTCCCAAAACCCTTATCGCCGAACCCACCTTAAACCACCATATCTCCACCAATACTCAGCCATTTTCCACCATCTTTACACCCCTGTGATCGGATTTCGAAGCCGAACAACACCCACCAAAAATTTTAAGTATAAAAGGTATAGATAAAATATATGAAAGTATAAAAATCTTTAATTAAAACACGAACATACGAACATAAACGAACGCAAATGAACGAATGTGCACGAACACCTTACCGAACGTTCACGAACACAATTGAACGAACGAGACCTTTGTTCATGTTCGTTCATTTAACTAATCGAACGGAATTTCTTGTTCATGTTCGTTCGTTTATTAAACGAACGAACATAAACGAACTTCCCGTCGAACGGTTCACGAACTGTTCGCTGAACGTTCAGTTCGTTTACAGCCCTAATTTTAACCAATTATCTGCCGTATCGCTCCGGTTCGGGACTCACCATTAACGAAAATTTCAAAGTTTTTCTTGCAAAATTCAAACAACGGCAAGACTCTTACCAAACCGTTCCCTTAACCCCCGACCAGGTAGCCAACATACCTCCATATAGACCGTGGAGATATGAATGGTGAAAATCTTTTATTTTATATAGACAGTAAAATAATGCCAAGACACCACAGACAAACGATAAGGAAGAATCACCTTCAACATAAGCAACTAGTTATTAAAGTCATTAATACAAAACCAAGTAAAAAGTGCGAAAAGATTAGAAATAAAAAGTATTACACTAGACACTTGTCTTCACCAAGTGATGTAAGAGACTTAGGCAAACATGGCCTTGATTGTCAAGAACTCTTACGATTAATCTTGGATCCCGAGACGACTCACACACTCTATGATGGACAATGGACGATGGTGGTGGATGATGGTGTTATGGTGGTGGTGGGTGGTGGGTGAAGTGTGAGAGAGGTGGTGTGCCAAGGGATGGTTTGAGCTTGAGCCAAGCACTCCTATTTATAGGCTGAACAGAAGCTCGGGCACGGCCCCGTGTCCAGTGGGCACGACCCCGTGTCCACATCCTTCTCTTTCTTCATTTATTGCAGTTTGTCTTTATTAGTTGACCACGCCCCCGTGTCCGCTGAGCACGACCCCGTGTGCAGAAGAATCTTTGTACTATGAAGATTTACCTGGATTGTGCGAATCTTATAGTTGACCACGGCCCCGTGCCCACTGAGCACGGCCCCGTGGTGGGCAATAGAAGCTTCTACCACTTTGTCTTTTCTGCTGACACTTGGGTACACCCCCGTGCTGGCTGAGCACGGGGCGTGTTCAGTCTTCTGTCTTCTTGTTTTGCTTGGGAAGATGCTGTCGTGGGGTCGGGCATGTCACGTTTGTTCCTTTTCTTGTATTTATGTTAGATTTTGCTGTCTTTTTGCTTCTTTTGTTAATTTGAGCTCATTTAATCCTGAAAATACAAAAGGAAGACAAAAGCACACTTTTTCCAACATTAGTACTAAAAAGGGTTAGTTTTATGCCACAATTGATGTAATTTATATGTTGCATTTTGCACACATCAAATACCCCCACACTTGAATCTTTGCTTGTCCTCAAGCAAAACTCTTTATAATGTGGCTTTACACTCCCAAATGGAATGGGTAGAAGAGAAAGTTTTTAGGCTTGTCATAGAGTGTCGGGATTTCCAAGATTTTTTATTAAGTTTTATTTTTATTTATTTACAATCCTATTCGTCATGATTTATTTAAAACTTTTCATAAGATAAATTACTTATTAGGGCATAACATGCCTTTTTAAAATTTTATTTATATACAAGTTCACATACCTCACGGGGGATCACTCAACACTCGGCCGAAGATGTATTTTAGTGAATCACTCGAGAGCGGCATGGAACTTACTCCTACCATAGGCTTGCCAAGCAATCAATCCTCCTCCTTTTTAACTATATACCTTTGTAAATATCAAGAGGACTTTTTGGGTGAAGGGTTAGGCTTGGGTTAAAGGTAGGTGGTTGGGTTAGTGGTTAGTGGTTAGTAGAAAGGGCGAAAAGCGTAAAAAGCATCGGTTTTCGTAAGACTTTCTATTTTTCAACTTTTTATTTTGATGAAGCTATTTTTCAAACAAAGTTATTTTTGATAAACTTGCTTGTTTATTTGTTTTTGCTTCATCATCAACACTTTTTTTTTTGAAAAGTCATACGAAAAACCGAGCTAGTTACTAAAACAAAGGGTTAAAAATGAAAAAGGTTTTGGTGGGTGAAAGGGTGTTTGGTTTGGGTTATGAATTGAAAAGGTTTAGGCTCAAAGAGGCTAACTAGGAGGATTTTTGGTAGGTGGTAAAAAAAAAAGAAAAATAATGGTGTAGAAATAAAAAGTTAGTCCTAATGCTTCCATCATTTACTTACTCGGGTTTAAGTTGGTAAGGACCGGGAATGTATCGTCGTGGCAAGTTCTAGAGTTGTAAGAACCAAGCGGCTATTCACACAAGAAACGAAAAATGAGCATTTAGTTTAAAGATATGTATTTGTATGCTCAATAAAGGCTCAAAACTCACTTTTGTGGGAATGGGTTTTTATGTGATCAAGTATATATAATTAAATTTTAACTAAGCTTGTTATGCCTTTTCATAATTTTCTTATGTTGGTTCTTTTTATCACGACGTTATCGGTTGTAAATTTGTAAAAATATAACATTTTTAGAATTTTGAAATTCCCAAGTTAAACCTAGACAAGTAAAAAAAATTGAAAATCTTTGAAAAAAATTTTGGGGTGATTAGCGGTTCCAATAGAGTTTTGTGTAAGGCTTGTATTTAGGACTTGCAAGATTCAAGGTTTTAGTATCCCCCCCACACTTAAATTACACATTGTCCTCAATGTGTCCCAAAAATAAGTTTTTAGGTTGATTGAATGTGTAAAAGGTGTGATTTAAGCAAAAATTTTGTGTTACTGGGCGCTGAACACGGCCCCGTGTTCAAGTGCCAGTAACAAAATTAAATCAAAAGAAACAGAAGCCTGGACACGGGGGCGTGTTGGGTGAACACGGCCCATGCCCATTTACCTGAACTGGGTCTTTTTCTGCAGACTGTGCAGCACGGGGCCGTGTTGGGGGGACACGGCCCGTGCCGAACTTACTGTAAACGAAGAAAATTGTCGGATGGCCCTGTTTTCCTGCATGGGGTGCTGGTTCAAGTTTTCCCTTGTATCCTTTGCCATCTCAAGTGTGTTTTATTTATTTCAACACCATCCAAACACCAAATTAACTAAAACCATCATTCATTAAGTCATAGAGAGAATTACATAATAGTCCTAAAATTATGAAAAATAAAGCAGAAAATAAAAGTTAAAAATCCTAAATTAGATAGGTCAAGTGATACGTAAAATCATTCCTAGGAGCTCTACTTCTACAATAAGAACCAAAATTCCGGAAATAGTTTTTCGGTTTCTAAAAGTCTTGTAGAACTCCAAGCCGAGCGGTGTCCCTTAGATGTTGCTAGAGCCATTCTTCTATCTCCCTCGGGAGAAGGGAGGCGGCTTCATGTTCCTCAACATCTTGTGGAGGGGGAGCGACACCAATCGGAATCCCTTGTAGTATGTCTCGAGGGGGCTCCGGATGTAAGGCGTACCATTCGGCCGGAATGATGACTTCCGGTACCACATTCCATGCCCTTTGTGTGATAATCGGCACCAAAGGAGGAGAGGCGAGAATGTTCAACCTTTGGTGCAAAAGGTTGACTTCCCGGAGACATCCTTCTAGTCCCACTGTTAAATGATTAATACGGTCAACCAATGCCTCTTCCACACTTGTCACTTCATCAAGGGCCTCTCTTAAGGCGTAAACATAGTTTACAAGAGAGTCTTCAACCGTTGATGATCTTCTCCCCTGCCGGTTGTTTCTGGAATGCGACGAGGAGTTTCCGCTTGTTCTGCTTGCCATTCTGAGAAAACAAACCGAAAAGAGTTCAATTCTCTTGGACCAGTACCTTGGACACGGCCCCGTGTTCGACGAACACGGCCCCGTGTTCAGATATCTGCAAGATTTAGGAACAAGGAATCTTGGGGCTTTAAATTGTTTCGTGATTTTTAAAGCATTTTTGAACAGAAACAACTTAAAACATTGTTATAGAACTTATTATTAACAAGATTCCATGTACAAAAATCTAACAAACATCTCAACAAAGCTTGAAATTATGGAAGTTTCAAGCTTTAATGGAGGTATAAGGAAAGAAAAATTGAAGAAGATGATAGTGGATAAAAGAGGAAAGGACAAGAAGATAGTTGAGAAACTTCTTTTAGAAAATACCTAGGATGGTATGTGAGAATATTCCCCAAATCTCTGTCCCTGGAATGGTTCAAATGTGCAGGATTCTTGGCTGCATTTATAGAAAACGAAAGTACGTTGCGCACGGCCCCGTGTCGGCTGGACACGGCCCCGTGTGCAGAGGGAATCCTGACACATTTTTGTCCGTATTCTGATAAAATCAGAAGGGAATCTTTAGGTGGACACGGGGGCGTGCTGACCTGGACACGGCCCCGTGTCTAGAAGATGTCTTAAGGAATTCGTCTATTTTCAAGGAACTTTTCCGGATCGGGTGGTTCCTTACTGGATGGAACAACTCCAAAGTGCCTAAGATACCTTAATTGTTCTAGATTAAGACGAGAACGCAAGAGGTTGTCGGTGAGGGTGATTCCTATGCTATATGTAGGTGGACAAGTCCAACCCTTTTCCGGGCTCTCGTTAAAGAAGGTGTATGTCGAATCGCTCAGGTCTATGTATGCATCGAACGAAGTCGATGGGGAGTCCTTCACGGCATAATCGACACAGGGACGACTATCGCTCAAGTCCTCACTAGAGTTAGAAGTATCATCGGAAACAACGAAGTTGTTTGAATGCGAGCCCAACCCTTCTTCTTGGTTATCGTCTTGGGATAGATTATTGAAATCTTTCCTAAGTTCTTTTAACCAATCAAGAATTAGATCTTCTAATTGAAATAATTCATCGAGAAGCATTTCTCCTAGAAAATCCGGTTGGGAGTATTCGAGGGAGAGATAGGGATTATTTTTACTTTCGCCCCTCTTAAGGATACAAGGGAACGATGGGTCTATATAGTGGGGCTTATAATTTAGAAAATAACATTCTAATTCCTTATGGGTACCACCACATAATTGACACCACGTACCATAAGAGTGCCGAAAGTAAAAAGTATCAGTATCACTCATGTTTGTGTCAGAAATTACCAACCGTCGGGATCTTACGGTTCTGTTTTCAGTAACTGAATCTTGGGCACGGGGGCGTGTTGAGTGGGCACGGCCCCGTGTTCAGCTTACTGTCTGACTTAAAACAGGATTGCCAGTTCCAATGATTGGGCACGGGGCGTGTTCAGCGGGCACGGCCCGTGCTGAGTTCTGCAGAAGCTGAAAAACTAAGAAAAATCCTAAAAAAAAATGAAAAATAAGAAAAACGATTAGGCCGCTGATTCCTAACTTTCTTAAAATCCTTGTGTCCCCGGCAACGGCGCCAAGAACTTGATGCGTGTGAAGTGTTATATATATTAGGTGTATATTTTATGCCCTTTTTAACACTTTTTTTAGCCAAGTTTTAAATTTATAAAACACGATATTTACTAACACTAAACACACATATGGGCAAGTGCACCCATCGTGAGCGTTACTAGTGTTGGTAAGATACCGAGGTCGTCCGAGGACACAAGAGCTTTTAATACCGGTTTATCCTTAACGTCTAATCAAATCAAAAGTTTAGAAAAATGTTTTAAACTAAGAAAATAAAAACTAACTAAAATGCTGAAAAATAAAAATAAAAATAAAAACAGATAGACAATATGAATCACTTGGTTCCGACTCGTGTATAGTGTAACCTTTGATTATTTCCGCACTTTTGCACTATTTTAAGAGATTATCTTAGTTATTGTAGTAGGCCCCTCTTTTGGAGGTGACGTTACCCTCAACCCAGTAGTTTGAGTCAGCAAGGATACAATCCTAAAGGGTCAGATTATTGAAAGATAATTAATTAAGTTATTAATGCAAATTATGGTAGGCCCCTCTTTTGAATGTGACGTTACCCTCGACTAAGTAGTCTGAGTCAGCAAGGATACAGTCCTAAGTAGCCGGGTTATAGTATTAATAGTAGTTAACTTATGAGGGGATCAAAGAGTTTGGACCCCCGCCATCCAATACCGTTAAGCATTGAAGGAGGTCCTACTAAATTTGACCCAGGTCCCTTGCAGGATCTCTAAACGCTGAACAACGGCAAGACTCTTACCAAACCGTTCCCTTAACCCCCGACCAGGTAGCCAACATACCTCCATATAGACCGTGGAGATATGAATGGTGAAAATCTTTTATTTTATATAGATAGTAAAATAATGCCAAGACACCACGGACAAACGATAAGGAAGAATCACCTTCAACATAAGCAACTAGTTATTAAAGTCATTAATACAAAACCAAGTAAAAAGTGCGAAAAGATTAGAAATAAAAAGTATTACACTAGACACTTGTCTTCACCAAGTGATGTAAGAGACTTAGGCAAACATGGCCTTGATTGTCAAGAACTCTTACGATCAATCTTGGATCCCGAGACGACTCACACACTCTATGATGGACAATGGATGATGGTGGTGGATGATGGTGTTATGGTGGTGGTGGGTGGTGGGTGAAGTGTGAGAGAGGTGGTGTGCCAAGGGATGGTTTGAGCTTGAGCCAAGCACTCCTATTTATAGGCTGAACAGAAGCTCGGGCACGGCCCCGTGTCCAGTGGGCACGGCCCCGTGTCCACATCCTTCTCTTTCTTCATTTATTGCAGTTTGTCTTTATTAGTTGACCACGCCCCCGTGTCCGCTGAGCACGACCCCGTGTGCAGAAGAATCTTTGTACTATGAAGATTTGCCTGGATTGTGCGAATCTTATAGTTGACCATGGCCCCGTGCCCGCTGAGCACGGCCCCGTGGTGGGCAATAGAAGCTTCTACCACTTTGTCTTTTCTGCTGACACTTGGGCACGCCCCCGTGCTGGCTGAGCACGGGGCGTGTTCAGTCTTCTGTCTTCTTGTTTTGCTTGGGAAGATGCTGTCGTGGGGTCGGGCATGTCACGTTTGTTCCTTTTCTTGTATTTATGTTAGATTTTGCTGTCTTTTTGCTTCTTTTGTTAATTTGGGCTCATTTAATCCTGAAAATACAAAAAGAAGACAAAAGCACACTTTTTCCAACATTAGTACTAAAAAGGGTTAGTTTTATGCCACAATTGATGTAATTTATATGTTGCATTTTGCACACATCAGTATGCTTTTCACTAGCCGGCCGTGCGGCTACTTGGTTGGACTCTCAGCCAACCGATAATTTTACCACATGGGCGGGCCTCCGTCAAGCTTTTCTGAACAAATACTTTCCACCCGCGAAGGCCTCACGTCTTCGCGATCAAATTAACTCATTCCGCATGGAGCCCGACGAGCCCTATTACCTTGCTTGGGAGCGTTTCCAAAACCTTTGTGCTCGTTGCTCCCAACATGGTCTTTCTGATTGGGCCCTTTGTGAAAAATTCTATAACGGTCTCACCCAAGAGACTCGTGATCGTTTTGACACTAATGCGGGGGGGTCACATAATGGGTATTCTTACTGTTGCCGAGTGTTTAGAGCGTTTCGAGGCATTTGCCCAATCTCAATCTCAATCGCGAGCTGATCAGCGGTATCAAAGTGGTAATTCAAATACCACTACTAGTGCACCCGCCCGTGGGGTGAAACATGTCACTATGGACCCTAGTCTAGCCGCTGTATTAGAAAACGTGACTAGGGAGCTCAAGGAGATCAAGGCAAAGGTTGATAAGTGTGTGTTTTGCTGAGGGGTCACGATACGAGTGCGTGTCCATTGTTAGTTGGTGAGGAGCAAGTCGATTTCGTAGGAGGAGGTTTAGGTAGAGGTCAACCTAGTGGGTTTGGTAATAATTTCGGTTCAAGTTGGCGTAATAACAATAACTTTAATAATAATAATAAATTTCGGCCCAATGGTAACCCCCTGGTTTTCAATTAGCTCAAAATCCAAATAGGGGTCAAGGTTCATTTTTTGGTGGGGGTTCAAATGGGCAGTTTAATAAGGGGTTCAATGGACAGGTCAAAGAGGGGGGGGGGTTTAAATAATCAGGTTCAACCAGGTCAGGGTTCAAGTTATGATTTAGGGGGTAGTCTTGAGAGAATGGAGGGAATGATGAGCCAATTAGTTGTTAAAGACCAAACCACCCAAAAGATCCTTACCGAACACGACCTTATGCTTAAGAACCACCAAGCCTCTTTCTAAGATCTTCAAAAGGTCGTAGGTGACATGTCTAGGAAACTAGAAGAGAGATTACCCGATCAGTTTGTGGGTAACACCCTACCGAACCCTAATGCCCATGCCAAAGCCATTACCACTCGTAGTGGCAAAACCGTAGGGAACCCGAGAATTGAGGAGAGAGTAGAAGAAGAGGATGAGGAGATTGTAGACGAAGAAATTGAGATGGAGGCTCCCGGCAAAGTACAACCGAGGCTAAGCCCAGTAAGTACCGCACAGCCCGGTGAGCCTCAAGTTGAGAGGAAAGTAGAGAAAACACCCGTGGACGTTAGACCTTCTCCACTCATAGACCATTCGCGTATCCCGTTTCCTTCACGTCTTAGGAACCAAAAATACTCAAGGGAATATGGGCAATACTTAGACATCTTCAAGCAATTGAAGAGTAATCTACCTTTTATCGAAGCACTCCAATCTATGCCCAAAGTACGCGAAGTTCTTGAAGGACCTTCTTAGGAACAAGGAGAAGTTGGGGGAGTTGTCGAATGTTCCATTGAATGGAGGGTGCTCAGCAGTTGTTCTAAATAAGCTTCCCGAAAAGCTTACCAATCCCGGTATTTTTACTATTCCATGTCTATTCGGTAGTAATACCAATACTCGAGCCTTACCCGACATAGGTGCTAGCATCAATTTGATGCCCTTTTCTCTCTACGAGAAGCTAGACCTAGGCGAGCTATCACCTACCCGTATGAAATTATCATTAGCCGACCGGTCCGTTAAATACCCGAGGGGTATTGTTAAGAATTTGTTGGTTAAGGTCGACAAGTTTGTTTTTCCCGCCGATTTCATCATTCTCGATATGGAAGCGGATGAGAGAGTTCCCATTATACTTGGTCGTCCATTCTTGCACACCGCTAAAGCCCTCATAGATGTTTACGATGGTAAGATTACACTTAGGGTCGGTGAGGAGAGAGTCACCTTTGAGATAGATCGTTCCATGAACCACCCGAGTGGTTTCGATGACTATAGTGGTCCTTGCCACTCCGTTTATTTCTTGAACTCCTTCATCTCATGTGTTGACCATTGTTTAGAGTATTTTAGTGGCGCCGACTTAGTAGGAGGAGAGCATATAGAGAAGGAGTCATTGAGGGTAGATGAAGTAGAAGTTGAGGGAATTCCTTTGATTCCCGAAGTATTAGCCGTGAGTGATGACACCACCCAACCCCCACCCTTAGAGCTTAAAGTCCTTCCATCTCATTTAGAATATGCTTTTCTAGGGGAGGGTTCTGAGCTACCCGTTATCATCTCATCACAGTTGGAGGAAGGAGAGAAGTTGAGGTTGTTGGAGGTGTTGAAGGATAACAAAGAGGCCATTGCTTGGAGGTGGTCCGTCATTAAGGGCATGAGCCCTTCCTATTGCACCCACTGGATACTCATGGAGGATGATTTCAAACCGGTGGTGCAACCCCAAAGGCGGCTCAACCCCAATATGCAAGATGTAGTGAAGAAGGAGGTTCTTAAACTCCTAGATGCCGGGATGATATATCCCATCTCTGATTCGCCTTGGGTTAGTCCTACTCAGGTTGTCCCTAAGAAGGGAGGGATGACTGTTGTCATGAATGCAAAGAATGATCTTATCCCTTCTCGTGCGGTTACGGGATGGCACGTGTGCATCGACTACCGAAAGTTGAATGATGCCACACGAAAAGACCACTTCCCATTGCCCTTTATCAATCAAATGTTGGAGCGTCTCGCGGGTCAACAATTCTATTGTTTTCTTGACGGGTTTTCCAGGTACTTCCAGATCCCCATCGCCCCAGAGAATCAGGACAAGACCACTTTCACATGCCCCTATGGCACCTATGCGTACCGACACATGCCATTTGGGTTGTGCAATGCTCCAGCTACCTTTCAGTGGTGCATGGTTACCATATTTCAGGATATGATTGAGAGCTCCATGGAGGTTTTCATGGACAATTTTTCGGTATATGGTAACTCCTTTGATGAGTGTTTGAAGAATCTCGAGAAGATGTTGAAGAGGTGCGTCGAGACGAAGCTAATGTTAAATTGGGAGAAGTGTCACTTCATGGTGACGGAAGGTATTGTTTTAGGCCATAAGATCTCAAGGGATGGTATAGAGGTAGATCGTGCGAAAATAAATACCATTAGTAGGTTACCTCCACCCACCAGTGCTAAGTGGATCCGGAGTTTTCTAGGGCATGCGGGGTTCTATAGACGTTTCATTAGGGATTTCTCTAAAATAACTCGCCCCATGACCCGTCTTTTGGAGAAAGATGTTCCATTCGTCTTTGACGAGGAGTGTCTTAAAGCCTTCAATTTCTTGAAGGAACAGCTTGTGAGTGCACCTATTCTTATCTCGCCCGATTGGAGCTTGTCGTTTGAGCTCATGTGCGATGCGAGTGACTATGCTGTAACAACTCTCACCAAAACTATTATTTATTTTTATATTTTGGCCAATAGGAAACCCTAATCAAGACACCCAAGTGATCCTGCATAAACCCTAAAATTTTCAGAATAATCGGAATCAGGATCAGGGCCCCTAAAACTCGGGGGGGGGGGGGGGGTGTAAACCCTAGTTTATATTATCTTGACAGTTTTACGTGTAATTCGAAATTTAGCAAGCGACCAACTCACCTGAGCTACTGGGACACGGGGCTACCCTATGCTAGGGTGGCACCCCTCGCGCCACGCGACAGCCCTTCGCGCCACGCGAGGGGGCTGTTTTTCAGGTATAAATATAGGGGAGTGGCACTTGACATTTCGCATTAGTTCGACGTTAAAACTCATAACGTACACTGAGATATTGTAGAAACAGTCCAAAAACACACACGATCACGAAACGCTGCCGCTATAACAGGGTAATAACTCGATCGCTATTACGATTCAATGTCCGATCGATTTAAACTATCCAATGGATGTTTAAGTGCTGCCCACATTAGGGTTATGCTTTGTCATTC
The DNA here is from genome assembly GCA_030545235.1 of Helianthus tuberosus. NCBI lineage: Eukaryota > Viridiplantae > Streptophyta > Magnoliopsida > Asterales > Asteraceae > Helianthus > Helianthus tuberosus. The sequence continues at coordinate 144,216,893 of CM060400.1, forward strand.
ATCGTGAATTCGATGGATGTTTAAGTATCGCACTTTGTCATTCGTTGTGAGGGTTTAATCTCGTGAGTTATCGTAAATGTTGTATTAGTTACTGACCTAGTTTGTGTGCATGTTATTTAAATTTAGGTTACAAGGCTAATCAGTAGCTTAAACCCTGCCCATATAAATCTACAATGTGAGTCATTCTCTTTTTATCAAAAGCATTTTACAATATTCCATTTTCAAATGTTATAATTACAGGGAGTAAGTCGTGGTTATCTTAATCACTGGCTAGTGGGGTATTGTGCACATTACTAATTTCTCACGGGTTAGGCTAATAAATCCTAACAGTGATAATCATCACTAATTGGGTGACAGGACCCAATAGTGGTATGACCATCGTCACGCAGTGTGACACGGCGCCAGATAAAAATAAGATAGAAGCCATTGTAATCGCCCTTATGCTGTAATTTATAACTATGTGCCATTTTATCCCAATTGAGTGACTCGCCAGCATATCCCCGCTGATAAAATATTTTTAAAACATGTTTCAGGCGACCTGCTATAAATCAAGGAAACGTGCTACGGAGCACTAACTTGAAGAGGTGGCTCAGTTAAAATGAATAAACATGTTTTAAATAAATCAGGGAATTTCCTAGTTAAATTCCTCTATTGTAAATTACGGGGTTTATCCCTAATTATGGAATAAAATAATTGGGCATTTTGAGTTTTTAAAAGATCCTGTTAAAAATCTTCCGCTGTCGCATCATCGATACCACGGGTTCCTGTCCAGCGGCTTCTGACCGGGTCAAACCGGGGCTGGGGCCGTGAGAGGAAAAAGTGGTATCAGAGCCACTGATCAAGCTACTGATTTAAAGCCTATTAAGTATTTAAAAATACTTAATTTTCCTAATTGCCATTCTGTGATTATGTGATTTCTATTTGACTATTTGTTATTTTCCAGTATGGGTAAACAAAGACTTTAGGACATCTATCATAAATTAGATAGTTCACCAAAAGAAAAGGGAAGTTCATCCCAAACAAATTCCTCAAGATACTCAGCAGATACTGAGGAGGGAATATTTGTTCGTAAGGCACATTATGAGGAACCACTTACCCCTAATAAAAGAAGCTGGATTCTTAGAAAAAGTCAAGAGAAAATAAAGAAGTCACACCCAAAACTGATGAGTAGTGAGAAAACCCAAGAAATAAGCAAACCACCTTGGGAAGATAAATTAGATGAAAAATGGGCGAATCTCTACATGTTAGCTACTGTAGCAGTAAATGATAATTTATAAGTTAAAATCACAAAACCAGTCTTAGCACTTGCAACACTTACAAGTTAGAAACTTTAAACCATTAAATAAACCGCTAGTATAATTCGAAGGTTTAAATGTAATAAATATCTAGCGTTAAGTTGTTTTAAATAAATTTTAAGTTTTCTGTGATTTTGTGATTTACAAAATTTTAACTTAGAATTTTTGTGTGTTTCTTCATAAATGCTAAACAGCATGAATGAATTATCTAAAGCCCTAGAGAATTTCAATCTCTACCCTGTAAAAATAGAAGTTTCCAAAGATTTTACTGGTTACTTGGCTGATGTGGAACAACCTATGGAATTTCAAGCTCCACCTCTGGAGAAAGCAAAACCTAAGAAAAGAAGAAGATTTGTGGGTTGGAGGCGTGTACGCAGAAGGAAACCCGCAACTAGGAGAATTCCCAAAATAGAGAATCCTATGGATAAAGGAAAAGGGATTGAGATCAAGGAAAATTCAATGCAAGCAGGGATGGAAATTGGAGAAAGCTCTAAGCAAACCAAGGAAATGACGTTGCAGGAAGAGTTAGATTTCATATTGGCAAGCTGTGAAACTATTAAACCTGTCAGCGAAAATGTTTTTACTTATCCTGTTGAAACCCAACTACCAATAAACCTGGAACCAGCTATCCCAGAACCTATAATTCACACTCAACCTCAAATGGACGAATGGTGGACTAACGATTGGGAGTTTCAAAACCTTCTAAATAATCCTTATACCTTTTCCCCTCAGTTCGACCCAGAACCTGCACCAAATCCACCAATGAGTAATGAAAACTTAGCTGAACTCCGCCATTTCGGCGAGGAGTTGATGGATGCAGGGAATAGGATCCGGGAGATAGGAGGACAAATCTCCTGGAAATACGATGAGAGGGAACATCGCTTTTAAAATGCTAGTTGACAAGGAAGAAGTGGGGTTGTGAATCTGTGTTTGTATAATAATAATAATAAGTAATAAAAATCAGTATGTGTAATAATCTAAAAATAAAACGGTTGTAAGATAACAGTGTGTACTGATGCATTATATAATATATAAAAATAGAAGTCGAGAAATTGACAATTTTGAAAATATATTTGTTTATGTGATTATGTACGATTATTTGTTATATTTGGTTGTTTCTTATTTTATACTAATTATTTATATATAAATTAATTACCAGATGGCAAACGTTGGTAATGAACCAGTTAATGAAGTAAATCAATCTGAGCAAAATCAGGAAGAGCAATTGCTGAATAGGCAAGATATCGAGGATATCGTTGCTCAAGGAATAGCCAATGCTATTCCAGCAATACTTGCTGCTGCTCGAATTCCAGTTGAACCTCAAATTATTCCTAGCAAACGTACGCATGAGGACAACTTTAGTAATAGTATAAACGGAGGCGGTAACAATAACGATAATGATCTGCAAGCCCCGATTCTCAAGAGAATGAAAGCTGCAACGCCTGGTTGCACTTACAAAGAATTTCTTGCCTGTAAACCAGCTGAGTTTGCAGGTAACGAAGGGGCTACTGCAGCACTGCGTTGGTTAGAGAAAACCGAGGCAGTAATTACCATAAGTAAATGTGCTGAAGAAGACAAGGTCATGTATGCATCACATCTTTTTAAAGAAGGAGCTTTAGAATGGTGGAACACGGTGTTACAAGCCAAAGGAAGGAAGGTGGCATATGCTATGAACTGGGAAGAATTTAAGAATCTTGTAGAAAGAAAATTCTGTCCCGAGTATGAAAAGGAACAAATGATAAATAAGTTCCTAACCCACCGGATGGTGGATGTAGACTGTCGAGGGTATACTTCGACATTCTTCGAGTATACGAGAGTAGTACCAACTCTGGCTTCGCCAGAACCAGTACTTATTTCCCGTTATATTTGGGGATTGATTGACGAAATCCGTAATATCGTCAAAGCTGCAAAACCCCGCACGATTGATGATGCGGTAGATTTAGCCAATACTTTGACTGATGAACTGGTACGGACGCGAGAAGAAAATAGAAAGAAGGAAGTGGCCCAAAAGATTACCCAAGGATTCCGTATGGGTAATCGTAACAATTTCAAAAGAAGGGGGACTGGACAATCTTCTACTAGTCCATTTTGCAATTCTTGTAAAAGAAAGCATTTTGGAAGATGCAAAATATATTGCAATTTCTGCAAAATTCCAGGGCATCAAGAGGAAGATTGCAGGAAGAAGAGATCCATAGTCTGCTACAACTGTAGAGAAGCTGGACATATTAGGCCAGACTGCCCTAAATTGGTTAAACCAGCTGACAACAAAGCTAAACCTACAGAAGGAACTAACAAAAAGAACGTAAGAGCCTTCCAACTGACTACTCAGGAAGCAGAGCTAATCCCGGATGTGATAGCTGGTACGTTCTTAGTTCACAACGTTTATGCAAAAGTATTATTTGACTCTAGTGCAAACCAAAGTTTTATAAATACTTCATTCTGCCAAGCACTTAATTTACCCTTAACCCAACTTAGGCATATTTTTACAGTCGAAACAGCAGACGGAAATTTTATTAAAATAGATAAGGTTTTGCAAGAAGGAAAGATAGAACTTTTAGGTCATAATTTTTCTACAAACCTGTTACCTATGAAATTAGCCGGATTCGATGTTGTGTTAGGAATGGATTGGTTAGTAGCCAACCATGCTCGAATTCTTTGTGATAAGAATTCTATAGAAATTCGGACACCCACCGGAGAAATAATCGTGGTTACAGGAGATAAGCCACAAAAACCCATGAAGTTCATTTCAGTAATGAAAATTGCTAGTTATGAACGAAAGCAAGGAATAGTGTATATGATTTCAGTAATCATTAACACTAAAGGTAAAGAACTTAAGGACATTCCAGTAGTATCAGAATACTCGGAAGTATTCCCAGAAGAACTACCTGGATTACCACCTGATAGGGAAGTAGAATTTAGAATTCATCTAATTCATGGAACTACACCGATAGCCAAAGCACCTTATCGGTTAGCACCCACCGAAATGCTAGAATTGAAAAAGCAGTTAGATGAATTACTAAGTAAAGGATTCATACAACCTAGCTCATCCCCTTGGGGAGCGCCAGTGTTGTTTGTGAAAAAGAAGGATGGTTCAATGCGAATGTGTATCGATTATAGGGAATTGAACAAGGTTACAATTAAAAATCGATACCCATTACCTAGAATTGATGATCTTTTTGATCAACTTCAGGGAGCTAGATATTTTTCTAAGATAGATTTACGCTCTGGATATCATCAGTTGAAGGTACAAGAAGAAGACATACCTAAGACTGCTTTCAGAACTAGGTATGGTCATTACGATTTTACAGTCATGCCCTTTGGATTAACAAATGCACCTGCAGCATTTATGGACATGATGAATAGAATCTGTAAACCGTACTTGGATAAATTTGTAATTGTTTTCATAGACGATATACTTATTTATTCCAAAAGTCAGGAGGAACATTGTGAGCACCTGCATGTACTCTTAACATTGTTAAGAAAGGAGAAGCTCTATGCCAAATTCTCGAAGTGTGAATTTTGGCTACAAGAAGTGCAATTCTTAGGACATATGGTGAATCTCGAAGGTATTCACGTAGATCCTGCTAAGATAGAAGTGATTACCAAATGGAAGGTTCCGCAATCAGCAATGGAGATTAGAAGTTTTATAGGTTTAGCTGGTTACTATAGACGGTTTATTAAGGATTTTTCCAAGATAGCTGTACCATTAACTAAGCTAACCTGTAAATCAGTTAAGTTTGAATGAGGACCTAAACAAGAAGAAGCCTTTAGGATATTAAAGCAAAAGTTAACCAATGCTCCAATTCTAGCCTTACCAGAAGGAACAGAAGATTTTGAAGTATATTGTGATGCTTCAAAGCTAGGATTAGGATGTGTGTTAATGCAACGCAAAAAGGTAATTGCATATGCATCAAGGCAATTGAAAAAGCACGAGGAAAACTATATGACTCATGATTTAGAGTTAGGAGCCATAATTTTTGCCCTTAAGATTTGGAGACATTATCTGTATGGAAGTAAGTTTACTGTCTATACGGATCACAAAAGTTTAAGGTATATATTTGGGCAAAAAGAATTAAATATGAGGCAAAGGAGATGGATGGAAATCCTAAGTGACTACGACTGTGATATTCAATATCACGAAGGAAAGGCAAATGTAGTTATAGATGCCTTAAGTCGTAAGTATCATGAGAAACAACGACGAGTTCGTGCTCTCAGATTAAATCTACAGTTAGATTTAATGGAGCAACTGAAGAATGTTCAGGAAACAGCAATCAAGGATGATGCTGAAGGAATGAAAGGAAGAATAAAGGAATTAGAGCAAGGAAGTGATGGAATTTGGAGATTCCATAAGAAACGGATTTGGGTACCTAAACAAGGAGAATTAAGGAATCAAATTCTAGAGGAAGCCCATAAATCTAGGTATACCATACATCCTGGTAACAATAAAATGTACCAAGATTTAAAGAATAATTTCTGGTGGATAGGAATGGAAAAGGACATAGCTAGATATGTTTCTAAGTGTCTTACTTGTTCACAAGTTAAGGCAGAACACCAGAAACCTTCAGGTCTACTACAACAATTAGAAATGACTGTATGGAAATGGGAACTCATAACAATGGACTTTGTTACTAAGTTACCCAAAACCAGAAAAGGTAATAACGCAATTTGGGTAATTGTAGATCGATTAACCAAATCAGCTCATTTTCTACCCATGAAAGAAACCTTTAGTATGGAAAGGTTGGCAAAGTTGTATGTAGATGAAGTAGTATCCTTACATGGAGTTCCACTCTCCATTGTATCGGATAGAGATAGTCGTTTCACTTCCCACTTCTGGACCAGTTTCCAGAAGGCAATGGGAACCCGACTAAATTTAAGCACTGCATATCATCCTCAAACAGATGGACAAAGTGAAAGGACAATCCAAACTCTGGAGGACATGCTTAGGGCATGTGTGATAGATTTTGGTGGAAATTGGGACAACCATCTACCTTTAATTGAATTCTCCTATAACAATAGTTATCATTCAAGTATCGAACCTGCCCCATTCGAAGCACTGTACGGATGAAAGTGCAGAACTCCAGTTTGTTGGGCAGAAATAGGAGAAAGTCAATTATCAGGTCCTGAAATAGTGCAAGAAACTACCGACAAGATTACTCAAATCAAGGAAAGATTAAAGACGGCTCGAGATCGCCAGAAAAGTTATGCCGATAATCGACGTAAGCCACTCGAATTTCAAGTTGGAGACAAGGTACTATTAAAAGTATCTCCTTGGAAAGGAGTAGTTCGGTTTGGTAAGAAAGGAAAGCTAAGTCCAAGATACGTAGGACCATTCCCAGTGATCCAACGTATAGGACCAGTTGCTTATCGTTTACAACTACCAGAGGAATTAGCTGGAGTACATGATGTATTTCATGTATCCAACCTCAAGAAATGTTTATCTGACGAATCTTTGGTAGTACCCCTTTAGGATATAGAGGTAAACGAAAAGTTAAAATTTGTTGAGAAACCTCTTCAAATAGAAGACAGAAAGGTCAAGTTTCTCAAACACAAACGACTAATATTGGTCAAAGTCAAATGGGATTCAAGGAGAGGACCCGAGTACACTTGGGAGCTAGAATCAGAAATGAAGCGAAAGTATCCTCACTTATTTCAATGAATCTCGAGGACGTGATTTTTATTAAGGTGGGGAGGATGTAACAACTCTCACCAAAACTATTATTTATTTTTATATTTTGGCCAATAGGAAACCCTAATCAAGACACCCAAGTGATACTGCATAAACCCTAAAATTTTCAGAATAATCAGAATCAGGATCAGGGCCCTAAAACTCAGGGGGGGTAAACCCTAGTTGATATTATCTTGACAGTTTTACGTGTAATTTGAAATTTAGCAAGCGACCAACTCACCTGAGCTACTGGGACACGGGGCTACCCTATGCTAGGGTGGCACCCCTTGCGCCACGCGAGGGGGCTGTTTTTCAGGTATAAATATAGGGGAGTGGCACATGACATTTCGCATTAGTTCGACGTTAAAACTCATAACGTACACTGAGATATTGTAGAAACAGTCCAAAAACACACACGATCACGAAACGCTGCCGCTATAACAGGGTAATAACTCGATCGCTATTACGATTCAATGTCCGATCGATTTAAACTATCCAATGGATGTTTAAGTGCTGCCCACATTAGGGTTATGCTTTGTCATTCATCGTGAATTCGATGGATGTTTAAGTATCGCACTTTGTCATTCGTTGTGAGGGTTTAATCTCGTGAGTTATCGTAAATGCTGTATTAGTTACTGACCTAGTTTGTGTGCATGTTATTTAAATTTAGGTTACAAGGCTAATCAGTAGCTTAAACTCTGCCCATATAAATCTGCAATGTGAGTCATTCTCTTTTTATCAAAAGCATTTTACAATACTCCATTTTCAAATGTTATAATTACAAGGAGTAAGTCGTGGTTATCTTAATCACTGGCTAGTGGGGTATTGTGCACATTACTAATTTCTCACGGGTTAGGCTAATAAATCCTAACAGTGATAATCATCACTAATTGGGTGACAGGACCCAATAGTGGTATGACCATCGTCATGCAGTGTGACACGGCGCCAGATAAATATAAGATAGAAGCCATTGTAATCGCCTTTATGCTGTAATTTATAACTATGTGTCATTTTATCCAAATTGAGTGACTCGCCAGCATTTCCCCGCTGATAAAATATTTTTAAAACATGTTTCAGGCGACCTGCTGTAAATCAAGGAAACGTGCTACGGAGCACTAACAAGCTTGAAGAGGTGGCTCAGTTAAAATGAATAAACATGTTTTAAATAAATCAGGGAATTTCCTAGTTAAATTCCTCTATTGTAAATTACGGGGTTTATCCCTAATTATGGAATAAAATAATTTGGCATTTTGAGTTTTTAAAAGATCCTGTTAAAAATCTTCCGCTGTCGCATCATCGATACCACGGGTTCCTGTCCAGCGGCTTCTGACCGGGTCAAACTGGGGCTGGGGCCGTGACATATGCCGTTGGAGTGGTATTAGGACAAAGAAAGGATAAGAACTTCCACCCCATATACTACGCGAGCAAAATGTTAATGATGCTCAAGAGAACTACACCACCACGGGGAAAGAACTCTTAGCCGTAGTATTTTCTTTCAAAAAATTCCGCTCATACCTCGTTCTATCCAAGACAATAGTTTTCACCAATCATTCTACGTTGCGTTTCCTTTTTCAAAAGAAATACGCCAAACCCCGACTTATAAGGTGGATTTTATTGCTTTCCGAGTTCGATATTGAGATTAGAGACAAGAGGGGGGCCGAAAACGTAGCGGCCGATCATCTATCACGTCTAGAGGACCCCAAGAGAGAAGAGATTCGTGAGGAGGAGATTAGAGATACGTTCCCTCACGAGTCGATCGAGTTTGTAGAGGCCGAGAAGGAGGGATTGCCTTGGTTTTGTGACTTGGCAAATTATCTTTCTAGTGGCAATATTGTGAGAGGGATGACCACACAACAAAGGAGGAAGTTCCTTAGTGAGTCGAGGAAGTATGTGTGGGGCGATCCGTTTCTTTTTAGAATAGGGGGAGATAGGATACCTAGGCGGTGCGTATCGAGAGAGGAAGGTTGGAACATCTTTAAGCATGTGCATGAAGGCCTCACGGGAGGACATCATGGTGCATATGCCACCGCTCAAAAGGTGTTTGATTGTGGCTTTTATTGGCCTAACGTACTTCGTGATGCCGTTGAGTTCGTGAAAACATGTGATGTGTGTCAACGAACCGGCAATATTTCAGCCAAAGATGAGATGCCTCAAAACCTGATCCAAGTGTTGGAGGTTTTTGATGTTTGGGGCATAGATTTAATGGGACCCTTTCCCGTCTCAAAAGGGAACCGTTACATACTTGTGGCGATTGACTACGTGTCTAAGTGGGTAGAGGCTCAAGCTCTTCCTATAAATGAAGCCCGAGTAGTATTGAGGTTCCTCAAGAAACTCTTTTCCCGATTCGGTACACCTAAAGCTTTAATTAGTGACCGTGGTACTCACTTTTGCAATGCATTGATGGAAAAATTGCTTGCACGCTACGGAGTCACTCCTCGTTTGTCTACCGCATACCATCCACAGACGAGTAGTCAAGTGGAAAATGCAAATCGTGGTATCAAAGGCATCTTAGAGAAAACCGAAGGTAATAATAGGAAGGATTGGTCCGACAAGCTTGACGACGCATTGTGGGCGTTTCGAACCGCATACAAAATGCCTTTAGGAACCACACCATTTATGATCGTCTATGGAAAAGCTTGTCATCTTCCCGTAGAGCTGAGCACCGAGCACTTTGGGCATTGAAAACCGTTAACCTTGACATGACCGAAGCCGCTAGGAAGCGTTTCTTTCAAATCCATGAGCTTGAAGAGCTTAGGGATGTGGCTTATGCTCGATCGTTGGGAATTAAGGAGAAGACGAAAGCTTCACATGATAGGAAATTAAGAAAGGCCAAAGAGTTAGTAAAGGTGATAAAGTGCTTCTCTACAACTCAAGATTGAAATTGTTTGCGGGGAAGTTGAAGTCGAAATGGTCGGGACCGTATATGGTTCATTACGTGTTTCCGTACGGACCGGTGGAGATTATGGATGAGTCGGATGGCCGAAGTTGGAAGGTGAATGGTCACCGTTTGAAGCACTACATTGGAGGAGCAATAGACAAGAACGAGATGGAGGAAACTCCTCTCGAAATTCCATCAAAAGCCGCCACTTAGTGTTTTGGGATGAAATCCCACGTGTAGAGTATGTACCGTTTGTAATTTCGTTAATTTTCGTATTTCTCGTAGTTTTTCGTGTCTTTGTTTTGTGTGTTTGAGTAATTTTGCAGGAATTATACCATCGAGGAGCTGAAATTGCGAAGAAAACTGCATTCCAGGTAAGTCCCAACACTTAGAAAAAAATTGGGATGGTTTTGGGAAGGATTGGTAAGACTTGAAAATTTTTCGAAGGCATAAAACTAGAGTTTTTACGCAACCTTCTGTCCAAAAACGTCCGTCGCGTCGCGCCACAACAAAACTGACCCCCTGGTCGCGCTACGCGACCCCTAAATTTGACCCCTCAGTCTGAACCGTGCCGTGGCGTTACGCCGCAGCTTACATATTTCAACTTGGCGCGACGCGACCCCCTTAAAAATCGATTAAAAGCCATTTTTCTCACCTGTCACCCCCAAACGACACCAAACCCCTTTCCCAAAACCCTTATCGCTGAACCCACCTTAAACCACCATATCTCCATCAATACTCAGCCATTTTCCACCATCTTTACACCCCTGTGATCGGATTTCGAAGCCGAACAACACCCACCAAAAATTTTAACCATTTATCCGCTGTATCGCTCCGGTTCGGGACTCACCATTAAGGAAAATTTCAAAGTTTTTCTTGAAAAATTCAAAAAACTCAGGTATGCTTTTCACTAGCCGGCCGTGCGGCTACTTGGTTGGACTCTCAGCCAACCGGTACTTTTACCACATGGGCGGGCCTCCGTCAAGCTTTTCTGAACAAATACTTTCCACCCGCGAAGGCCTCACGTCTTCGCTATCAAATTCACTCATTCCGTATGGAGCCCGACGAGTCCTATTACCTTGCTTGGGAGCGTTTCCAAAACCTTTGTGCTCGTTGCTCCCAACATGGTCTTTATGATTGGGCCCTTTGTGAAAAATTCTATAACGGTCTCACCCAAGAGACTCGTGATCATTTTGACACTAAAGCGGGGGGTCACATAATGGGTATTCTTACTGTTGCCGGGTGTTTAGAGCGTTTCGAGGCATTTTCCCAATCTCAATCTCAGTCGCGAGCTGATCAGCGGTATCAAAGTGGTAATTCAAATACCACTACTAGTGCACCCGCCCGTGGGGTGAACCATGTTACTATGGACCCTAGTCTAACCGCTGTATTAGAAAACGTGACTAGGGAGCTCATGGAGATCAAGGCAAAGGTTGATAAGTGTGAGTTTTGCCGAGTGGGTCACGATACGAGTGCGTGTCCTTTGTTAGTTGGTGAGGAGCAAGTCGATTTCATAGGAGGAGGTTTAGGTAGAGGTCAACCTAGTGGGTTTGGTAATAATTTCGGTTCGGGTTGGCGTAATAACAATAACTTTAATAATAATAATAAATTTCGGCCCAATGGTAACCCCCTGGTTTTCAATTAACTCAAAATCCAAATAGGGGTCAAGGTTCATTTTTTGGTGGGGGTTCAAATGGGCAGTTTAATAAGGGGTTCAATGGACAGGTCAAAGAGGGGGGTTCAAATAATCAGGTTCAACCTGGTCAGGGTTCAAGTTATGATTTAGGGGGTAGTCTTGAGAGAATGGAGGCAATGATGAGCCAATTAGTTGTTAAAGACCAAACCACCCAAAAGATCCTTACCGAACACGACCTTATGCTTAAGAACCACCAAGCCTCTTTCCAAGATCTTCAAAGGCTCGTAGGTGACATGTCTAGGAAACTAGAAGAGATATTACCCGGTCAGTTTGCGGGTAACACCCTACCGAACCCTAATGCCCATGCCAAAGCCATTACCACTCGTAGTGGCAAAACTGTAGGGAACCCGAGAGTTGAGGAGAGAGTAGAAGAAGAGGATGAGGAGATTGTAGACGAAGAAATTGAGATGGAGGATCCCGGCAAAGTGCAACCGAGGCTAAGCCCAGCAAGTACCGCACAGCTCGGTGAGCCTCAAGTTGAGAAGAAAGTAGAGAAAACACCCGTGGACGTTAGACCTTCTCCACTCATAGACTATTCGCGTATCTCGTTTCCTTCACGTCTTAGGAACCAAAAATACTCAAGGGAATACGGGCAATTCTTAGACATCTTCAAGCAATTGAAGATTAATATACCTTTTATCGAAGCACTCCAATCTATGCCCAAATACGCGAAGTTCTTGAAGGACCTTCTTAGGAACAAGGAGAAGTTGGGGGAGTTGTCGAATGTTCCATTGAATGGAGGGTGCTCAGCAGTTGTTCTAAATAAGCTTCCCGAAAAGCTTACCGATCCCGATATTTTTACTATTCCATGTCTATTCGGTAGTAATACCAATACTCGAGCCTTAGCCGACCTAGGTGCTAGCATCAATTTGATCCCCTTTTCTCTCTACGAGAAGCTAGACCTAGGCAAGCTATCACCTACCCATATGACATTATGTAACACCTCATAAAATCATGTCTAATAATGTGTTGACACGTGTCCCTAATCCTAGCTATGTCAATCATTGACTAGGAGGGACTATTATTGCCAAACAATGAAAACTTTGAATATGCAATGACTAAAGGTGTCAACATGCTTAAACTAAGCCTCTGAGTGACCTTATACGGTATTCGTATTATTTTAATAAGCCACTTGTTGGATAAATATTTGCAATATAATTCAAAAGTTATGCATCGAAGGGTTAAAAGCGTCAACATGTTAATTCTTACCTCTGAGTGACCTTTTAACGAATTCGGAACGTTATGATGTTTCATCACACTCTTGGGAATACCTATATTGGCCGTCTAGAGCTTTTATGCCGTTAAACGGTAATACGCACAAGTTTGCGTGTTGAAAGGGTTTAAAGTGTCAACATGTTTAAATTATACCTCTAAGTGACCTTTTGATGAACCCGGAGCGTAACGATGTTCGATTATACTTCCAAGAATACCTACAACCTAACTTGAAGGGCCAAAAGTGCTAAATATGAAAGTTATATCAAGTTAAAAGGTTAAGGGGCTAAATGTGTCAACATTTAAAATTGTTTTGCTGATCCGGGTGAGTGTCGCGGGCCGCGACCTCCCCCCCTGAATTTCTACGCGGGTCTTGAGGCCTTGAGCTGCAGCAGAATTATTTTTATTTTTTTTTTCTTTTGCTTGTTCTCCACACATACCACCCATACTCACATCAAATCAATTCTATAGGTGTTAATTGTTTTTAAAACATGGTTTTACACATGTAATGATCCTATAATTACTTGGAGAACACACATTACACTTGTCAAGATCTTGTTCTTCTCAAATTAGTATAAATAGGCCATGAGTCTTTCATTTTCACTTGCACCATTTCTTTCTATCCTTCTCTTCTGGAGACTCCTGATCATAAGGAAGCCTATTCTAGTTGAAAAGATTGCTAGGACCCTTTGTAAGTGTTCCTAGCCACTAGTTTATGTTTTATAGGCTTTTAAGCCAAAAGTCAAGCGTTGTCATAATAACGCTTAGACTTTTAGCTAGACCTTAAACGGTCAAGCCATTGTTCGCAACGAACATGGCTACGTGATCGTAATTAGGTAGGTGTTAATCCCTCAAAAGGGCACCTCCTAAGAATCACGTTTGCTAGGTTGATTGACGAGTCAAAGTAATATTAATTTAAAAAGTCAACGGGTCAGATTTTAAAATAATTGCGATCTGAGTTTAAGAGTGTTCTAAAATATGTTTTATCACTTAAACAAATTGGTAATAATTATTAGAACATGTGTAAACATGTTCGGCTCGTCAATTCCCGTTTTAGGGTCGGTTCGCAACCGAAAGTCGCGTAGTTTGACTTCTACGTTGACTTTTGGTTATAAACCGAATTAGACTAGTATGCTACTGATTTTAGGTTCCGTTATGATCGTAATATAATGTAGTATAATCCCATAAGGTTATATTACACGATCGGATTAGGAATCTGAGTTTATGCGCATGTTCCGTTATTATGCCATACTTTGACTAAAATGCCCTTTTGATTAAGAATAAGGTTTAAGACATAAATGAGCATGCAAGTGAGTTATGTACTGATAAGTAAACATGTTTAGAATATTTTGGTGCTTATAAACTGGTCATAAACTAAGTTTACGCATATGGTCGTAAACTAAGCTTTTAAAAGGACTAAAATACCCTTTTAAGTATAAAATGAGTTTTAAACATAATTTTAGTATAAAACTCATTACCTACTGATATGATATTATAATTAGGATTATTTGGGTTGCTAAGTCAGATTGTAAACTGAGTTTAACTTCAGTTTCGTATACAATGCCGATAAATGATGATAATGCCCTTATGGTACTTAAAATGTGTTTTAAGCATAATATTCAAACCAAACCTTTTACTTACTGATATGTTATGACAAATAAAATATTTTAATTATTCAAAGCTGGTCATTACATCAGATTTCATAAATCTTCGCATAAATCGTCATTTAACGACTTTAACGCCGTTTAGGCGTGTAGTATGGTTTTAAACCATATGTGTGAACCAAGACATGTTACCTACTGATTTTATAAACCATTTTTAAATGTATTTACAGTAGGTATAAGTTATGAACTCAGAATCCCAAATAATGTCTCAAAACTATGTGTGAAATGACCAAAATGCCCCTACGGTGCATAGTTTGGTCATAAAGCATAAACCCCACATGTATTTGATATCCTACTGATATGATATCATAATTTAAACATTTTTATAGAATGTTTATGACCATGACATCAGTTTACTTGCAAGCTCCTTTTATAAGTTGTAAAATTACCAAAATGCCCTTATTAGGCATAATTTGATTTTAAAACCTTAACGAGCATATAAGTTGATATCCTACTGATATTATAACTTGGTTAAAGTGTATTGGCATATGGAACTTGTTCATGACTCATCCGGTTACCAGTTATCGCTTATACGCGTATGGTGAGACTTACGTAACTAGTTTACATAAGTTTACCGAAAAGGGGTTTAACCTTATCGTTTTGATCTCAAAATCCAGAATGTACCTTGTTTACCCGTATTATACAAGTCCTAGTACTTGTTGGGTTTAAACCACATTCTATTCAGTATACGCTTAATCTAGCGAACCTATTCTTAAGTATCGGGTCATGTCTAAAGGAACTACCTTTGGCCCGTATAGATTCTAACAGATAATAAATCTGTTCATTCCAGACTATAGTACCCCCCAGATAATTGGACTTGGGTCAATATACTTAGACTTGCGGCTTTTTGCCAAATATAGTCTTATTGATTGGAAGCTAGCAAAAAGGTAAATACTCTTGACTTATTTTAGTGTAAACTTGGGATGGCAAATATGCCTCTTGGGACGGTTATTACACAAGTAAGTCGCCTATGATTGCGCAAAAGTGTATGAATACGGTTTTATTCCGTTTACTTGATAATTACTGTTATTGGGGGTTATTGATACCATGTCCGGACAACCCAATGGGTTAATCAAGCATATAATCTCATAACAAGAAAAATCCCAAGATATAATTAAAAGATCACCTACGGGTTATCTATATGTATAAAACTCTTTTCAACAAAAAACTATTTTTCCAAAGAGTCAGTTAATTGTATTTACCAGCTTTGGCTGACGTATTTTCAAAAGATTGAACAGCAGGTACCGAACCTTATTATAGGCTGGGATTACGAGTTGGCTAGAATGAAGGCTAAGGAATTTGCACTCCTGATGCTTAAGGCCTATGATGTCTAAAGCTCTGTTTATTTGGATCCTGCCTGTGGGCTTGTATCGAACGCTTGTAATACTTTTATACATTCAAGCTTTATTTTAATAATTTCAATCCAATACTTCCGCTGCATAATATTTTATTGTGATAACTGTTATCCAACCGTCACGATTGTACCCATTCGGGCCCACCGGAAATCGGGGTGTGACACATTATCATTAGCTGATCGGTCCGTTAAATACCCGAGGGGTATTGTTGAGAATTTGTTGGTTAAGGTCGACAAGTTTGTTTTTCCCGCCGATTTCGTCATTCTCGATATGGAAGCGGATGAGAGAATTCCCATTATACTTGGTCGTCCATTCTTGCGTACCGCTAAAGCCCTCATAGATGTTTACGATGGTAAGATTACAATTAGGGTCGGTGAGGAGAGGGTCACCTTTGAGATAGATCGTTCCATGAACCACCCGAGTGGTTCCGATGCCTATAGTGGTCCTTGCCACTCCATTTATTTCTTGAACTCCTTCATCTCATGTGTTGACCATTGTTTAGAGTATATTAGTGGTGCCGACTTAGTAGGAGGAGAGCATATAGAGAAGGAGTCGTTGAGGGTAGATGAAGTAGAAGTTGAGGGAATTCCTTTGATTCCTGAAGTATTAGCCGTGAGTGATGACACCACCTAACCCCCACCCTTAGAGCTTAAAGTCCTTCCATCTCATTTAGAATATGCTTTTCTAGGGGAGGGTTTCGAGCTACCCGTTATCATCTCATCACAGTTGGAGGAAGGAGAGAAGTTGAGGTTGTTGGAGGTGTTGAAGGCCAAGAAAGAGGCCATTGCTTGGAGGTTTTCCAATATTAAGGGCATAAGCCCTTCCTATTGCACCCACCGGATACTCATGGAGGATGATTTCAAACCGGTGGTGCAACCCCAAAGGTGGCTCAACCCCAATATGCAAGATGTAGTGAAGAAGGAGGTTCTTAAACTCGTAGATGCCGGGATGATATATCCCATCTCTGATTCGCCTTGGGTTAGTCCTACTCAGGTTGTCCCTAAGAAGGGAGGGATGACCGTTGTCATGAATGCAAAGAATGAGCTTATCCCTTCTCGTACGGTCATGGGATGGCGCGTGTGCATCGACTACCGAAACTTGAATGATGCCACCCGAAAAGACCACTTCCCATTGCCCTTTATTAATCAAATGTTGGAGCGTCTCGTGGGTAAACAATTCTATTGTTTTCTTGATGGGTTTTCCGGGTACTTCCAGATCCCCATCGCCCCAGAGGATCAGGATAAGACCACTTTCACATGCCCCTATGCCACCTATGCGTACCGACGCATGCCATTTGGGTTGTGCAATGCTCCAGCTACCTTTCAGCGGTGCATGGTTGCCATATTTCAGGATATGATTGAGAGCTCCATGGAGGTTTTCATGGACAATTTTTTGGTATATGGTAACTCCTTTGATGAGTGTTTGAAGAATCTCGAGAAGATGTTGAAGAGGTGCGTCGAGACGAAGGTAATGTTAAATTGGGAGAAGTGTCGCTTCATGGTGACGGAAGGTATTGTTTTAGGCCATAAGATCTCGAGGGATGGTATAGAGGTAGATCGTGTGAAAATAAATACCATTAGTAGGTTACCTCCACCCACTAGTGTTAAGTCGATCCGGAGTTTTCTAGGGCATGTGGGGTTTTATAGACGTTTTATTAGAGATTTCTCTAAAATAATATCACACCCCCAAAATCCACAAGCGGAGTATCACCGTTTAGAGGCGTGACATGACCAGGATCCAGCAACCAATCATATTGAACAATGCAATTAAGTAAATAAAACCAAACCCAATATAATTGGTGTTCAAAAGAAACAAAACATGTTTAAGTAATCAACGGAAGCATAGTAATGTTTAAATAACCAAAACATAGTTTAAAGTTCAAATGTTAAGCACGGGACATAACAGTCCATATCCCACAACGACCTCTCCTCCTCGTGCAAGCTCCATAAATATCTAACGACCTGCAAGGCATGTAACAACAAGTCAACAACAAAGTTGAGCGAGTTCACAGTTGGTTGTTTAGTTTAAAAGTTTGTTTTGAAAACCATATGTTGTTTCGTAAACCACGAGTTAACCAGTATCTTTGTTTCCCAATCCATATCCATAATCAGTGGGGGCTTCCCCATGTGAACCACTAGACCGTTACCATATCGACAACTGACGAAAGTAAGTTGTGCCCTAAGTCAATGTCTATCATCATTGACTGAGTGCCCAGATCCATTAGTACACGCCCGTCCTACCAGCATGGTGTGAGGCTTGTCAAATCTAATAGCGCTATTAACTAATGACCCACTCGCCATTGGCCCAGCGATTAAGTCGATATAAAAATGAGGGACTTCATGATAGAGTTTTGTCTAGTAAGTTTAAGGTTGTTGTCCTACCCAAGGAGGACGAACGTACGTATTCTACCCAAGGAGAATACACAGGATTAACATTGGCATCCTACCCATGGAGGATGGAGGTACATATCCTACCCAAGGAGGATATGTAGGTTCTGTTTTAATTCTTTAACCCATTCCTAACCACCGGGAATCCCACGCCTTAGGAAGTGTGTGAACTCACCTCGGTTTGCTCGGTATGCTTATTTACTTGTGCACAAACAATTCAGTCAAAGCCTATAGTATGCACGTATACACAATCAGTTTATGTTCGTAATGACTCACATGCAATCTAACATCACAAAGTGTGCTTGGCAGTTAACATCATGTAACACGTAAACAATTATTTCAAGTTCATGCAATTCATGCTTCACATAATTGATTTCTCAGTCTATTCTAACGTAGTTATCCATTAACAGACTTAACATACTTAACTGAGTTACTGTGATTGTTTCCCAACTTGACGAACATCCCTATTTTCGTCGCGATCTCCCTTCGGCGAAAACCCCAGGCGACGAAATCCCTTGAGTGACGAAATCTCACAGGGTTTTCGTCGTGATTGAATCTTCGTCGGCCCTGGGTTTTCGTCGGGTAGAGCATGATCATCAATAACAATTACGTAACCCAGAAAACCCTAATGATCATCTAACAGTTACACCAGCTTCATCAATCAATCGTTCAATCATAGCAATTCATACAATCACTTAAATTACTCAATTAACAGTTTGCAACATCTACAACACAGGAAAAATCAACCTAACCAATTCTTGAATCCACACAGTCATTCGATCAGTTTTATTTATGACAAACAGTTCAACATTACCATCACCATAGATTCATCAAATAATATGCATACATCATCCTAAAAGCCATTCCTCACATGTTTCTATATTAGATTAGCAACCACTTTCTTAGTGTACAGTTTTATAGCACAATAATTATTGCAAACAAATCCTACTTAATATGAATCTGACACTATGAACCTATGACAGAGTGATCAAGCATCAGCACGTATCGACCGATAGCATACGGGTATTAACAAAACACTAACCGTATCGAATGTTTTGAGCGAAGACAATCTCGAGCGTTGATGAATCTACCGTCGGGTTTTGCAAGGAGAGAGTGAGAGAAGGTGAGAGGTGATTAGGGTTTGCCGATTATAATTTTCATGTAAAGTTTGTGAACAAAACGCTATAACTGGTCGCTACTGGGCCAAAGGCCCATTCAATGTTTTCGCCGGCCTGCTAGTTGACGAAAACTCCCATGTTTTCGTCAGGGGGTGTTTTCGTTGGGGGGGGGGGGGTGTTTTCGTCGGGTGGGGAGTGAAAAAAATGATAAGTATCCTCTAAAATAAATGGTTCACTACTCTTATTACTAACACAAAACATATATCACCTAAACAACTTATAAACAAATCATAGTGCACAGTTTCAATGCAACGAACCACAAAACACAGTATGAAACAAGTAACGTATAGAGGAGAAACCTTGGAAACTCGAGTTGTCACATTATCCCCAACTTGAAAGAAATTTCGTCCCGAAATTTGGCACGTAGTTACTGAGGAAGCTAGATAGGTTGCGTTGTTTCCTGGTTTTCCTGGGGTGTCACATCATTCCCCCGTTGGTTTGGAATTTCGTCCCGAAATTCCAAAGTAGCTTCAGCCTCAGCAGTGGTTGCGCTTTTCTCGAACAACTGGGGATACTTGAGTTTCATTTGGTCTTCTCGTTCCCAGGTGAACTCTGGGCCACGACGGGAGTTCCAACGAACTCGAACAAGAGGTATTCTGGTGCGCTTGAGAACCTTAACATCTCGGTCTGTGATTTCTTCTGGTTCCTCGACGAATCGCAGCTGATCGTCGATTGTGAGCTCCTTCAAAGGAACTATGAGGGTCTCATCTGATAGACACTTCTTCAGATTTGACACGTGAAATACGTTGTGAACTCCGCTGAGTTCTTCAGGTAGATTCAATTTGTAAGCCACTTTGCCAATTTTCTCAATGATTTCGAACGGTCCGACATAACGCAGATTGAGTTTGCCTCGTTTGCCAAAATGAACTACACCTTTCCAAGGTGAGACTTTGAGTAGCACTCGATCCCCAACCTGGAACTAGAGTGGTTTCCTGCGCTTATCAGCGTAGCTTTTCTGGCTGTCACGAGCTGCCGCCATTCGTTGTCGTATCTGAGCAATCTTCTCAGTTGTGTCTACCACAAGTTCTGGGCCAGTGATTTGGCTATCACCAACTTCTGCCCAGCAAAGATGTGATCGGCATTTACGTCCGTACAATGCCTCAAACGGAGCGGCCTGGATACTGGTGTGGTAGCTGTTATTATACGAAAATTCCACTAAAGGTAGATGTCGTTCCCAGCCGTTACCAAAATCAATCACACATGCCCTAAGCATGTCTTCAAGGGTTTGGATGGTGCGTTCAGACTGCCCATCCGTTTGTGGGTGATATGCTGTGCTCATGTCTAATCGAGAGCCAAAAGACTTGTGCATCGCTTGCCACAATTCAGAGGTAAAACGCGCGTCACGATCATATATGATAGACGTTGGCACCCCGTGCCTCGAAACTACTTCCTTTAGATAGATGTCTGCTAGAGTAGAGAACTTATCCGTTTCTTTGAGAGCCAGAAAATGTGCAGACTTGGTTAATCGATCTACAATTACCCAAATGGTATCATTTCCACGTTGAGATCTAGGCAGGCCAGTAACGAAATCCATGGAAATTTGCTCCCATTTCCATGTCGGTATCTCTGGTTGCTGCAGTAGGCCTGATGGTTTCTGGTACTCGATTTTGACTCTCGCACAAGTCAAACATTTACTAACGTAAATTGCTATGTTGGCTTTCATACTCGGCCACCAGTACGTGGTCTTGAGATCGTGGTACATCTTATCCGAACCAGGATGTACTGAGTAACGAGACTTATGCGCTTCATCCATCACAAGCTCGCCTAAGTTTTCATAAAGTGGGACCCAGATACGCCCTGTTACGTAGTAAGCGCCGTCTTCCTTTTGTTCTAATCGTTTCCTTGATCCTCATAGAGACTCGGCCCTGATATTCTCTGCTTTCAATGCTTCAACCTGAGCATCTCGTATCTGAGTAGGAAGACTAGATTGGATGGTCAGTTGTAACGCACGCACTCGCTTAGGTGTAGTATCCTTTCGACTAAGGGCGTCGGCCACAACATTGGCTTTGCCCGGATGGTACTTGATCGCGCATTCGTAATCATTCAAGAGCTCGACCCATCGACGTTGTCGCATGTTTAATTCCTTTTGCTTGAAGATATGCTCGAGACTCCTGTGATCGGTGTAAATGGTGTACTTGGTACCGTACAGGTAATGTCTCCATATCTTAAGAGCAAAAACCACTGCTCCCAACTCCAAGTCATGCGTAGTGTAGTTCCTTTCGTGAACTTTAAGTTGGCATGATGCGTAAGCAATGACCTTGTCACGTTGCATCAACACGCAACCAAGTCCTTGGATGGATGCGTCGCAATAAACCACGAAATTGTCTGTGCCTTCAGGCAGTGAGAGAATTGGTGCGCTACAAAGTCTATCTTTTAAGTGCTGAAATGCAGATTCCTGTGCATCACCCCAATGATAGGTGACACCCTTCTGAGTTAGTGAGGTGAGAGGTTGCGCAATCTTTGAGAAATCCTTGATAAACCTTCTGTAGTAGCCCACCAAACCCAAGAATTGGCGGATTTCTGTTGGTGTACGGGGTGCAGGCCAGTTCTTGATCGAGTCTACCTTGGATGGATCAACATGGATCCCATCCTTGTTTACCACGTGGCCTAGAAAATGGACTTCGCGAAGCCAGACGTCACATTTCGAAAATTTGGCATACAACTGCTCTGTTCGAAGGAGTTCCAAAATAAGTCTCAGGTGATGTTCGTGTTCCTCCTGACTCTTAGAATAGATCAGGATGTCATCGATGAATACAATAACAAACTTATCCAGGTAAGGCTTGCACACTCTGTTCATAAGATCCATGAAGACCGCAGGTGCGTTTGTCAATCCAAAAGGCATAACCAGAAACTCGTAATGCCCATAACGAGTCCTGAATGCTGTCTTAGAGATATCCTCGTCTCGGACTCTCAGTTGATGGTAGCCTGACCTCAGGTCAATCTTTGAGTAGAAACTCGACCCTTGCAACTGGTCGAATAAGTCATCAATGCGTGGAAGAGGATAGCGATTCTTCACGGTCACCTTGTTGAGTTCGCGGTAGTCAATACACATTCTGAAGGTACCGTCTTTCTTTTTCACAAATAATACTGGAGCTCCCCAAGGCGAAGAGCTAGGGCGAATAAAACCCTTATCCAAGAGCTCTTGTAGTTGCGTGGACAATTCTTCAAGTTCTGATGGAGCTAAACGATAAGGTGCTCGAGCTATGGGCGCTGCTCCAGGAGCTAGCTCGATTTGAAACTCGACTTGTCGATGAGGCGGAAGACCAGGTAATTCCTCAGGAAATACCTCAGGAAAGTCGCGCACAATAGGAATGTCTTCTATTTTATTTTCTTTCGAGGATGTATCGGAAACGAGGGCTAGAATAGTAGTGTGGCCCTTTCTCAAACACTTCTGAGCCTTAAGGAAAGAAATGATGCCCACAACAGCACCACTCTTGTCGCCATGAATCACTAAAGGTTCTTCACCAGAACGAGGAATGCGGACGATCTTCTCCTTGCAACGGATCTCTGCTCGATGTTTAGATAACCAATCCATTCCAATAACGATGTCGAAGCTACCAAGAATGATGGGGATAAGATCGATAGAGAAAGTCTGACCAGCTAAGACGAGGTTACAACCCTTAACTATGTGTGTGGCCTCGAGACTTTTACCGTTTGCTAGCTCTACCATGTGCTTGGTGTTCAAAAGTGTTGGAGTGCGCTTAAGCATTTGACTAACTTTTAAGGACACATAACTAGTATCGGAACCCGAGTCGAATAAAACAGTAACAAAGAAGTCATCCAGAAGAAACTTACCCGTCACAACGTTGGGATCGTTCCTCGCGTCACCCTGACCCAGCACGAAAGCACATCCCCTGGCACCATTGCCATCATTGTTACCCCCGTTATTATTCCCGTTCCCCTGATTATTGTTGTTGTTCTGATTCTGGTTCAACTGGGGGCAGTTTCTCTTGAAGTGACCTTCAGCACCACACTGATAGCATCCCCTGTTACCCCTGCTGCTGCTGCTGCTGATTCTGTGGAGCTGGTGGTTGTTGTTGACGATTCTGATTTGCCGGTCGTGCGCTCCTGCAATCCTTAGCTTCATGACCAAGCTTGTTACACCTCTGACAACGACCCTTATTGCACGGCCCACTATGATGCATGTTGCATCGGTTGCACTTGGGGTGGTTCCCCTTATACCCACTCTGCCCTTGACTACCAGAAGATTGCCGACCAGGGCTCTTGTAGTCATCAGTCTTTCGCTGCTGAGAGTAAGACTGAGCTGATGTTGAACCCTTGCTTGAGACTCCATCCCATTTGCGCTTGTTGTCGCTGGGGGAATCAGAAGTAGTAGTAGTAGTAGCACCAATACGCTTGGGCAGCCTGTTCTGCTCGACTGCCTGATCAATGAGACGATGAGCCAAACGAATAACTTGCTGGATAGTGGCGAGGTTTGCTATAGTCACATGGCTCTGGATCTCTGGAACTAAACCTTTAAGGTACAGCTCGATACGTTTGATAGGAGGATCCACCATAGTAGGACACAAGATAGCCAGCTCGTTCGATCTTTTCATGTATACTTCAATTTCCGACCCCGTCATCTTTAAGTTGTAGAACTCTACTTCCAGCTTGTGGATGTCATCACGATTACAGTACTCTTCCTTGATCAATTCCTTGTGTTAGGCCCTAAAGTGTGAGACTGACGCATCAAATTAACACAACGGGTTATGGTTATGAAGTGGGTCTTACCGGGTTAGTTTATATTAGGTTTTGGACCTTTATAGGTCACTTGGGCCAAGCTTTAGGCCATGTGGGCCAAGCAGGCCCAAGGGAAGCCCATGTAGGGAAGTGGGCTTGAGTTAGTATATAAACAAGTTTTTAACTTGTTTTTAGGCTGGAACCTTTAGAACCTCCTAGTTACAGAAATTCTAGAGAAACAGAGAGTGGGAGGCGATTTGGTTGTGAGCACTTGTACTAGACGATTTTGCTTTGATAGTAATAGAATCGTGTGCAAGTGTTGAAAGTGATTCGGTGTGTTCTTCGTATTCGGTTCGTATTTCATATTTTTGTGTTTTTCTTGAATCTCACCAAGTTTGGATTCCGCACAAACTTGGTGATTGTTTGATATCATTGAAAGATCCGGTTTACGGGACTTACAAGTGGTATCAGAGCCTTCAGAACCTGTTTCTAGGCTCGGTGTGATATCAAAGATTCAAGATTTTGAAAAACTAAAATTTTCGGCTCGGATTTGTGTTTTTCGAATCTGTTTTGGTACGAAGTTTCTGATGTTTAAAAGTGTTTCAAGTTCATATTTCGCTTTTAATCATTGTTTTTTTTTGGGTTTTGGATCGAGTTTGGGCAATCTGTTGTTTTTTAAAAAAAAAAAACTTGAAATTTTTGGTTTCATGTTCATTGTATTCTTCGGGTCTTGCATGATTGTTCATCAAGATTCAAGAAAATAATAGATATCTGCTTTCTTGATCTTTTCAGAAACTGTTAAAAGATTAAACAATTTTTTTAAAAATTTGGAAAGAGTTTTTGTCGCATACTTTAAAAAAAAAAAAAAGGAAAGGATCTCAATATTTCAAAATTTTCGGAAATTTGTTTTACAACTGTGATCAGCACACCTCCGAGTCGCAACCGACAACATATCATTCAAGGTCTCGACTCCGCACATCTTCATCGCCGGTCTCGACTCATCATCATCATCTTCTTTGAGGTCTCGACTCTTCACGGTTTCACGGTCCCGACTCGCAACCTCCACTGGTCTCGAGTCAAGTGAGTTGTTCCGAGTCGCAACAAATACAACATCAACATCACCAGTCGCAATCAGAAGTAAGGTCTCGGTTCATCCTGTTTGGTTTCGACTCGCAACCTCGATTACGAGTCGCAACCACCGTTTCGACTCGTCCGACTCGCAACCACGTTCCTTCGTCTGATCTCGAGTTGTACTGTTTTGAGTCGCAATCAACCACGGTTTCGGGTTCCATCTTTTCCACGGTTCTGAGTCATCTTCTGCAATCTTTGTCGGTCTTTGTTCCAGTTAAACCAGAACTTGCAACTATCATCATCAACCTCCACCGATCTTCTCCGATAACCAGTCGCCGGAAACCTGCACAATTATCACAATCTCCGGTCACAGTCCTCCGTTTTGAGTCCGTTCACATGTTATAATTGTCTTCGAGTTGTCAAGTGTTCGAGAGTCTTCGTCATATCATCGTTCACCAACGCAACATCCACCCTTCATCTCCGATTCTTACATCGATCTCCGGTTACCATCTCCGAGCACCGCCACCATCGACCAGTAGCCTGAGATTTATAATTAGGGTTTCGGTTCTGTGGTTTACGAGGAAGAAGACGTACAGTGACATTTGATATTTTGGTTTAATAAATATAATAATTATAATAATCTAATCATTTTGTCATCATTACATAATCATTAACTATTAATAATAATATAATAAATAATAATAATAACTGTTTTAATAATAATATTTGATATTCTATTTCTTTAATTAATTAAAAAAAATTAATTATAATAAAAAAAAAAAAAAAAAAAAAAAAAGGGTTTGCTTGTGATATCGGTTTGACAGGTTTCGAGGTGCAGTTCAGAAAGCGGGTTCACGGGTTGGAGTTAGCAAGTACACAGGTTCTCGCTTTAAGCTTGTGTTGAGGAAATTGTTAAAAACGCACATTTTTGGGATCACTTCTTAAAAATGTCTTCTAAGAGAGAGGTGCTTGAGCAGGAATTCCAAGGATTTAGATACTTTTCTGGTGAATCTATAGAAGCATTGATAGGCCGGTTTGCTGAACTGCTCTCTAAAATGGAGAAGGCAGAGATGGTGGTGTCTACTCGCATGAGCAACATAAAGCTTCTGGATGCTATAAAAGAGATTCCAGATCAGGCAAACTGTAGTTGGTTTACCAATGTTAATCAGATAATAGTGACAACCGTTTGTTACAGAATGAAGCCGGATGAGCTGATCTCAATCATCAAATCATATGACAATGCTGACAAACAGTCTACTCAAGGCAACACATCTGCTGCAGTTTGCTCATCCACACAAAATTCAGCATTTATGTTTAACAAACCCCTGGCTCAAGAAATTACTCGTGATCGTGAAGAGATACTTTCCGTCTTTTGCACTCCTCAGTGTAGAGAAAGAAATGAGGCATATCGGTTACACAACGCTGAGTTGATTCAAGACTACAACGACATAAAAAATAAAAATTTTACTTTATCAAAGAATGAAAAGCTTTATAAAGATAAAATTGAAGCTCAGCGAAAAGACATCATCAAACTTAAGGATGATGTAAGTGTAAAAACAGCCCATTTCTTAGAGGCACAGGAGAAGGTATGCATTTTGATCAAAGAACTGGAAGATATCAGAGAAAGATATCAAATTAACGAACTTAACATTAAAAAGTATGATTCTTCCAGCAAATTGGTCAAAAACTTGTGTGATCAACAGCTTGCATACAAGGAAAATAAAGGGCGTGGTTTGGGTTTCAATCAAGTTCCTCCTCCATATAATGACAACTACACATATTTACCCATGACCGAGGAGGAATTGATGAATGAGGACAAGATGGCTTACGGTCCTAAAACTGATAAGTCATCAATCAACAGCAGACCTTTTGATAAACGAGCGAGTCCTTCGGTAAATTTTGTTTCAAAGGGTACTTTTGATCCTAATGCTTCGTCTTCCCCTGCAGATGAAGTAGATGAAGTAACAGTTGAAAATGTAGTTAGGGATGAACAAGCATCAGAGTCTGGTTCTTATGAAAATTTAATAAATGAACTTAATCAAGACTCTATTTCGACGTGTGATATTTTTAACTCGGTTTTTTACTCTGTGATTAATTTCAGGCCTGACGGTTTGGGCGAAAACGTTGATGCTTGTGAAACAAAGACTGAAACGACAAATGAAACGAATGAGCCAGTTGAACCATCTGATTCCAAATGTGAATCATCTGAAGCAACTGATTCTGAGAAATTGGAATCAGTTGATTCTAGTGGATTCAGCTCAAAGGCGTCATGTGCAGAACCGTCTTGTGCTGAAAATTTGTCAAATGTTTCAGATGAAGTTCCTGCTAAAGTTTCTGGTATTTCATCTAACAAACCAGAACTCTCCGATTCTGTCAAAGCTGATGACATGAATGATGAAGAGAAGATTGACGTGAACAATGCTCCAAGTGCGCAAGCTAAACAATCTGAACCTTCTGTTAGTGATGAAAAGGTTCAGATCAAGCAACAAGAGCCGAAGCGAGTAGGTAAAGGACGCGGAAATAAGAAGCCTAAACATCACAGACGATCAGGCTCTCCACAGTCCTCAACGGGCAGCAATAGTTCTCAAAAGACCCGTGACGTGAAAAATGCTTTCGTTAAGCCAGTCATTAATGGCAAATGTGAGAAATATGCATTTGACTGTGCTAACAAAGCTTTCGGAAAGACTGGTGAGATTTCTGAACAAGACTTGCAGTCTAAACAAAACAAGAAGAATCAAAAGAAATCTCCACCACAGAAGGCCCCAGCAAACGACAAGTACAGACATCCAAATTCATCCTCGTTTGCAAGAAATGTGCAAGGAAAACAAGCACAAAAAGGGCCGGTTCGTCCTTCAGGGCCCATAAGAGCAAATCCAGCTGATCAGAATGCTTTCTACGTGAAGAGACAAACATGCTTCAATTGCGGCATTGCTGGTCACATTGCTCGAAACTGCACATATCATTCCCATGAACCGTATTATGCTCAAAATCAGAGGGTTACACCAAAGGATAGATGCCATTCTAAGCCAATGAAGGTATCTTCACCTAAGGCAATGAAGAATGTGAATCCCAAGGTTAAACCTTCTGATGGGGATTGGAACGCTGCTAAAAACAAACGCAAGGCTGTTCAAGAACAAAAACGTTTTTCTAAAACTAACAAGCTTGAATCAGCTAAAGTTGCTCAACCGAAGGCAACAAACACGTTTGTTAAACCGAAACTGATTTGGAAACCCAAATCCAAAGCAGCAAAGTCTCCAATCCTTGAAATTAAAGGGGACTTATGTTTAAAGGAAGTGTCTTATTTTGATGCTTCAGGAAATCCCAGGACCACGATGGCCTGGGTACCCATGTCTTACTAATCTCCTTACCTTTCAGGAACAACCAAGGAGGAGCTGTTGACAATCTCTGGAATGTTGATAGCGGTTGTTCCAGAGATAAAAACGGGTAACATTTCACTGTTGCAAAAAGTTCAAATTTTTTTTACAGATGATATGTTTCCTTTGGAGGAGATTAGAGAAGTAAGAAATGATCAGCAAAAGGTACCGTTTAAATTCAGTACTTTGATTTGAATTTGATTAGTCTTCAATCTAATGACGGAACGGTTAAGCAAAAATATTTTTCTCTTTTCTTAGTTTATAACTTTGTACATATTGTGTCCTTTCTCTAGTAAATGGTAAATTTGCGCAAAAATACAAGATTTATGCACAAATTTAGGGGGGGAGAGGAACATATAGATAGATATAGAGTTTAGGAGGAGAAAACTCGGAAAATACAAAAAGAGTTTGCTGTATATAGGTAATGTTTTAGGGGGAGAAAATGAGAAAAATACAAAAACATTTGAAAAATGAAAAAGCCAAAAAGAAAGATTGCATGATATGGGAAGTGAAATAAATGTTCGTGTTAAAGGGTTTTGACTAACACATGTAAGGTGCCATAGCTGAAAAGACTAGGATCTACTGCGATATGTCGATAGGCTTGACGCTCAACATGATAAAAGATACTAAGTGATATAAACATAACGAACTATGTACCATGTGGGTAACATACCAACTGCGTATGATTTTATGGTCTTAAATCTTGCGTTGATAGATAGCCAACATCTGAGGTTTCGGGTCTTTATATTGTTGAATCATCCGGGGATATCTTGGCTGTTCTTCTGTTCAGAACTAAAATTGTACATGAACCCAGGAAAGAAAGTCACTTGGAATTAGCTCATTTCTATTTGAATGTCTGTATGTTATCCCGATACACACAATTTTGATCTGATTCTGAAATCTTCTCTGAAAAAGTCGTGTACCTCCTCTGCTGCATCCAGATATATGCTGACCTGGAGGTGCTAGGCAACGACAGCTTCTGCTGCATCCAGATACATGCTGACCTAGCTGTACGTTGTCGCGCTATAGATCTAATACACCCGAAAGAGGCCCTCAAGTGCCCAAAAGAAACCCAAGAAACCTATATCAAATTGAGAAAAACTCATTTGATCTGTATATTATACCCTCTCTACTTAAGATCTATTCTGTTCTCTTCTCAACCTATTCCCAGTTAAGATTTCAGAAATCTGGATTGGACTTGTGAAATATGTGGTAGGGAAGATACTTGCATGATAGAGTGTGCTGTTTATATTTCCAGGATTTGATTAATATTTATTTGGGTGTTCATTGTTAGGAAATCAAAACATGATAAAACATATTATATGCAGACCTAGACACAGTCAGGATATCTTAAAGGATGACATCAGTATACTCACCTGCTACGATGAATCGTTGTGCTTACCTTGATCACGGGGGTATGCCTTGGAATGGGACACACGGGTATAATAGTATAATATTATCTAAAGCATATCACGAAGTTGAAAGTTGAGCGTTAAAGTTTAAGTGGACAAACATATTGGCAATCGCATAGACCAGTTTGATTAGGCTCGTACTGAAAAGTGTTCCTTAGTCTGCCTGAGAACGAATTTTGATCCCATTGCAATTGTAATTGTATATTATGGTAGTTGTTTATATTTTGAGTTTTTATTTGTTTTATTTCTTAAAAAAAAATTGAAAAATTCAAAAATACAAAAATAGTGTCTTGCTTTTCAATAAAACCAAAAATAAAAAAATAGAGTGTTTATTTGTTTTCTTAAATATTAAAAATGTAACCGTTCTTGAAGATTTGACTGATCATCAAAAGTTGAAAGAATTTAAATTGTGAAATCTGAGTATAAATACTTGGATGTACCTAGTGTTCATACGGTACTCTCCCTGTTGCATAAGAAATGTTTGCTTATGAGTTTGTGAGCATGTGCAGATCTTGATTTCAATCAAGAACAGGGGTTGATGAAGACTGAGATGCTGTTAGTTGCTGAAGAAGCCTGAAGCAGCACAACAACAAGATGTACCTGAGTCAGAAGAACCGGATACGAAACATCGTCTGACAGTGATAGTGCATTTGAAGAAGTACCGTGAACTTGCTTGAAAGACAAAGATTGAAGAAGAAAAGAGCTGCTGAGAATCCTCCTCTCACATTCTTTTCCACAAGATTTTCAAGCAAAGCTGATCGAGATCCTGATATGAAGCTAACCACAAGAGCTAAAGAAAAGAGACCCAGTGCTGAGAGTTCAGAAGTCAAGAACTTCCACAACATCTGCAGCATAGCGACAACCATAGACTTCGTTGAAGACGTTGCTGAATTCATGCTATGAAGACAATTTGATGGCATCAGTCTAGGGGGAGATTGTTAGGCCCTAAAGTGTGAGACTGACGCATCAAATTAACACAACGGGTTATGGTTATGAAGTGGGTCTTACCGGGTTAGTTTATATTAGGTTTTGGACCTTTATAGGTCACTTGGGCCAAGCTTTAGGCCATGTGGGCCAAGCAGGCCCAAGGGAAGCCCATGTAGGGAAGTGGGCTTGAGTTAGTATATAAACAAGTTTTTAACTTGTTTTTAGGCTGGAACCTTTAGAACCTCCTAGTTACAGAAATTCTAGAGAAACAGAGAGTGGGAGGCGATTTGGTTGTGAGCACTTGTACTAGACGATTTTGCTTTGATAGTAATAGAATCGTGTGCAAGTGTTGAAAGTGATTCGGTGTGTTCTTCGTATTCGGTTCGTATTTCATATTTTTGTGTTTTTCTTGAATCTCACCAAGTTTGGATTCCGCACAAACTTGGTGATTGTTTGATATCATTGAAAGATCCGGTTTACGGGACTTACACCTTGAAATCGTTCCATGGGGTGGCATTAGCAGCCGCCAATCCCAACATCTGAACCTGAGCGTTCCACCACGTGAGCGCTACACCTTCAAGAGTACCAGTAGCATATTTCACCCTACGAGCATCAGGGCATTCACACATCTCAAAGATAGACTCGAGCTTCTCAAACCAGTGGAGGAGGCCTACAGCTCCTTCAGTGCCACTGAAAGTAGTAGGTCGGCAGTCCATAATAGTTTTGAAAGTACACGCAGGAGGCTGAGCATGTTGACCTGTCGTGTGTGTAAGAAGAGACAAGGTTAAGCACAAGTGTTGGTTCATGAGAGTAGGATCTAAGGATCCTAAAGTAAGTTGCAATGGCAGGTTATACCTCCTGCCTGAGCAGCTGCGAGTGCTGCAACAACTTGTTCATTGATTAAAGCCATCAGCTGGGCTTAAGTTAGGTTCAATCGTCCACTCATGATCTTCATATTAAAGGAAACATGAGTGAGAAAGGTGTCGCGAAAGTGCGATGACAGAAGAGAGTAAGCACACATATGTTTCAAACAATAGTTGCTACATTTATCTAAGCATACCATGAACATTGTACTATGTAACTAACAGGTAGGTAATACAAACATAAACCATATCACCTAGAATGTTGAGTCTTGCACGTGGAACGAAGCGTCATTGTGGATCGTTGAGCACTGTACAGGTTATAGTCTGGTTTTGTCAAAAAGCTTTTCTCTTTTTAAAACCGAGTTCACTATAACCAATGGCTCTGATACCAATCTGTCACACCCCCAAAATCCACAAGCGGAGTATCACCGCTTAGAGGCGTGACATGACCAGGATCCAGCCACCAATCCTATTGAACAATGCAATTAAGTAAATAAAACCAAACCCAATATAATTGGTGTTCAAAAGAAACCAAACATGTTTAAGTAATCAGCGAAAGCATAGTAATGTTTAAATAACCAAAACATAGTTTAAAGTTCAAATGTTAAGCACGGGACATAACAGTCCATATCCCACAGCGACCTCTCCTCCTCGTGCAAGCTCCATAAATACCTAACGATCTGCAAGGCATGTAACAACGAGTCAACAACAAAGTTGAGCGAGTTCACAGTTGGTTGTTTAGTTTTAAAAGTTTGTTTTGAAAACCATATGTTGTTTCGTAAACCACGAGTTAACCAGTATCTTTGTTTCCCAATCCATATCCATAATCAGTGGGGGCTTCCCCATGTGAACCACTAGACCGTTACCATATCGACAACTGACGAAAGTAAGTTGTGCCCTAAGTCAATGTCTATCATCATTGACTGAGTGCCCAGATCCATTAGTACACGCCCGTCCTACCGGCACGGTGTGAGGCTTGTCAACCCTAATAGCGCTATTAACTAATGACCCGCTCGCCATTGGCCCGGCGATTAATTCGATATAAAAATGAGGGACTTCATGATAGAGTTTTGTCTAGTAAGTTTGAGGTTGTTGTCCTACCCAAGGAGGACGAACGTACGTATTCTACCCAAGGAGAATACGCAGGATTAACATTGGCATCCTACCCATGGAGGATGGAGGTACATATCCTACCCAAGGAGGATATGTAGGTTCTGTTTTAATTCTTTAACCCATTCCCAACCACCGAGAATCCCACGCCTTAGGAAGTGTGTGAACTCACATTGGTTTGCTCAGTATGCTTATTTACTTGTGCACAAACAATTCAGTCAAAGCCTATAGTATGCACGTATACACAATCAGTTTATGTTCGTAACGACTCACATGCAATCTAACATCACAAAGTGTGCTTGGCAGTTAACATCATGTAACACGTAAACAGTTATTTCAAGTTCATGCAATTCATGCTTCACATAATTGATTTCTCAGTCTATTCTAACGTAGTTATCCATTAACAGACTTAACTGAGTTACTGTGATTGTTTCCCAACTTGAAGAACATCCCTATTTTCGTCGCGATCTCCCTTAAGCGAAAACCCCAGGCGACGAAATCCCTTGAGTGACGAAATCTCACAGGGTTTTCATCGTGATTGAATCTTCGTCGGCCCTGGGTTTTCGTCGGGTAGAGCATGATCATCAATAACAGTTACGTAACCCAAAAAACCCTAATGATCATCTAACAGTTACACCGACTTCATCAATCAATCGTTCAATCATAGCAATTCATACAATCACTTAAATTACTCAATTAACACTTTGCATCATCTACAACACAGGAAAAATCAACCTAACTAATTCTTGAATCCACACAGTCATTCGATCAGTTATATTTATGACGAACAGTTCAACATTACCATCACCATAGATTCATCAAATAATATGCATACATCATCCTAAAAGCCATTCCTCACATGTTTCTATATTAGATTAGCAACCACTTTCTTAGGGTACAGTTTTATAGCACAATAATTATTGCAAACAAATCCTACTTAATATGAATCTGACACTATGAACCTATGACAGAGTGATCAAGCATCAGCATGTATCAACCGATAGCATACGGGTATTAACAAAACACTAACCGTATCGAATGTTTTGAGCGAAGACAATCTCGAGCGTTGACGAATCTGCCGTCGGGTTTTGCAAGGAGAGAGTGAGAGAAGGTGAGAGGTGATTAGGGTTTGCCGATTATAATTTTCACGTAAAGGTTGTGAACAAAACGCTATAACTGGTCGCTACTGGGCCAAAGGCCCATTCAATGTTTTCGCCGGCCTGCTAGTTGACGAAAACTCCCATGTTTTCGTCAGGGGGTGTTTTCGTTAGGGGGGGTGTTTTCGTCGGGTGGGGAGTGAAGAAAATGATAAGTCTCCTCTAAAATAAATGGTTCACTACTCTTATTACTAACACAAAACATATATCACCTAAACAACTTATAAACAAATCATAGTGCACAGTTTCAATGCAACGAACCACAAAACACAGTAAGAAACAAGTAACGTATAGAGGAGAAACCTTGGAAACTCAAGTTGTCACAAATAACTCGCCCCATGACCCGTCTTTTGGAGAAAGATGTTCCATTCGTCTTTTACGCGGGGTGTCTTAAAGCCTTCAACTTCTTGAAGGAACAGCTTGTGAGTGCACCTATTCTTATCTCGCCCGATTGGAGCTTACCGTTTGAGCTCATGTGAGATGCGAGTGACTATGCCGTTGGAGCGGTATTAGGACAAAGAAAGGATAAGCACTTCCACCCCATATACTACGCGAGCAAAACGCTAAATGATGCTCAAAAGAACTACACCACCACGGAGAAAGAACTCTTAGCCGTAGTATTTGCTTTCGACAAATTCTGCTAATACCTCGTTCTATCCAAGACAATAGTTTTCTCCGATCATTCTGCGTTGCATTTCCTTTTTCAAAAGAAAGATGCCAAACCCCTACTTATAAGGTGGATTTTATTGCTTTCCGAGTTTGATATTGAGATTAGAGACAAGAGGGGGGCCGAAAACGTAGCGGCCGATCACCTATCACGTCTAGAGGACCCCAAGAGAGAAGAGATTCATGAGGAGGAGATTAGAGATACGTTCCCTCATGAGTCGATCGAGTTTGTAGAGGCCGAGAAGAAGGGATTGCCTTGGTTTTGTGACTTAGCAAATTATCTTTCTAGTGGAAATATTGTGAGAGGGATGACCACACAACAAAGGAGGAAGTTCCTTAGTGAGTCGAGGAAGTATGTGTGGGACGATCCGTTTCTTTTTAGAATAGGGGGGAGATAGGATACTTAGGCGGTGCGTATCAAGAGAGGAAGGTTGGAACATCATTAAGCATATGCATGAAGGCCTCACGGGAGGACATCATGGTGCATATGCCACCGCTCAAAAGGTGTTTGATTGTGGCTTTTATTGGCCTAGCGTACTTTGTGATGCCGTTGAGTTCGTGAAAACATGTGATGCGTGTCAACGAACTGGCAATATTTCAGCCAAAGATGAGATGCCTCAAAACCCGATCCAAGTGTTGGAGGTTTTTGATGTTTGGGGCATAGATTTCATGGGACCCTTTCCCGTCTCAAAAGGGAACTGTTACATACTTGTGGCGATTGACTACGTGTCTAAGTGGGTAGAGGCTCAAGCTCTTCCTACAAATGAAGCCCGAGTAGTATTGAGGTTCCTCAAGAAACTCTTTTCCTGATTCGGTACACCTAAAGCTTTAATTAGTGACCGTGGTACTCACTTTTGCAATGCATTGATGGAAAAATTGCTTGCATGCTACGGAGTCACTCATCATTTGTCTACCGCATACCATCCACAGACGAGTGGTCAAGTGGAAAACGCAAATCGTGGTATCAAACGCATCTTAGAGAAAACCGTAGGTAAGAATAGGAAGGATTGGTCCGACAAGCTAGACGATGCATTGTGGGCGTTTCGAACCGCATACCAAACGCCTTTAGGAACCACACCATTTATGATCGTCTATGGAAAAGCTTGTCATCTTCCCGTAGAGCTAGAGCACCGAGCACTTTGGGCATTGAAAACCGTTAACCTTGACATGACCAAAGCCGCTAGGAAGCGTTTCTTTCAAATCCATGAGCTTGAAGAGCTTAGGGATGCGGCTTATGCTCGATCGTTGGGAATTAAGGAGAAGACGAAAGCTTCACATGATAGGAAATTAAGAAAGGCCAAAGAGTTTAGTAAAGGTGATAAAGTGCTTCTCTACAACTCAAGATTGAAATTGTTTGCGGGGAAGTTGAAGTCGAAATGGTCGGGACCGTATATGGTTCATTACGTGTTTCCGTACGGAGCGGTGGAGATTATGGATGAGTCGGATGGCCGAAGTTGGAAGGTGAATGATCACCGTTTGAAGCACTACATTGGAGGAGCAATAGACAAGAACGAGATGGAGGAAACTCCTCTCGAAATTCCATCAAAAGCCGCCACTTAGTGTTTTGGGATGAAATCCCAAGTGTAGAGTATGTACCGTTTGTAATTTCGTTAATTTTCGTATTTCTCATAGTTTTTCGTGTCTTTGTTTTGTGTGTTTGAGTAATTTTGCAGGAATTATACCATCGAGGAGCTGAAATTGCGAAGAAAACGACATTCCAGGTAAGTCCCAACACTTAGAAAAAATTTGGGATGGTTTTGGGAAGGATTGGTAAGACTTGAAAATTTTTCCAAGGCATAAAACTGGATTTTTTACGCAACCTTCTGTCCAAAAACGTCCGTCGCGTCGCGCCACAATAAAATTGACCCCCTGGTCGCGCTACGCGACCCCTAGGTCCACAAACTCATTCTGAACCAGGCCATGGCATCACGCGACCACAATTCTCATCCACTGTCGCGCTACGCGACCCCTAAATTTGACCCCTCAGTCTGAGCCGTGCTGTGGCGTTACACCACAGCTTACATATTTCAATTACCGCCTTAAAAATCGATTAAAAGCCATTTTTCTCACCTGTCACCCCCAAACGACACCAAACCCCTTTCCCAAAACCCTTATCGCCGAACCCACCTTAAACCACCATATCTCCATCAATACTCAGCCATTTTCCACCATCTTTACACCCCTGTGATCGGATTTCGAAGCCGAACAACACCCACCAAAATTTTTAACCATTTATCCGTCTTATCGCTCTGGTTCGGGACTCACCATTAATGAAAATTTCAAAGTTTTTCTTGCAAAATTCAAACAACTCAGGTATGCTTTTCTTCTTTAATCTCTTATATTCGTTGATTAGATTGTTTATTGGGGTCCGTAGGTAGGTTTTCGAGTCGACTTTGTCGGTTCTAGGTTGAGTTCAGTTTTCTTGTGTTGGGAGTCCTTTATGTGGTTTAGTGGTGTGACTTTAGTAGTCGTGTTTTGGGCTCGAGTTTGTCTAGTGTTGAGCCAGATTACTTCGCGTCTAGTATACGTATGTTAGTTAGTATAGTTCAGGGGTGTGGCTGGCTCGGTTTGGGTTTGTGCACATAATGTTATGTTTATGCTTAACTTACCATTGCCGTTTTTGACATAAAAATTCGGTCTTTGGTTTCAAGTTGTTACATGGGTGCGGATGGTTATGGTTTGGGCAATTTGAACATTGACTTACCGATTTGTGATGCCACTTTGCTATTATAACATTTGATAATCAAGTCTTGACTTATTTCTAGCGTAAAGTGGTCATGATTAGTGTCGATGAATGGGTGCGGGCGGTGTCGGTTTGGTGTTGTTGCATTGATTTGGATGAATATTGGTGGGTATGTAGTACGTTGACACTTGAAGTTTAAACTTTGCATTCAAAGCGGAATTTTTGCAAAGATGAAAACCTCCTTTAATTAGGCGGAATTTTTCAACGCTTAAAATCTGTTTTCAACTAAAAAGCAACTAAATTTAAGCAAGGTTGGACTTCAATGTCTTGATTAGGCACTCGAGTTTAATTGCGGACAATTAAAGTGCCGAGGGGGGTAGTGTACATTGAGTCCAATTTAGAGTCTTTATGTTCTTTTTTGTCATTTTTAGTCTAGTTCGAGTCGTAGTTAGTAGGTATTGGGTTTACTTGCACGTACAAGTGATTTAGGCTCGCCCGTACTCAATCTCCATTCAGGCGAGTCTAATTATCACTTAGCATTTGTAAAAGGTAACACGTTTGTTTCAGATTTAGCCACGAATGAAATGCTATACGGCTATTCTAATTTTTAGAAAAATATTTATAAAAATAAAAAAAATTAAAAAAAATTAAAAAAAATTAAAAATACCAAAAAATAGTTTGTGATTACTGATTGTTTGCTTGTTTTGTCTTGTTAAATATCTGTTTTGCAGACATGGCTAGCAGCTCACGCAATGGTAGGGCCCGGAAAAGGGTTGCGGGTCAGACAGCACCACAGCAGGATCCGATTGATCCGATTCCACAGGTGTCACGGCCCCCGACCCGGTTTGACCCGTTTCAGGAGCCGCGGGACAGAAATCCCGTGGTATTTATTTAACAGCGGAAGTTTACTTCAGGATCTTTTAAAAACAGTAATTTCCCGATTATTTTATTTCACAATTCGGGATGAAACCCGGTAATTTACAATCATATGATTTCACTGAGAAATCTTTTATTTTACTAAACATGTTTCTTTATTTTATACTGAGCCACTTCGTTAAGCTGGTAGTGCTACGCGGCACTTTTCCTGGATCACAACAGATCACCTGAAACATGTTTGAAAAAGGTTTTGTCAGCGGGAAATACTGAGTGAATCATTCTATTTATTAAAACAACCGGTTTGTTATAATTTACAGTATTAAGAGCGATTACAATTGCCTCATCTTTTAAATTAACTGATCCAGTTGTCACTTTATCGGACTGTGACTGTAGACATATCACTTGCTGGGTCCTTTCACCCACAAGTGATAAATAATTAGTAGCTATGTGCACATCCCCCCACATACTGGCAGTAATTTCAGATAACAAAGACTTAATCCCTGTAACTATAACTTTGTAAATAAACAAAGTTTTGTAAAGTAATTTGATAAAAAGAGAATGACTCACATTGCAGATTTAATTTGAACAGAGCTTAGCCTACTGATTAGCCTTGATAACCTAGTTTAATAACAAGCACACAATTCGGTTAATAACTTAATACAGCATTTACGATAACTCACGAGATCAAATTCTCACAACGAATGACAAAGTGCGATACTTAAACATCCATCGGAGTCACAACGAATGACAGAGTATTCCCCGAGTTCGGGTGGTACTCAAACATCCTGTCGGAATCACGACTAATGACAAAGCATAAACCCTAATGTGGGCAGCACTTAAACATCCATTGGATATATTGATCGATCGGACAATGAATCGTATCAGCGATCGAGTTATTACCCTGATTGCGGCAGCACTTCGTGATTCGTGTGTGTTAATTGTATTATTTCGACTATAACTCAGCGTAGGATTGGAATTTCTACGACGTTTTTGTGCCAGAAATCGATTGCCAAAGTCCTCTATTTATACCCAAATTTTGTCAACCCTTGCGCACCGTAAGCCTATAATTGTTGCGGTGCGTAATCAACCCTTGCGCACCGTAACACTCAAACCCTTGCGGTGCGCAAGGGACACGTTTTTACTATAGACTTGCCACGTCTGGGACTAGCCTATCTGAGTTGGTTTGACGTGAAATTTCAATTTTGACAGCAAACTATTGAGATAATACTAACTAGGGTTTACCCCCCCCCCCCTGAGTTTTAGGGGCCCTGATCCTGATTCCGATTGTTCTGAAAATTTTAGGGTTTGTGTAGAATCACTTGGGTGTCTCAATTAGGGTTTCCTTTTTTACTAATTATCTAAATAATTAGGACTTTTAATGAGAGTTGTTACATTCTCCCCACCTTAATAAAAATCTCGTCCTCGAGATTTACTGGAATAAATGAGGATACTTTCGCTTCATTTCAGATTCCAGCTCCTAAGTGTATTCAGGTCCTCTCCTTGAATCCCACTTTACTTTTACTAGCACTAGTCGTTTGTGCTTGAGAAATTTCACCTTTCGATCTTCTATCTGAAGAGGTTTCTCAATAAATTTTAACTTTTCGTTTACCTCTATTTCTTGAAGAGGTACTACCAGTGATTCGTCTGATAGACATTTCTTAAGATTAGATACATGAAATACCTCATGTACTCCGGCTAACTCTTCTGGTAGTTGTAAATGATAAGCAACTGGTCCTATACGTTGGATCACCGGAAATGGTCCTACGTATCTTGGACTTAGCTTTCCTTTCTTACCGAATCTAACAACTCCTTTCCAAGGGGAAACTTTCAACAGTACTCTATCTCCAACTTGGAATTCTAACGGCTTGCATCTATTGTCTGCATAACTCTTCTGGCGATCTCGAGCCGTCTTCAGTCTTTCCTTGATTTGAGTAATCTTGTCAGTCGTCTCTTGCACAATCTCAGGACCTGATAATTGACTTTCTCCTATTTCTGCCCAACAAACTGGAGTTCTGCACTTTCTTCCATACAGTGCTTCAAATGGGGCAGTTTCAGTGCTTGAATGATAACTATTATTATAGGAGAATTCGATCAGAGGTAAGTGATCATCCCAATTTCCACCAAAATCTATCACACATGCTCGGAGCATGTCTTCAAGAGTTTGGATTGTCCTTTCACTTTGCCCATCTGTTTGTGGATGATATGCTGTGCTTAAGTTTAGTCGAGTTCCCATTGCTTGCTGGAAACTTTTCCAGAAATGAGAAGTGAAACGACTATCCCTATCTGATACAATGGAGAGTGGAACTCCATGTAGAGATACGACTTCGTCTACATACAACTTTGCCAATCTTTCCATGCTAAAGGTTTCTTTCATAGGCAGAAAGTGAGCAGATTTGGTTAATCGATCCACAATTACCCAAATTGCATCATTACCTTTTCTGGTTTTAGGTAACTTAGTAACAAAATCCATTGTTATGAGTTCCCATTTCCATACTGGCATCTCTAATTGTTGTAGTAAACCTGAAGGTTTCTGATGTTCTGCCTTGACTTGTGAACAAGTAAGACACTTAGAAACATATCTAGCTATATCCTCTTTCATGCCTATCCACCAGAAATTATTTCTTAAATCTTGGTACATCTTATTGTTTCCTGGATGCATTGTATACCTAGATTTATGGGCTTCTTCCAAAATCTTATTTCTTAATTCTCCCTGCTTAGGTACCCATATTCTGCTTTTGTGGAATCTCCAAATTCCATCAGCTCCTTGCTCTAATTCTTTTATTCGTCCTTTCATTCCTTCAGCAACATCCTCTATTGCTGTTTCTTGAAAATGCTTCAGTTGTTCCATTAAATCTAATTGTAGATTTAATCTGAGAGCACGAACTCGCTTTTGCTTTTCATGATACTTACGACTTAAGGCATCTGCAACTACATTTGCCTTTCCTTCGTGATACTGAATATCACAGTCGTAATCACTTAAAATTTCCATCCATCTCCTTTGCCTCATGTTTAACTCTTTTTGCCCGAATATATATCTTAAACTCTTATGATCTGTATAGATAGTAAATTTACTTCCATACAGATAATGTCTCCAAATCTTAAGGGCAAAAATTACAGCTCCTAACTCTAAATCATGAGTGGTATAGTTCTCTTCGTGCTTTTTCAACTGTCTTGAAGCATACGCAATTACCTTCTTGCGTTGCATAAGCACACATCCAAACCCTAGTTTTGAAGCATCACAATATACTTCAAAATCTTCAGTCCCTTCCGGTAAAGCTAGGATTGGAGCATTTGTTAATTTCTGCTTCAATATTCTAAAGGCTTCTTCTTGCTTAGGTCCCCATTCAAACTTAATGGCTTTACAGGTTAGCTTAGTTAATGGTACGGCTATCTTGGAAAAATCCTTAATAAATCGTCTATAATAGCCAGCTAAACCTATAAAACTTCTAATTTCCATTGCAGTTTGTGGAACCTTCCAATTAGTAATTGCCTCTATCTTAGCAGGATCTACATGAATACCTTCGTGATTCACCATGTGTCCTAAGAATTGCACTTCTTGCAACCAAAATTCACACTTTGAGAATTTGGCGTAAAGCTTTTCTTTTCTTAA
Organism: Helianthus tuberosus; assembly: GCA_030545235.1. Taxonomy (NCBI): domain Eukaryota; kingdom Viridiplantae; phylum Streptophyta; class Magnoliopsida; order Asterales; family Asteraceae; genus Helianthus; species Helianthus tuberosus. Next base: position 144,258,652 of record CM060400.1, read on the forward strand.
CAAAGTTAAGAGTACATGCAAGTGCTGACAATGTTCGTCCTGACTTTTTGAATAAATAAGTATATCATCTATGAAGACAATTACAAATTTATCCAAATACGGTTTACAGATCCTATTCATCATGTCCATGAATGCGGCAGGTGCATTCGTTAACCCGAAGGGCATGACTGTAAACTCGTAATGACCATACCTAGTTCTGAAAGCAGTTTTAGGTATGTCCTCTTCTTGTACCTTCAATTGATGATATCCGGAGCGTAAATCTATCTTAGAAAAATATCTAGCTCCTTGAAGTTGATCAAAAAGATCATCAATCCTAGGTAATGGGTATCGATTCTTAATTGTAACCTTATTCAATTCTCTATAATCAATACACATTCTCATTGAACCATCCTTCTTCTTAACAAACAACACTGGTGCTCCCCAAGGGGATGAGCTAGGTTGTATGAATCCTTTACTTAGTAATTCATCTAATTGCTTTTTCAGTTCTAACATTTCTGTGGGTGCTAACCGATAAGGTGCCTTAGCTATCGGTGTAGTTCCTGGAATTAAATGAATCCTAAATTCTACTTCCCTATCAGGTGGTAATCCTGGTAATTCTTCTGGGAATACATCTGGGTATTCTGAGACTACAGGAATTTCCTTAAGTTCTTTACCCTTAGTACCAATGATTACTGAAATCATATATACTATTCCCTGTTTTCGTTCATAACTAGCAACTTTCATTACTGATATGAATTTCATGGGCTTACGTGGTTTATCTCCTGTAATCATAATTACTTCTCCGGTAGGTGCCTGAATTTCTATGGAATTCTTATCACAAAGGATTCGAGCATGGTTGGCTACTAACCAATCCATTCCTAACACAACATCGAATTCAGCTAATTTCATAGGTAATAAGGTTGCAGAGAATTTATGACTTAAAAGTTCTATTTCTACATTTTGTAGAACCTTATCTATTTTAACTGAATTCTCATCTGCCGTTTCTACTGTAAAAATCTGCCTAATGTTGGTTAAAGGTAACTTAAGAGCTTGGCAGAATGAAGTATTTATAAAACTTTGGTTTGCACCAGAGTCAAATAATACTTTTGCGTAAATGTTGTGAACTAAGAACGTACCAGCTATTACATCCGGAATTAACTCGGCTTCCTGAGTTGTCAACTGAAAGGCTCGAACATTTTTCTTGGTAGCTCCGTCAGCCGTCTTGGCTTTGTTGTCTGCTGGTTTAACCAATTTAGGACATTCTGTTTTGAAATGCCCTGCTTCACCACAATTATAGCAGATTAGGGATTTCTTCCTGCAATTCTCCTCTTGATGCCCCGGAATTTTGCAAAAATTGCAATATCTCTTGCATCTTCCAAAATGCTTCTTTTTACAATTTTGACAGAACTGAGGAATTGAGGATTGCCCTGTTCCCTTTTTCTTGAAGTTACTACTATTACCCACCCGAAATCCTTGGGTAATTTTCTGAGCTAATTCCTTCTTTCTGTCTTCATCTCTCGTGCGCACCAGTTCGTCGGTTAGGGTATTAGCTAGTTCCACCGCATCGTCAATAGTGCGAGGTCTCGCAGCTTTAACGATATTGCGGATTTCACTAATTAGTCCCCAAATATAGCGAGAAATGAGTACCGGCTCTGGCGAAGCCAGCGTTGGTACCACTCTAGCATATTCAAAGAATGTCGAAGTATAACCGCGACAATCTACACCCATCATCCGATGATTTAGAAACTTATTTGCCATTTGATCTTTTTCATATTCGGGACAGAATTTTCTTTCTACAAGACTCTTAAATTCTTCCCAGGTCATGGCATAAGCCCTATTTCTTCCTTTAGCCTGTAGCACCGTGTTCCACCATTCTAGCGCCCTTTCTTTGAAAAGGTTTGACGCGTACATGACCTGATCATCCTGAGCACATTTACTTATGGCAATTACTGCCTCGGTTTTCTCTAACCAACGCAGTGCCGCAGTTGCTCCTTCATTGCCTGCAAACTCAGTGGGTTTACAAGCAAGAAATTCTTTGAAAGTGCAACCAGGTGTTGCAGCTTTCATTTTCTTAGGGAGTGGACCTTGCCGTGGTTCATTATCATGATTAACATGATCATTGCCTCCGTTTACGCTATTACTGAAGTTATCTTCAGAAATACGTTTGCTAGGAACGATTTGTTGCGGTTCTATTGGATTTTTAACAGCAGCAACGAATGCTGGAATTGTAACACCCGTTCTTATAAATCAAGGTTTAACGTAAATTTTACGTAAAACAATCATGTAATTAAGATTACATAAACATTTGGAAATACGGGTTTATTAAAACTTTTACAAATCATACGTTATTCTACATAACGTGATCGGGTTCGTCGTTTAAAATTTACAATGTATCAAAGTGCGGAAGCGTGTGTCTTTATCGTGTTCGGTTCTTCGTTGAGCTTGATCGTCTTCCGGCATCCAAGGTGTACCTACATTTCATAAACATGAAATGCTTTAGTCATACAGGGCTTAAAACGTGTCTAAACAAGTCCGAGAAACAATTGATAACAAAAACAAAAATTTCAACTTGGCCTCCACCGTAACTTACGGTGGCACCGTAAGTTACGGTGACCCCTGGTTTGGCATGCCCCTACCGTAAACCAGTAGGGGGCTGCCGTAACACTTTTCAACTCCACCGTAAATTACGGTGGAACCGTAATTTACGGTGGACCCTGCATCCAGCTTTTCCATTTTTGCCGTAATTTGACGCGAAATCTTTCGTATCTTTCAAACCGCTTATCCGTTTGACCTACCGTTTCTTCCTACGTGTTTGGAATTTGATTCTCCATCATATGGAGTCAGAATCCAACATCCGGATTAACAAAATTTAAGACTTTTAAGTCTTCGGCTTATTACCATATTTACCAAATTTTGACCCGTTCGCGATTTTGTCAAACAAACATGTTTATTTGATCCTTATTCCCATGATATTCATAATTTCAATAATTCCTATCATATTAGGTTCAAGTCACGGGTTTCTTACGTATCATAAACCGTTTATGCTCATTTGCGTGTTTTGACCCGTTAAGGATATTTAGACATATTTTGAGCATGAAACGCTTTCATCCGTTTCTTACGTTATTATACAACATTTCTTACCAAGTAATCTTCCACCACAACTATATTTGTGGTGGACTTAATGAGGTGATCTATATAATCCGAGTTTTTCTCGTCGGATTGCTAATTTACGACAAAGACTCATATAGAGTCATTTGACCGAAGAATTGCATCTTTCGCTTCTTACACTTATTCCAATTATTTATTTGATCATAAAACTCGTTTCAAAACTACCTTTAAAGGTCGTTTGTCCAATTTTGCTTATAAGGGCGTTTTAGTCCGTTTAGCCAATCATTTACGATGAAGGACTTTTGGAAGCATATTTGACCCATAATCCCTTTTTAAACCTATGATTTTGTTTGAAAAGTCATTAAGCTTCCCAAACGCAATGTTCATTATTTAAAACATTCGGTTACTTATCAAGTAACCAAATGTTTATTTTGACTTATTTTTAACACTCATTGAACCCCATATTCTAAATGAGTGTTGCTCTTTCTCACATACCTGGTGCGGATCAATATTTTGACCCGTTTTTAATACCTTGCTTTTATAACCGCTAATCCATAGCGTTGCTAATACCCATTTGACATTTACTCCTGAAATAATATAACTTGACAATGATCATTAGTCATTATTGTCAAAAGGTGATATCTTCACCTTTTGACCCATTTGGTCTAAATGACCGATTATGTTGGCGAGATGATATTTATTACCATCTCATCTATATGACTCGCTTCAGTTTACACCGTGTGGTCATTTCACGTATTAATCGTTTTCTTAACGCTTTTTAGCCTATCATGGCTTACGCATTACAGTGTCTTTCAAAACAAATAGTTATGGTCAACGCATGACCAATTTACCGTTTTAATTCCTTTTTAAACCATCAACATGGTTTCTTGTCATGCTCGACTACCTTGTTCCGTACGTTTACACGTCGGAACATCATACCTAATTTATGTATTTATCTTATTCGTAACTAATACGATAAGAGAATATTCTAACATATAAGACTAGTGTAAGCTATACTTACCTTGCATCCGAATTTATGCTTTTCCGTCATTCTTGCTTCGTTTGACCCGCTTTGTTCCCAAGCTTTCACCTAGCTTGTTAATCGTCAAACTATCATTGCAAATTGTAAGATGGTTAGATTAGTCATAATTATTCACGACTATTCCATCTCACTTATTTCATACGTCGAAACTACTATTCGACTTCATGATTAGTTAACTTAGCTTATTTAAAGTTAACCACTTCAAATTATAAGGTTCACAACATTAAGTCTAAATCAACATTATATTTAGAACCCTTCTCACTTCATATTACGCGTAATCACCATATCATTCAAATGCGCGTTTTCACTCTAATTTCAACACTTTAGTTTTCACTTAGGCATTTTAACAAACACCTAGTGTGCATACATTTTTACACATTTACAACTAGTTCATAACTAGTTATTTTTACCAAGATTAATCATCAAAATTCACCACCATCACTTATGATCAAATACTCATACTAGCAATTTGTTTAAGTATTTCTTGATTACTTAACATGCATGATGAATCTAAGCATAGTTATATCATCAATTTCATCATAACATTAAAACCCACTTATCTAAGCGTGTTAATTCATCAAATCCTTCAAATCATAGCATGTTATGTATGATTTTCATTTAGGGTTTCGTTCCTAAGCAAGTATACATCACTAATCTAGCCATAGCTTCTCTAATCCATGCCTAATTCACGATTAGGATGATTATCCAATTTTTACAACTTCAAGAATGTTAGAAATTCGACATACCTTACGATCCCCTTGACTTGGTGACCGTTTCTATGTGTTCAAAACCGAATTTGACCCTTGTTTGATCCTCCAATTTGAGGAATTTGTTGAGTTTAGGGTTAGCTCCCATGGAGCTTGTCTCCTGCTCCATTTCACGCACGCACACACACACTCTTGTGTGTGTGTTGTGTTTTGTTTATAAGTTTATAATTCCATTTTCAAGTTACCCGGCTTTGGTCCCTCGTGTTTGGTTAGTTATTAATTAGGTCACAACCTAATTATTTTCAATAATATTCCCACTTATTAGCTAGGTTTAATATTCCTAGTTAACTTAGCGGGTTCGGGGGAAATTACTACTAAGTTTATTTTAGGTCCCGTTACCCCGGGCCTTTTATCCATTTTATTTCCTTAAAAGCTTTTGTTCACTTTTTATTTAATATTAGGATTAATTATTTAAATCCTAATATTTACCAGGTAAATTTGTCACTAGCGGTACTTTACCCGTCTTTCAGTATTAACGGAGTTTGATTATCAAACCCGTTTTCGGGGTGTTACAGGAATAGCATTGGCTATCCCTTGAGCAACGATATTTTCTATATCCTGCCTAGTCACATATTGATCCCCCGGTTGTTGCTCGGATTGATTAACCTCATTAACTGGTTCATTATTAGCGTTTTCCATCTGATAATTAATATATATATAATTTATTAGTATCAAATGAATAATAATTACACAAAACAATTATACAGAGTTCATAATACCAATATAGTCAAAACTATCGATTTCTCGATTTCTCCTTTTTATATTTTATAGTATGCATCAATACACACCCTTTTTACAAGTTTTATTTGTAGCTATTTTACAAACTAATTTTACTATTACTATTACACAACCACAGTTTCATAAACCCCCTATCCTTTGTCAGTTGGTATTCTAGTAATGGCGTTTCCTCTCATCGTATTTCCAGGAGATCTGTCCCCCAATCTCTTGGATCCTATTCCCAACATCCATTAGTTCTTTGCCAAAGTGGCGGAGTTCAGCCATATTCTCGTTACTCATTGGTGGATTTGGTAAAGGTTCTGGATTGAACTGAGGAAAAAGCTTATAGGGATGGTTTTGTAACTGTATTTCATTAGTCAACCATTCGTCTATTTGTGAGGGGATTGAAGGGTTTGGAATATCCGGTTCTAAGTTCATTGGTAGTTGTGTTTCAAGAGAATGAATAAAAACATTTTCATTAACAGGCTTAATAGTATTATAGTTTGTCAATACAAAATCTAGCTCTTCCTGAGATGGTAACCCCTCAATTTGCCTAGAGTTTTCCCCAATTTCCATTTTCTTTGGCTTGGGTTTCTCGAGAGGTGAAGCGTTGAATTCTATAGGTTCTTCTATGTCTGGTATATACCTATTGAAATTTCTGGAAACTTCTATTCTTACCGGATAGAGATTTAAATTCTGAAGGGCGTCAGACAAGTCACTCATGCTGCAAAATACCCACAAAATTTTATAGAAAACCTTTAAATATTACTTCATACTGGGTAACTACAAAACAACTGAAAAGTTAAAACACACTAGGTTTTATTGTAAATTTATTTATTTACTGAAATAATATTTCTAGACTGAAATTTGATAAAGGTGCTAAAACTTTGAATCAAAATATTTAAAGATTTGTATTGACTGCTACAGTGGCTAACATATAAAGATCTGCCCATACTGTACATAATTAGTCATATAAAAACACATAATCACATAATTAGTAATCAGTAGAAATTAAGTATTTCTAAATACTTAATAGGCTTAATTCAGTGGCTCTGATACCACCTTTTTCTGTCACGGCCCCCGACCCGGTTTGACCCGTTTCAGGAGCCGCGGGACAGAAATCCCGTGGTATTTATTTAACAGCGGAAGTTTACTTCAGGATCTTTTAAAAACAGTAATTTCCCGATTATTTTATTTCACAATTCGGGATAAAACCCGGTAATTTACAATCATATGATTTCACTGAGAAATCTTTTATTTTACTAAACATGTTTCTTTATTTTATACTGAGCCACTTCGTTAAGCTGGTAGTGCTACGCGGCACTTTTCCTGGATCACAACAGATCACCTGAAACATGTTTGAAAAAGGTTTTGTCAGCGGGAAATACTGAGTGAATCATTCTATTTATTAAAACAACCGGTTTGTTATAATTTACAGTATTAAGAGCGATTACAATTGCCTCATCTTTTAAATTAACTGATCCAGTTGTCACTTTACCGGACTGTGACTGTGGACATATCACTTGCTGGGTCCTTTCACCCACAAGTGATAAATAATTAGTAGCTATGTGCACATCCCCCCACATACTGGCAGTAATTTCAGATAACAAAGACTTAATCCCTGTAACTATAACTTTGTAAATAAACAAAGTTTTGTAAAGTAATTTGATAAAAAGAGAATGACTCACATTGCAGATTTAATCTGAACAGAGCTTAGCCTACTGATTAGCCTTGATAACCTAGTTTAATAACAAGCACACAATTCGGTTAATAACTTAATACAGCATTTACGATAACTCACGAGATCAAATTCTCACAACGAATGACAAAGTGCGATACTTAAACATCCATCGGAGTCACAACGAATGACAGAGTATTCCCCGAGTTCGGGTGGTACTCAAACATCCTGTCGGAATCACGACTAATGACAAAGCATAAACCCTAATGTGGGCAGCACTTAAACATCCATTGGATATATTGATCGATCGGACAATGAATCGTATCAGCGATCGAGTTATTACCCTGATTGCGGCAGCACTTCATGATTCGTGTGTGTTAATTGTATTATTTCGACTATAACTCAGCGTAGGATTGGAATTTCTACGACGTTTTTGTGCCAGAAATCGATTGCCAAAGTCCTCTATTTATACCCAAATTTTATCAACCCTTGCACACCGTAAGCCTATAATTGTTGCGGTGCGTAATCAACCCTTGTGCACCGTAACACTCAAACCCTTGCGGTGCGCAAGGGACACGTTTTTACTATAGACTTGCCACGTCTGGGACTAACCTATCTGAGTTGGTTTGACGTGAAATTTCAATTTTGACAGCAAACTATTGAGATAATACTAACTAGGGTTTACCCCCCCTGAGTTTTAGGGGCCCTGATCCTGATTCCGATTGTTCTGAAAATTTTAGGGTTTGTGCAGAATCACTTGGGTGTCTCAATTAGGGTTTCCTTTTTGACTAATTATCTAAATAATTAGGACTTTTAATGAGAGTTGTTACAACAGGAGACCCCGATTCTTCAGATAGCTACCGACGATACAAAGTTGAGAAAAATTAAGTACCAAAGGGCTCATGAGTTCATTCCAACACATAAAGTTAATCGACTGGACCACCCGATACTGCAGTTTGAGCCGAGTACATCTGAGTGGAATAAATATGATAAGTTGAAGGATACGGATCTACTTCAGCACAGGGTGATAGATTGGACTTGGTTGGAAGAAATAGGTTCGAGGCAGGTAGTGTTGGATCTCCTGGGTCCGAAGTTGACTGAGGCGTTAGAGTGTACGCAGGATCAGTATAAGGAGTTGGTACTAGAGTTTCACAGCACGTGGAGACACAAGGAAGGGAAGTTTGATGATGACAAAGCTGTGTCTTTCAGTTTGGGTAGGCAGGTGTTTGAGATGAATATGGCGAGGTTTGCCATTGTTTCGTGGTTTTATACTGAGGAGGAGGTGAGGCAGCCTGGGTTTATGACTAGTCTACGTGGTGCATACTCTACTGTGAGGGATCACAGTGTTGGTTCAGCTGAGCTGCGAAATTTCTGGCAGACGATTTCCGACCACCCATTCACAGTTACGAACCTGATTACTTTGGTTCGTAACCCAGTTTACCGGTATGTGTTGAAGATCTTGTCGACTACGTTGGTGGGGCGGAAAACGGGGGAAAACAAAGCGAATTGGATCGAGTTGTTCATAATTATGTGTCGTGTGGAGAATCAGGAGATGAATTTGGCTACAGTGTTAGCGGATTCTTTCAGTAGGGGACGTAGAGGTGGTCATCAAGCTGGGTTGGCTTTGGGTCCGTATATTACGTGTATTGCACAGAATTTGGGGGTGTTTGACAAGTATGTCCCCCAATTTGTCACAACCCCCGATCCCTTATCTGTCCCGGGAACGGGCGGTCGCGAACTCAGTGGCGGTGGTATCAATATTTATTAATTTGGCAGCGGAAATTTCATCAGGACCGTAGTTAGAAAATATTTTATCAAAGTAAAACCACCTTATTTTATATTAATAATCACATGGGCAAAAACCCAAGTTTCTTATAACAATACATTTATAGGGACAAACCCTATTTTATTGAATTTAAAACATCGTTTATTAGGTAACTTTTATAGCCACTTATTTTCCAAGCCGTCAGTGCTCTCGAGCTGGCTTTTTCCCAGTTGGCTTTCACATTGTGTTACCTGAAACATGTTTTAAAAATATTTTGTCAGCGGAAAATACTAGTGAGTGAATCCCAGTTTGATCAAGAAACATTTTATCAATTAACACAGTATTGAGAGCGATCACATTGTTTATTTCTACACAATAACTCATTCAGTACTGTCAATCCTTGACTTATGGGTCATATTACACATTGGCTAACTCGTCGTCCAATGGTAACGTACTGTCATTCCGACTTACTACTCGCAAGTAATAAATTTTGTATACAAAACCCCAAATACCGGCAGTAATTGAAGAACTACAAAGACTCAATCACTGCTTAATCGCATTGTAAAATAATTAAGGTTTTGTAAAATATTCCAAAAACATTAACAAAAAGAGGATAAACTCACATTGCTATCTTAGACTTCTTGTAAGGGTTTCTTGGATATAATCTATAATTTATACAAATGTACATAGGTTAGTATCATAACCCTTTGAAAATATTAATGATACTCTCACCGAGACGACATTCCAACAACTACGTCGGGCAGAACCACGACAGTTGTTACGGAACCCTAAATCAATCGGGCAGCGTATTTAATACGAAACTGGGGTTATAATACTTACAACGGAGCAGAACCTCGCTAATTAGGGGGGTATAATACCCGAGTATTATGCCTTCTATTCAGAAATTAAGATTGAGAAACGAATTGTGAGCGAATTCTAGTTGAACCCGATGGCTCCTTTATATAGTGCTGATACTGGACTCTCTCGCGGCCTGCGTAACATAAGCTCAAAGCTTACGCGGCCCGCGTCAAAGCTGGGTCAACGCGTAGCTGTGCTGAGTCGACAACTAGCTTAGCCGGGTGTTGGGCCACGTGGCCGCACCGGGCTGTGCCACCTTTTTAGTCCCTCGCGGCCCGCGTTAACTTAACGGGTAGCTTACGCGGCCCGCTTGAACTTAAGAAAATCAAAGGAATCCGGTATCAATCTTCATACCGCCCGCGTAAAGGTTGGGGTGGGTCTACGCGGCCCGCCTCAACTTACTATTTCTTGTTTTTCATTTATTTTTATTGCTATATTGTATTTCGGGCTCGGTTTTCACATACGGGGTGTATTTTAGGAAGTGTAGGGTGTCAGGAGTGTTTTAGGAGGGTTGTTATATTTTGGGTATAACTCCTGGGTTATTTATTAAAATATATAGGGCACCCACATTAAGTATAGTAACCCAATTCTACTTTTATCCCTACGTCACGAGACAGAACCCCAACGAATTTAGGCAGAGCCTTGATATATGTTACGGGGTCCTACGTCAGTTGGACAGGGCATCAGTGATCAAAGGTTAAAATACTTAAAACGGGGTAGGGCTTTATTATTATTAGGGGTGAATTACTAGGAAAATAAGGTATTCATAAGAGAGTAGAGAGGGACGATAGCAAGAAAATATACTCGACCTTACTTCCTATTTATACTTCATATTTAACTTAGATGTTATGCTTTTGTTGAGACACGTACACATTCTTTATTTAATGCAATTCTATCAACTTTAAGTCTTATCCTTTGATTTTAGTAAGACACGTACTCCCTACTATAAATTTTCGATTCTTTCTTTCTTTTAGATTATACATGCAGACGTAGGCATGTACTTTACAAATGAATTTCAATTGTAAGTTTAGATTAATATTATTATATATTATAATTAATTTAACTGCTTTACTCATTTGGCGTCTATAACTTTTAAAATATGACGTTTTATAAAACAATGAATATGTGATATGTCAGTAGAACTAGAATATTTTTATCTATATTTTGAACCAAGTTTCATTAAAAACAGAGTAGGTTCAAATATAATGTATTTTTATAATTTAGTTATTAAATGGTTCCTACGCTTGCCCAAAATACCTCATATTTCCATTGGTCAATTTACCCATTATGCATCCTTTTAATAACATAAGTCGATATATATGTATAAATAAAAATTTTAGGAATGTTACACAATTGCTACATGAGGGGCCCAAGACGATGAAGTTTGGTTTGAGAGAGTTGCAGCAGGCTGGGATAGTGTCGTATACTGCGCCCTACGGCTGGGAGCCGATTAGGCAGGGTCCACTGGTGCAGTCGCCAGAGGGACATCCAGCTGAGGATGTGATGATTCAGATTGATCATACTCACCGACAGCGGCCACCACAGCGACACGAGCGGCCGTCACCACTGTACCCCCGTAGGAAGCCACCACCTGTGCCTCTTACTTTAGAGTCGTTCTCTGGCTATGTGGAGCATAGATTCGACAGGCTGGAGCACCTTATTCTAACGGGTCATGAGAGGCAGGAGGATGCTCTCCGGTACATGATGACCACGCATAGCATGGGGATTCCGGAGTTCTTTCAGCCGAGACAGCAGGGTGGCTCGGCTGGTACAGGAGAGAGGTTTGATCCGGATCCCCCATTCTGTGTATTTAGTGAGGGTAGCTCTGGTGCAGGTGGACGAGAGGAAGGCAGTGAGGAGTCTGCCAGCGAGCATGACGAGGATTAGTGTAGGGATGGTGAGGATGAAGCAGCAGCCGACATATCTTTTGTTTGATTTTTCTTTTATGATGTTTTTGATCCTCATATGTTGGTTTGCACTTATACTGATACACGTTAAACAGGTTGGTAGGTTATGGGGTTGGTTGATAAACACTACTAGTTGGTTTATGGTTGGAACTGACACTTTTGATGATATATATATTATGATCTTTTGGTAGTGTTTGCTTATGATTATTGATAGGTTGATGTTAGTAGCCGCTTTCGTTCGCGTGTCCGAGATTAGGAGTTGTTTGCTGAGCGCGTTTCGAATTGGAGGGCTTATATGGAAACGGCTGGCACTTTGACAGTCTCACATATTCAGCTAAGTCGTTTCCCTTGTATTCCTGTATTCTTTTATTTATTTATTTATTTATTTCGTTCTTAGTTTAGTGGTAAATTAGGTAGTTAGTGAGTCGTATTTCCGTTCTTGCATTAGGGACAATGCAACCTTTAAGTGTGGGGATGGGATACATGTAAATAATCGAGTCATAAATAAGAAAAATACAAAAAAATTAAAAAGTTGAAAAAATCCAAAAAAATTGAAAAATCAGAAAAATGTAATGTCTTTTGAATAAAGAAGTTTGCAAAATTATACGGAAAATGATAGAAAAGATGAATTTTTGCTCGGGTTCGAATAATAATAATAAGAGTTTAAAAGAAATCGAGCTTGTGTCTAGTTAGGGATGTGTGAATAGGCCCGGGTTTGGTATTAGGTCCCTTTGAGTTAATATACCTTAACTGTCGGTTTACCAGTGGGTTTTCATCTGGGAAATATGGGAAATTGAAACCGCCAATAAGAGCATAAGGAACACCGTTATAAGTTAAAACCGTTAGAATTTTTTATCATGAAAAAAAAATAGAGAAAAATGAGTTAGAAACAGAATGAAATTAGCACAGTTCTATGTAGTCTGGGTTGGGGATAGTGACTTTACAACCGGATTACCTCTAGGATGTGTGAAATCGAACTTGTATACCGAAGCCTAAGTAATCCGAGTTGGGGATAACGACTCTACAGCCGGAATGCCTCTTAATTAGGGAAAGCAACGTCTACGCTCATTAAAAGAAGAAAAAAAAGAAAAAAAAGTGATGAAAAAAAATGGAAAAAGAAAAGGAAAAAATTGCTTTTAAATTCTCTTGGTTTTGATATAAGACAGTTAGGAATTGATCCAGTGATCGTTCCTTTAGTTCTATAAGCTTGAGGCGGGAGTAGGTGGACCATAGATTCTAGTGTGAGACCCTAGGTAGATTGACCGCACTTAAATTAAATTCACATGATAAGGGCTTAAGACCGGATTTGGGTTTAAAGGGACAAATATATTCGCAATCGCGGCTAACGCAAGTTTTGGTTTTAATAAAATATAAATATGCTTTTGACCCGAGTGACTATTCATCTCTGATTCCGTTGCATAATTCTTTTTCAAGGACGAAAAAAGAGTAAGTGTGGCGATATTTGATGTATTGCAAAATACATCTCTTATTCGTGTACAGTTTGTATAGTTTTCTGTTATATTTAGTTTAGTTTTCATTAGAATGTGCATACTATTTATCAAATTGAGTTTTGCAGATCTCGGTGCTTAAAATTGCTGAAAATTGAGTAAAAACGAGCCAAAATGTTGAAACACCAAGTCCCGGAACGAGTTGAAAAGAGTTAGAATTAATTTTGGAGTTTTTGGGATGCTAGAGTTGGAAAAAGAACGCAACAGTCTGTGAAATTTGAGCTGTCGCGCTACGCCACCAAGATCGAGCTTCACCGTCGCGCCCCCGCCATGATTAAAATAACAATTTCTGGAATTTTTAGGCGTCGCGCTACGCGACTGCAAGAAGGAATACCCGTCGCGCGACGTGACGGGGTATTAGTACGACAATTATTCGTTGTCAGCTAGGATTTGGTATATAAACTCAAGAAAATCATCATTAAACCCTAACTACGAATTGAGGTGATCATAGGCGAATTTCTAAGCATTCTGGGAGCAATTTTGAAGGTTTTGAAGCACTAGAATCATCGGTATGAGTTCGGGACGAAGGATTGAAGACTACACAGGTTTTCTAGTTCTTTGTTTTTTATTTCTTTTCCAAAACTCGTTGTCATGAATTCTTACTTGAACATCTTTGATTTGTTTTCGTTATTTAACATGCTTGGCTAAACATTTAAGCCACTAGACTTTGATGAATGGATTAATATAAAGTTTTAACCTTTTTCGTTAATTGCATGTATTTTATGGGTTGATTGTGTATTGTAAAAGGTTTGGTTTATTGATTTGATGTGTATGCGTACTTTTGTAGGATCGTTTTCAGACCCGAACAAGTCGATCAGAAGAGTTTTACTCAGAATGAAAGGCGGAAACAGACATTCTGAGGTCAATTCAGCTTGATTATCACTTAAACTGTCGATATTATTGATATAATGACGTTATACAGCGAGACGACACTTCGGCAGCACTTCGTTGCTCTGACCAGAATGAATGATGTGATTTCGCTTGGAACACCTATATATAGTGTTCATGATTTCGCTTGAGAGTGGCATAATCCATTTCAAGCGAAATAGCTTAAGTTGATTTCGCTTGAAATGACACATGTCACTTTAAAGCGGAATCACCTCATTCAAGCGAAATAATCTTAAATCTTGAACTACGTGCACTGATCTAACATACTAAGCACAAGACTCGATACAAGACGAAGTCGACAGACGCATGCACCAACAGACTCCCCCTCGAATGTTGACGAGTCTTAAAGTGTCGAGTCTTCGCATCTTCAGTCTTTATCAGTCCTCTTGAACTCTTTAAAGTATCTGACGTTGTAAGTATCCTCAATCTTTCTTTCTCTTCTTGATCTTCAGGATCTCTGACTCTATCTTCAGCACCAACAGATTCCTCTCCTTGAATATTGATAACTTCCAGAATCTGAGACTGTCTCTTGAGCTTTTTAATTCTCTTGATCATATCTCTTGATTCCTTAAGTTCATCAGCATCAGCAGTTTCAGAATCGTAACCCGGCTCACATCTTTCACAGATTCAGGATAGTAACCTGACTCTCTCAACTGTTTACAGGTTCAGAATCGATTCCTGGCTTTAACCTGCACAAAAACTCTACCCAAAAATAAAATTTCTGATAACCACTTGTAGAGCAAATCTCAAAGAGATCTAACATTAATAGTCTCTGATGAACCACTTGAAGGAATAACGTTTTTATATCAAAAACTTTTCTCATTTCAATTCAGACTCCCCCTCAACATATGCTCATCATGTTTAGCACTTGGAATTTTGAAAATAACTCTTCAACACCAATTGTCGAAAATCTTTTTGGATTTTTCAAAATTTATGCTAAAACACACTGAAAATCTTTTTGAATTTTTGAACATAGAATGAAATGCAGAGAAGAAATATTTACATACAATATTTTTGTGAGTTTGCGTAAGAGGATCATATCAGTTTTTGAGACAAATCACCAACACCGTTAAGCTTTAAGCATTTTCAGCTCTAAACGATTCACATAGATTGACGATATTGTAGTCCACTTAAACTCAATCTAACAACTTTCGAAATGCTTACCGATACGTTAAGGTATATTAATTTTGCACTAAGTTCTTGTGAACCCCACGATCTCAGCATATCCCCTCATCATGCAATACACTGACTCAAGTAATGCCTTTAAACTTTTATCAATTGTGATTTGTGCGAAAATAAAAACAGAATGTTTAAACATTAACAATCAGGTTGATACTTCCGTATACGCAGAGAAAGTCCAATGTTTAAACAAAAAAAGAAAATAAAAATAAGTTGAAGTTGTTTAGGCTTTAACCACCAGGTCGATACTTCCGTATACGCAGAGGAGGTCCAAAGCTTAAACGAAACACCAAAGAAAATAAAGCAGAACGTTTAGGCAATAACATCCAGGTCGATACTCACGTATACGCAGAGGATTTCCAATGCTTAAACAAAATAAAGAAATAAAACAAGTTTAAATCTTTGCAAAATGAAAACACAGAATCACAGTGACTTTTCAGCAAAGTTGTGAAAGCTCACAAACTTAACTGGTTTTTATGCTCTTTCGACAATCAGTGATTACTGAGTAGGCACACAATTAAGAAGGACAAAACTAAGTACTATGCTTTTGACCATGTTTCCCACTAGAACTAGGCTTTTTCATTTAAGTTTGTATCGTTATCGCAAATCTACTAGTCTAGCTGAGCCTACCGTCACATCCTTAGTGAGACCGTTTATCACATTTTGTCTTTCCATTTCTTTAGCATGCTGTGATAGTCCACTGATTTACTATCATTTCCTCTTTTTCACAACAAAACTCATTTTGATTTTATCATGTTTTTGCCTTTTTCAAATTTTCAAATGTTTTTGGATTTTTTGAAATTCTTACTCCGCCTAAAATGCACAAACATTTAAAAGAAATTTGAAAACCAACTATACAAGTAAACTGATAACCGATATCGAATCACTTCAATTCGCCATCCACTTGGCATAAACAATCAGAACTCCCCCTTACAACAAACTATTTTCCCATTGATTTCAAAACACTTAAGTTTGTTTTAATCAAATGGTTTTTCCGGAAAATAAGTTGTGTTGATTTTATAAAATCATTTGTAGGTTAGGGATTTGGTTCATCACATTGTCTTTCAACCACTTGTAAGTATGGTCCAATCAAGTTCAACCTAATAACCTTGATTAACCACTTGTAGGAAAATACAAGTACAACTTAATGTCCTTGATTTACCTCTTGTAAGTAAAAACCTTTTTCAACCACATGGCTTACCAACCAATACCACTTGTAAGTTACCATATGTAGGTTGAATTCTCAGAATGCCGATACCTACTCCTCACTTACCAACCTGGGAGTTCCGGCAAGTCATACTTGTGACCAATTTTCCATTTACCAAAAACATAAGAAAGATGCCGATTCATGCTCCTCGATTGCCAACTTGGGAGCTCCGGCAAGTCCAAAGACTTACTGTTCGTAATATGTACCATCCCAGTCACAAACCAGGGATGGTTCAACTTTATCTTTCTTCGTCTTCTTCTCATAAAACTCCTTCACTCCTTTGACCTTCCTGTCAACCATTTTTCCAAAAATATGGTGAACTTTGGAGTTAAAGGCCTTTTCAATATCAAATTCTTTCTTTTCAGAAAAGAATTGATTTGAAATTTCAATTTTACCAACTTTCTTCTTAAAATTTTCAGCCCGAAGTGGTGGAAAATTCACATCATCCTCAGTCGGCACTGATTTTTCACCTTTTACCTCAACCTGTGGCTCCTCTGACTTTGTGGAATCAGATTCATCGCCAGAAGATAGCTCCTCTGATTTTGACGAATCAGAATCATTGCTAGAACTATCAACCGATTTCTTAACAACCCATTTTTGGCTGTCAAGTTTTGCCCGTTTCTTGTAAAACTTGTTTGAACTTTCACCAATTTCAAAAATTGAATTTTTTAAAAGTTTTGTTCTATCAATTGGTGATTCAAACTCAACCACTTTCTCTTTTAGTTTATGAGAAACTCCCTGTTTTGATTGTTTTGCCTTGGAACAATTCTTAGCAATGTGACCAACAGTGTTGCATTGGAAACAGGTTCTTGTTTCTTTCATCTGATCAGCAGTCTTCATCTCTTCTTGCTTCTTTGCAAGGAATTCTTTGTTGGACTGATTTCTGAACAGATTTTCTTTCTCTTCTTCAGTAGACGTACCTGAAACAAATAACATTTTTGATTTAAAATCTCGAACATATTTTTCATTTTTCTGTTTTTCTGAAGGAATAAATCCAAGACCTTTCTTTTTGAAATTACCGTTATGGTTTGGTTTCTTTCGAAAACCAGAACCAGAACTGTAACCCTTTTTCTTGTTTTCTCTTTGTTGAACTCTTGAGGTGTATTTTTTAGGTTTATTATTAAGATTTACATCTTTTATTTCAGAAATATTAATTTCTGTAAGTTTGAAAACCTTTTTAATCATGTCAGATTTGACACCTCTTATTGGAAATTCCTCATCAAAATATAATTTGTCAGAATCATTCAAAGTGTATGCAACTTTAAACGTTTCTTCATTCAAATTAGACTTTGATAACAATAATTCTTTATTGTAAACCCTTTTGCCCTGTTTGTCGAATTGACTCGGAATGCTGAACTCAGACTTTGACTCTGACTTAGACTCCGACTTTGACTCCTCGGTTTCATCTTTATCCAACACCTGATCGACCACTTTCTTTATTAACTCGGACTCATGATCAGTGTCAAACGATGTAAACGTGACATCAATATTTTCTGGCAAGTTAACTGTAGACTCCGACTCCCACTGTAAATTTGTTGCCTTTTCGACTCTTTCTGAATTTGGATTTCTCAGAGAATATCCATTTTCAAGCGGAGGTGGACATTTGTTGTAACTGAAATCTTGTTTCTTACCAGATGTCTTTTCTTTAGAGTCCTTCTTCTTTACTTTCTTCACAGAAGTCTTTTCTTCAGAAACCTTTTGTTCTTCAGTTACTTCATCATCTTCAAATGCCTTCATGCCTTCTACTGTTGGATAGATCCTGTCAATAACATAAGAAGTACATGAGTAACTTTTCAACAAACGGTTTACTCTTTCTGTTTCAATTCTTTGTGTTTCCAGTTTCTGCTCAAGCACAGCACACTTCTCAATGTAGTTGTTCACCACTTTCTGCTTTATCATGAAAGCTCCCTGAAGTGTCTTCATTGCTGTAGCTTGTTCTTCACTTGTTTGATTATATTGATTCATAGCCTTGTTCAGGACATCATAAGATTCCTTCAAACTGTTCAAGTTATAAATCAATGTGCTGTTCTGCTTCTTTATAGCTTCACAGTTGTCACACTTCACCGGAATCTTACTTGCATCAACTTTTTCATCAACTTTGAACTTTGGTACATCTTTCATCTTTTTTCTAATTACTGGAACTTCATCGTCATCACTGCTGACTGGTGTTTTGACCTTTTTCTTTTTCTTTTTAGCTTTTTCGTCTTCACTGTCACTCTCAGCCATCATTTTTAAATGATCTGCCATTTTTCTTGACTAATACTCACGATCATCATCACTGTCATCTTCAACTCGAGCAACATATGCTTTGTGATTTGTAGTTTTGTTTGGATCATAATCATCCCAACTAAAGCCTTCCCATTTAAATCCTTCTGGCAATTTTTCATCATCTTGGTTAATCAGGCATGCTTTGTTGTCAGATGAGATATATTTGTCCCAACTGAAACCTTCCGTTGGCTTTTGATCATCCTGATTCACCATACAAGCTCTCTTTGAAGATTCTTCAATCACTTTCCTACCATGTGCCACTTGTGGTTCTTGTTGTTGTTGTGCAACTTGATGATAAATAGCCTTCCGGTAGTAATCATTGTTGTTGTTGAACGAATTTTGAGCTCCACTTGCTTCGCGGTTTTTGCACTCCTTCTTGAAGTGTCCTTTTTCCCTGCAACGAAAACAAGTGACTTTATATTTATCAAAACCTAAAGTAGAAATATTAGCTTCACGTAGATCATCTCTTCCAGTAATCTGCTTAAATTTCTCAGCTCGTCTCAACACACTTGCCAAACACCATTTAATATCCATTAATTCCATTTCCTCAGCGTCAATTTGATCGTAATCCTCTTTTGTAAGCATTGGATTCCCGATCCGACCTGCAACAAAACTACCATATGATTCCAACACTGTTCCCAACAAAGACATATGACTCTTGGCAATTTCTGCTGAATAATCCTCATCATTCTCCAGATTCAAAACAATGTTGCATTGTAGCTTCTTACCATTCTTTGTTGCTGAAATGTTCGGATCAAATGATGGATATGATGAAAAGCTTGTGTTGCTGTTTGATCCTTTAGAAGAACTTTCAGATGAATTCTTTGCATTGAATGCCGTCTGAACTTTCGGTGACAGGTTTGTGGTTTTGTCACTAACACCACCTTTGTAGTAAAGTCCGATGTCTTGTTCACCATCAAAATCTTTCATTCTCAAAGCTTTTCTCTGTTCCATCTCCTGAGCCTCAATCTTTTCAATGAACTTGCTCAGTGTCAGATTGCTGAATCCTTTCTTGTTTCTCAACATCATGAGATAAGTCCCCCAAGTCTCATATGGCAATGCATCAACTAGCTTCTCAATCAACTCTTCATTGTCTTTCTTGATGCTTAACCTCTTCATGTTAGCTAGCAGATTGCAGTATCTTTCAATGATTTGCTTTGTGCTTTCATTTTTCAGCCCACGAAACAGATCAAACTCTTTCTTCAAAAGCGATTTCTTGTTCTTAACCATCTCTTGGCTACCATGAAATTTCGATCTTAATGCTTTCCAGATTGAATAAGAAGTTCCATTATGTTGCAATAGAACCAAGATGTCTTCCTTCACAGCTTGTTGTAAAAGACTTAGCATCATTTTCTCATCTTTGTATTTCTTTCTAGCATCGGCACTTAAATCTTTGATAGCTATAACCTCTTCATCATCATTCGTTGGTCTAATGTATTTCGTCTCGACACATTCCCAAGCATCCAGATAATTAGCTTGTACCCAGTTTTCAAAACGACCTTCCCAACCTTTATACTCCTCGATGTTCATGAGCTTAGGCGGTTTTTGCATCGTCCCCGTTTCGTTTTCCAACATCGTGTTCTGTGCAAGAGTGATCAGGGTAACCGGGGTAGCGAATGCGTTGTAGAATTCCTCGTCCATGATACTGTTTTTCAAAAGTTCACAAAAACTGACTGTTCAAGCGAAATCACAGTTCTCAAGCGAAATCCCTGTTCAAACGAGATAACCCTGTTCAAGCGAAATCTCCAAACAAGATAACTGCTTCAAACGAAATCACACACTTGTTCAAGGGGAATACCCAGGTCAAGCGAAATCAACACAATTTCTTAAGCGAAATACCGGTTCAAGCGGAATCAACCAGTATTTTCAAGCGGAATCAGATCCAAAGTGTGATTTCAAGCGAAATCAACAGGTTAGTTCAAGCGAAATCATGCTGATGTCATCAATCTCGTGTGGATTTCAAGTGGAATTACAGATTTTATGAGTTTTAGATCGATTTTAAGCTTGAAACTTTCAAGGCTTTATTAAAACAGTATTGCGCACATTCTGTGAAAATTTTATCTGATTTTAACCATGAAAAAGTTTTGAATTTTGAAAAGAAGGTGTAGAAATGAGATTTTGCGGCTGAATTGGTATGAACTCTTCCTCCTGAGCTCTGATACCACTTGTAGGATCGTTTTCAGACCCGAACGAGTCGATCAGAAGAGTTTTACTCAGAATGAAAGGCGGAAACAGACATTCTGAGGTCAATTCAGCTTGATTATCACTTAAACTGTCGATATTATTGATATAATGACGTTATACAGCGAGACGACACTTCGGCAGCACTTCGTTGCTCTGACCGGAATGAATGATGTGATTTCGCTTGGAACACCTATATATAGTGTTCATGATTTCGCTTGAGAGTGGCACAATCCATTTCAAGCGAAATAGCTTAAGTTGATTTCGCTTGAAATGACACATGTCACTTTCAAGCGGAATCACCTCATTCAATCGAAATAATCTTAAATCTTGAACTACGTGCACTGATCTAACATACTAAGCACAAGACTCGATACAAGACGAAGTCGACAGACGCATGCACCAACAACTTTAACTTCGTTTATTACTATCAATTACTTCGTGTGAATCTTGGTGGTTGTCTGCTACTGAATAGGTTCATGCTAGATCTTTGACTGTGTGTTTTTGATCTTTAGGGAGAATTGGCCAATAAACCCTAGAAGTGGTAGTTAGTAATCTGCTAGGTTTTAGTGCTCTACTAGTCCTTATAGCTGGAAGGTGCAGGGCTATTGATAGGTCTTACCCGGCGAATTGCTTTAGACAGTGTTTGGAAAAAGTCGTGCCTTAGTTGCCCCGTCGGTTTATTAGTCTATCAAGTCAAATTAGTAAATCCAAACTACCCTAGACTTATAATTGGAAAAGAGTAGGTCAATATTAGGGTACTTACACAATAATTAGACAACTGGAAGGAAGTCTAATAACCGGTAGGATTAACGGCCTAGGTAGTGCCATAAGTTTCACATCGAGAAGGGTTGAGGGGATTAGTTGGTGTCTTAATAGGTTTAGTATCATAAGATCCCGGTTCCATAAATCATGCAGTTAACTTAATTGGTAATTTCTTAAAAGCAATCTAGGATTCCAGTCTAGGTGGTCTCTTTCATCGTCTGAGTAAAGTCTTCACATTAATTCGTATTAGTCTAGTTCTAGTTTAACACTTAGGGGCTGTTTGGCAACTTCTGAATGGTTGTTGGACCGTGTTTCGACCCTGAAAAGTCAGTTGAGAACGTTCATCTTCACGTATAAAGGAGGAATCAATACACGTAAAGTTACAACAGCTTTTCTCTTCAATTCCTTCTCTTTATTAGCTTTCTGAATCAATTTTGACAGAGTTTTGTTACCATGCTAATGACCAGATCTCGCTCAAACGTACATACATACTGATCACACATCTGATATATATAGTGTGACTGATTTCGCTTATATGGACAATCCATATAAGCGAAATCACCTGTGATCATATAAGCGAAATCACCAGTGACCTAATGAGCGAAATCTCAACAACCCTAAAAGCGAAATCACCTATAACTTTGTTCATATAAGCGAAATTAACAATATAAAACCCTAATTTAACTCTCAAGCTTTAATCTTGTCTAATCTTGACTCAAGACTTGATGTAAACGTAGTCAACAGACATTCCGTGCACCAACAGACTCCCCCTTGGATGTTGACGAAGTCTTCAGCTCCGAGTCTTCAGTCTTAGTCTTTTCTCTAACTCTGTCTCCTCATCATAAGCACTATATCTTCACAAGTTCAGGATCACAACCTGACTCCATCTTCAAACTCCCCTTTGACTGTTGATCCAGATTCCCCCTTTCACAGACTCCCCCTCTCAATATGCTAGAATCTGAGATATCTGGTTCAAGCTTTGACATTTAGCTTCCATGGGAATAATGAAGCCCAAACCTGTTACTCAACCAATAACCATTACAATTCTATCTTTTCAATAATAAATCACTAACACAATCAGCTTTAGAAATCCACTCAAGTATTCAGGTCCAAGTTAATGACCCTGATTACTCAATTAATCTACCAAGTCCAATTTAATGACCTTGGTTGATCATTTGACGAATCAAACTGATTTTGAAAACAACAATTTACACATTTTCTGAAAATAACAAGTATCAAGTTAATCAACTTGTTTTTGACTTTTCAATAAATCAAACTCCATCAAAAATAAGCTCTCCTCATTCTTCAGTCCAGAATCTCCTGCATCTGCTTCAATCAACTGAGAATCCAACAATCAACTCTCCACTTTGGTTTGTCGGAAAATAAAGCAGAAATAAAATCTTTTTGGATTTTATAAAGTGTTCTAAACTAAGAAATGAAATACAGAAAACTTAAATTGCAGAAAGTAAACAAAGTAAACTATTTACAAACATATTTTTGGCTAAGCGTGTCAGGGAATCATATCAGCTATTCGACAAATCACAAGTACCGTTAAGCTGTGATTACATACTCAGAATTAAACAATTCGCGTCGATTGTCGATATACTGATCCATCTTAAATTCTCACACAAATTTCAATCTGTTCAGGATACGAATTAGTGTTTTAAGAAACTTAAACTTATACGTGTGTCCCACCTCTTGAATATACTCCCATATCCAGATCCCGATATTCAGTCTTACAGGTAATTATGATACAAATGATATCTGTAAGAGGTTAATAATTTATGAAGAATCATGAGAGCTCAGGTCAGAACTACCGTTCAGCAGAGAGATCATGACTCAACTTGTGGGTGTGTCCCCTTTAGAGGATCCTTTTTACAACAGCATTGCTAAGCAATTTTATTGTTTCATCTGCATGCTGAGGGTTTAAGCTATGTTTCAAGCATTTGCAGAAAGTATTATCCAAGGACTAGGTCAAAACTACCGTTCAGCAGAAGTCCCGAAATAACACCCCAGACATCATTGAGTATAAAGACCTAGTATATCAGATTATGAGACCTTTCAAACGAGATTTCAGGGGTTACCTATATATCCAAGTAGTGTTCCCCACGAATTTCACAAGTTTGAAATTTTAGGTTTATATCCCGAATAAATCTACTAAATGTGTGAAAACCTATCGACACATCATTAGTGAGACTGTTTAACTCATTTAAACTTTACAAATCTTTAGCATACTGTAATTGTCTAGCCGATGTACTATCATTTTCCCTATATACACAAGCTCTTTTTCAGATTTTATCATGTTTTTGTATTTTTGCATTTTTTTACTGTTTTTGTATTTTCTGAAAATATAACTATATACATCTATCTACTCCCCCTAAATACCAAAACAAGTAAAAATTCGACAAACCATTGCAGATTGTTTCTCGTCTTCATCCGCAACAGTACTCTCATCAACGCCCACAATTCCATCCGATACTGAAAGAAGCTTCATACCGTTCAGTTTTAACAAATATTTAAACCGATTTTTATCAAAAGCTTTGGTATGTAAATCAGCTTTCTGTTCGTCAGTGTGGATTTTCTCAATTCGTATCAACTTTTTCTCAAAGCAATCACGAATAAAGTGATGACGAATTTCTATGTGTTTAGTTTTAGCGTGATGTACTGGATTCTTTGTTATATTTATTGCTGCCTCATTATCAACAAAAAGAGGTGTGTTAAGAAACTGCAAACCGTAGTCGCGCATCTGTTGCTGTATCCACAAGATCTGAGAGCAGCAACTGCTAGCAGAAACATACTCCGCTTCACATGTAGATAACGCCACAGACGTTTGTTTCTTACACTGCCAGGTAACCAATCTAGGATCAAAGAACTGGCATCCTGTAGTTGTTGATTTTGAATTGACTTTGCAGCATCCGAAATCCGAATCGGAATACCCTTCGAGCGTAAAGTCGCCTTTCCTAGGATACCACAACCCCAATGAAGGAGTTCCTTTCAGGTAGCGCAATATCCTCTTCACAATGATCATATGTGATGCTCTCGGGTTAGATTGAAATCTTGCTACGAGGCACGTTGGGTACATGATATCAGGACGTGAAGCAGTTAGGTACATCAAAGAACCTATCATGGATCGGTAAAACGTTTCATCAGCCCTGTCTCCGGTGAGATCTGGGTGAATCCCATGATTTGTTGCAAGTGGGGTAGCAGCTGGAGTAGAACTTGACATCCCAAATTTCTCTAGAATATCATGAACGTACTTTGTTTGATGAATGAAAATTCCCTCAGGTAGTTGTTCAACTTGTAATCCCAGAAAGAATTTCATTTCCCCCATTGATGACATTTCAAACTTTTGCTTCATCACTGATTCAAAATCTTTGCATAGATTTTCATTTGTTGACCCAAAAATTATATCGTCCACATAAATCTGAACTATCAGAAGATGACCGTCGACCTCTTTAGTGAAGAGAGTGGCATCCACTTTTCCACAAATGAACTTGTTGGCTAGTAGGTGTTGTCACGACCCCTGACCCGGTTTTACCCGTTTCAGGAGCCGCGGGACAGAAATCCCGTGGTATTTATTTATTTGAGTTTAACAGCGGAAGTTTATCATCAGGATCGTTGTAAGGCTAAAATTTTCCCGATTATTTTATTTCACAACTCGGGATAAAACCCCGTTAATTTACAATATTATGATTTCACGAAGAAATCTTTATTTAACAAAACATATTTCTTTATTTTACAATAAGCCACTTTCTTAAGCTTGCAGTGTTCCGTAGCACCTTTCCTGAATCACAACAGATCACCTGAAACATGTTTGAAAAAGGTTTTGTCAGCGGGAAATACTGAGTGAATCATTCTATTTATTAAAACAACCTGTTTGTTATAATTTACAGTATTAAGGAAGATTACAATGTTTCTTATATCAACCAATTACCCACAGTATTTGTCACTCGACCGGATCTGTGACTATGGTCATATCCCCCCATTGGCTGCCCCAATGGTGACGATTATCAAGTAATGTATACAAAACCCCACATACCGGCTGTAACTTGGTGATTACATAAACTTAATCACTGTAATTATAACCTTTGAAAATAAACATGATTTTAAAAGTAATTTGATAAAAAGAGAATGCCTCACATTGCAGATTTAACACGGATAGAGTTTACTCTACGGATTAGCCTTGTTAACCTAATTTAAATAACAATGCACACAAAACTGGGTTAGTAATCAATACAGCATTTACGATAACTCACGAGATCAACCCTCACAACGAATGACAAAGTGCTATGCTTAAACATCCATCGAATTAACGACTAATGACAAAGCATCACCCTAATGTGGGCAGTACTTAAACATCCATTGAGTACATTGATCGATCGGAAATGAATCGTAATAGCGATCGAATTATTACCCTGTTTTGTGGCAGCACTTCGTGAATTGTGTGTGTTTTTGTAGTAAACAGCGTCTAAGTGATTGTACGTAACGAATTTTATCGTCGTAACATGCAAACAATTCAAGTCCCAAGCCCCTGTATTTATACCCTAAATCTGCACCCCCCCGCGTGTCGCGAAGGAGACCAAGGTCCCTGTCGCGTGTCGCCTGGGAAGCCAAAGTAGGGTAGGGTAGGCTTGTCACTGGTATAGGCCTGCTGAGTTGATAGTTCGAGAATTTTAAATTTAGACAACGCATTTTAGAGATAATCGTCAATTAGGCTTACCCCCCTTGAGTTTTAGGGGCCCTGATTCTAATTCCAACTATTCTGAAATTTTTAGGGTTTGTTCAGAATCACTTGGGTTTCTCAATTAGGGTTTCCTATTGGACAATTTATTTAAATAAATATAACTTTTGATGAGAGTTGTTACAGGTGTTGAGACAAAGTCTCATACCAAGCTCTCGGGGCCTGGTGTAAACCATACAGCGCTTTGTCCAATAAGTAGACCTTGTTTTTGTGGATTGGATCGGTGAAGCCCGGCGGCTGACCAACATAAACCTCCTCTTTTACCTTCCCGTTGAGAAAAGCCGATTTAACATCTAACTGATATACTTTGAAGTTTTTCCAAGACGCAAATGCAAGGAAAATTCTGATTGCCTCTAGTCGTGCTACAGGAGCATAGACTTCTGTAAAATCAATTCCCTCCTGTTGACTAAAGCCCTGAATAACGAGTCGAGCTTTGTTCCTTATAACAACTCCTCTATCGTCTCTCTTACACTTGAACACCCACTTGGTGTTTATCTTTCTCTGACCATCTGGCAAATCCACTAACTTCCACACTCCTAATTTCTTGAATTGACTAAGTTCCTCCTGCATTGCATTGACCCAAGAGTCTTCAGTAAGCGCCTCTTTGTAAGTTCTTGGCTCAACCTGCGAGATAAAACAACCCAATGAGAATTCAGTTTGCAAAGGAGCAACTTTTGTATAAAAACATGTAAGCCCTTTATCAACCTGTCTTCGAGTGCGAACGCCTGTGTGCAATTCTCCTATGATCAACTCCTCTGGATGATATGAAAAAGTTCGCGGCATCACTTCGCTTGGAACATCTACATTGCCCTCCAGATTAGTAACATTCTGATCTGCATCTTGTTCACCAACTTGGTTTGTTTGACTTGAAATCTGAATTTGCTCCCCCTCAGAATCTGAATCACCATGATAAAAAACTGGCATGATTTCAGCTTCTTGATTATCATTCTGTGCCGACTGATTATCCTGAGCAACTTCATTCTGTTGGACATCATCATGTTCACCAGCATTACTCGGACCTGCTTCATCGTCATTTGAAGTTTCCCGTGGTCTTCTAGAATACTCAGCTGGGAACCTTAGCTGTGACTCATATTCACGCAAAATATCCAACTCATCAAAGAAATCTTCATCTTCCTCTGATTCTTCTCTCATGTCAAACAAATCCCACAGTTTGTCATAATGATAACGCCATGAATCTCCAGGATTCTACGGCGGCATAGTATAACCTTGACATTCAACATTTACAGCTTCAATAATCCGCTTCTCACTCGGAACGAAGACACGTCGCATCGGATTTGCATAACCAACAAATATTCCCTCAATGCTCTTCGGACCAAACTTTCCATGAGGCTCTATAACAGTACAGGGTGACCCAAACGGTTCTAGATACTTCAAATTCGGTTTGCGGTTATTGATTAGCTCAAAGCATGTTTTGTTGAATTTCTTGACAATGAGAACCCTGTTGAGCGTATAGCATGCGGCGGAAACAGCTTCAGCCCAAAAATTTATCGGTAACTTTGAATCTGCGAGCATAGTTCTAGCCGTCTCAATTAGTGTCCGGTTTTTGCGTTCTGCGACTCCATTCTGCTGCGGAGTGTACGGAGCACTAAACTCATGCAATATACCTCTTTCATCACAAAATTCTTCCATCTTGCTGTTCTTGAATTCAGTACCATTATCACTTCGAATTCTTTTGATACGCCTTTGGTACAGATTTTCAATCTTTCTGAACAATGCCATCAAACTGTCAAATGTTTCATCTTTTGTTTTCAAGAAAGAAACCCATGAAAATCTGGAATAATCATCAGTAACGACCAAACAATAGTAATCTCCTGTAATACTTTTGACATTCACAGGACCAAACAAATCCATGTGAAGTCTTCCCAGAGGTCTCGAAACTGAATTGACTTGCTTTGTAGGGTGTGACTTTTTCTTCTGCTTGCCTTTAACACAACTAATGCACTCCCCTTCCAGATGAAAACCTTTAACATGAACTCCAAGAACCAAATCATTGTGCACCAAGTGATTCATCTTCCTTAGGTGAATATGCCCCATCTTGCGGTGCCACAATCTCGATTCTTTCTCAGTTGCTCTAGACACAAAACAATGTGCTTGACCAGTAGATGTAGTTGCTACACTCATATCTAACACATATAAATCATTCACTCTAGGTGCCCGCATGATAATCCATTCTTCAGGTATTACAAATCCCGGTTTCAAGATCAAACATTCTTTATCAGTGAAGTGAGTAGTATACATATTGTCACAAATCTGCGAGATACTCAGCAAATTGTTCTCCAGCTCAGTGATGTAGTTAACTCTTTCAAACGTCACAATCCCATTGGATAACGTTCCTTCACCAATAATTCTACCACCTTCATGACCAGCAAATCCCACATAACCACCATTGATATTTCTCACATCATACAGCAATGCAGTCTTCCCTGTCATATGTCTTGAAGCTCCACTATCCATGATCCATCTGGATACAAGTTTTGGAAGATCCTGCACAAAACAAACTTTGACTTAAACTTTAATAAAGATGCCGATTCATGCTTCGCGATCAAGGAAGCTCCGGCAATTCAAACTGTTTAGTCAAACATGGAGTCCACCCAGGCCTCATCAGCCTTAGGTGTAACCTTGACTCTCACAATTTGAATTTTGAAATTTTCAGCCTTCAAAGGTGGAAAATTTGCATCATAATCAACCGAAATTGATTCTTCAGCCTTTTTCATTTCAGAAGTTGAAATTTTCATTTCTGTTTTTGGTTTCCAAACTTGTTGAGATAATGCAACCCGCTTGTAAAATTTGTCATTTTTAGTTACCATTTTCTTTACAGGTTCATTTTTCACTTTAGTGTTATCATTTTTCACACTCTTTTTCTCAACAACGATTGGTGCTTTACCCTTCTCGTCAACTTTCTTCTTTTGAATCTTCACAGTTTCAGTCTTAGGCTTCACATTGGTACACTTTCGTGCAATGTGACCAACTTGATTACATTTGAAACATGTTCGAGTATCAACAACCCGACTTGTGCCTTCAGACTGATACTGTGAAGCCCTTTTCACAAAGAACTCTTCATTCGATTTTGAAAAAATCTCTTTCTCTTCATCAGCAAGTGAACTCGAACTGTTCACAAACTTTTTCTTTTCAGCAAACCTGTTGTTTGGAACATTTCTTTTCTGATAAGACCTACCACCCTGATAACCACCCGACCAGTTATTTCGATTGTTATTATAAAAACGTGGTGGCACAACAGGCTTTTTGTAGTAAGCCTTATCTTTCTCAAAATTCATTTGCCTTTTTGTTTGTTTCAAACTTTTCACATCTGACAACTCAACTTCAACCAATTTGAAAACATTTGTCAACTTTTTCACATTAACATTCTCAATGGGAAACTCAGAATCCGAATACAACTTATCAGATCCAGCCATCTTGTACATTACAAGACCCGATTCATCACTTAAGTTGTTTTTGGATTTTGGTTTCTGAATGTATTTGTCCAAGAAACACCCATCTTCCTCAGTAGTGTCACTATCCATTTTTAGCACATTTTCAACAACACCTTTTACAATATCATTTTGGACACTATCGTCATTGGAAGATGTAAACGTGACATCAATGTTCTCCGGAAGTTTAACTTCACTTTCTTCCTCAATTTCAACCAACCCAGATTGCTTTTTCGTGTAATTATCAAGAACAGGTGGTGGAACTTGATGAAAACCCACCCCAGTTCCATCAGAATACACATCTTCGCCCGCTTTGTCTTTCCCGATGGGTTTGGGAATAATATGTTGCAACACAAAGCTTGCGGAGCTGTAACTGTTAAGCTTCAACTGGATTCGCTCGTTTTCAATTTCAGCCTCTTGAAATTTAAGTTTCAGTTTAGCGATTTCATCCAGTTGTTGGTTGATTGATTCTTCTTTTACTCTAAGCACTGCTTTTAGATGTTCATTTTCTTTAAAAGTTTTACCATTTCGATCATCACAATCTTTCATTGTGCTTTTGAGTTTTTCAAATTTTTCAGAAATCTGACGGTTTTCAAGAATTAACTTTTCATTTTCTTGCTTAATTTTGTCATGATCAATTTTATCATTTTCAATTTGGCTAGTTAATTCTCTTATCCGTTCAGTTGAAGCTTTAACTTTTTTGTCACGATCAAGAATCTGATTCTCAACGCTTCTGACCTTTGCTGTCAGATCATCAACTTTCTTACCGTTGAGATACGTGACTGTGCTACAAAATTTGCACTCTTTGTTGCAATTTTTGCAATCAGCATTTCCATCAATTTTCTTACCTGACGCATTTGTTGACACGTTTGAACTGACCTGGCTTTTTGACTCAGACACGGAGTTAGAGTCTACCTCAAGTGCCTTAGCAGCCAGCACTTTGTCAGCCATTTTTCCCAGATTCTCTGCAGTCAACTTCTGCGTTGTGTCAATAACTCCAGTATCAACTTTCTTTGATTTTTCCTGCTCTTCTTTCTCCTTTCTCTCTTTCTCTTCTTTCTCATTCTCGTCTCCAGTTCCCCACCATTTATTATGCCAGTACTCATCATCTTCTTTGTACTGCTGGATTATGGCTTCGATATCAAGCGTTTTGTCATCGATCGCAATATTTCCATATTCATCAAGATAACACTCTCTATCCGGATCCCATCTATTTGCTCTCCTCGCTTCCAGAAAGATACGAGATATTCTAATTATTTTATTTTCAGCAATCATTTTTCTGTATTGATATTTCTGCTCTTCAGTTCTGTCGTCTTTCCACGGAATAGGTTCGTCGTTTCTCGCCATGAATGCGTAACCAATCGCATCTTCTTCTGGTAGAATCTCTTGACTCCAATCATACCCTTCGTCATCGTAAATCACCGCAAGAGCTCTAGATTTCTCTTTGTTGTCTTCAACCTGCTTCAATCTAGGCGGTTCAGATTTATTCTGGTGATAAATCGCCTTCTTGTAGTAATCATCTCTGAAAGGGTTCTCCGACTCATCAGCATCAGCGTTTCTGCATTCTCGTTTGAAATGACCTTTCTGCTTACACTTGAAGCATGTTACCTTGGACTTATCAAACCCCAGCTTGGTAGATGGACCACCAATTGTCTTTCTGCCAGTAATTTCCATGAAACGCTGTGCTCGACGAACAGCACTTGCCATAGGCCAACGAATATCGATCAGCTCCATTTCCTCAGGATCAATCTGATCATAATCTTCTTTCGTCAGATTGGTGTTGCCTATCTTCCCAGCTACTAACCCTTCATACGATTCCAACACCGATGCTAGGAAGATCATCTGCTGTTTGGTCGACTCCTCATCAAAATTTTGAGCATTCTTCAAGTCTATTGCAATGTTGCATTGAAAACGATTCTTTGCATCAGAATGACTTACAGATGATGAAGATCCACTGTGATAACCACTGTGATTTCCACTGCTTTGATTGCTTTGACATTCTTTGCTTGCTGTGGACACATTCTCAGCAGAAAATGCAGTTTTGGGAGAAGTTGCTTTTGGCATCATGCTCTTTGGATAATACAAATCCAAATTATGTTGGTAAGATGAGTGATTGACTTTGTATGTCTTCTTCAATTCCAACTCGTGACTCTCGAGTTTCTCAATCAGCAAATCTAATGTCATCTTTTCTGGTTCTTTGATGGTATTCTCCAGCATCAGCGCATAATATCTCCAATCCATCTCGTCAGGCAATGAATCAAACAATTTGTCGATAAGATCTTCTTCAGGAATTCTGATATCATGTCTTACTAATTCCAGCTTCAGTTGACCAAACCTTTCTATCATTTTACAAACTGACTCGTTCTTTAAACATCCAAACAGATCAAACTCTTTTCTAAGAAGTTTTCTTTTGTTTTTCACAATTTCAGTACTTCCTAAACATTTCTTTTCTAATTTTGTCCAGAGGTCTTTAGCGTTTGAATAATCGATCAATGAGATTATGTCCTCCCGGACGGACTGAAACAACAAAGCTACACACTTTTGTTCAGCTACAAACGAATCAATCTCCTCAGCTGCTCTTAAAGTTTCACCATTTTTGTTTCCATTGGCATAACCATTTTTCAGACTTTTCCAACTGGGAAATGCAAATGCCATCAACCAGTCTTCAAACTTTCTTGACCACCGACTGTATTCCTCGATAGCCATTAGCTTTGGAGGTTTATTGAACGTTCCGAAGGCACTTTCCGATTCCCAAGCTTCCTTTTTCTTCTCTTTAGGCGGATTCTCATTCGTATTGCTAGACGAAGAATCATCGTTTCCGGAATTTCCAGCGAATGCGTACATGTCGCTAAACGGGTTCAAGAAAATATCGTCCATCTTGAGTGTACCTATTCAAAATCAGCAAACAGTTAGAAAAATTTTCGAAATTTTGACAAACAGTGACACACAAGCGAAATATTAGCTATTGTGACACAAAAGCGAAATCACACTAGACAGATAAGCGAAATCAGTATGAGTGACTGATAAGCAAAATCAGTATGTCACAATAAGCGAAATCAAACAATGTCCCTAAGAGCGAAATTAGACTTGTCCAAATAAGCGAAATCAGGTGATGTCCCTTTGAGCGAAATCACTATGTCCGAATAAGCAAAATCACTAAGTCCGAATAAGCGAAATCACGTTTTTAGGTAGTTTGATCCAATTTTAGGTCGAATTTTGTCCTGAAACTTTCAAGGATTGTTCTACACACAATTCCGATCACAATGATATGTATAATGTTCAATTTCGTCCACTAATTTGTTGTAGATCTGAGATTGAAGTTTCTGTACGTGTGAATCAAACGAACTGATCGAATTATGTAAAAATTGATTGAGTTTTACTTTGATTTATGATCTAATACTTTCTAGGGTTTGTTATTACTGAATTTAACACGTTATACTCAAATTTTAGACCATTTCAACCGTAGGAACCAATGTAAATCGAAAAAATATGAGAGAAAAAGAGTAGAAATGAGAGAATAATGTCGAATCAGCTGTAGTAGTATGAACTCCTCGTCCTGAGGCTCTGATACCACTTGTTGGACCGTGTTTCGACCCTGAAAAGTCAGTTGAGAACGTTCATCTTCACGTATAAAG
Organism: Helianthus tuberosus; assembly: GCA_030545235.1. Lineage (NCBI taxonomy): Eukaryota > Viridiplantae > Streptophyta > Magnoliopsida > Asterales > Asteraceae > Helianthus > Helianthus tuberosus. Next base: position 144,292,294 of record CM060400.1, read on the forward strand.
GCGGAATCAATACACGTAAAGTTACAACAGCTTTTCTCTTCAATTCCTTCTCTTTATTAGCTTTCTGAATCAATTTTGACAGAGTTTTGTTACCATGCTAATGACCAGATCTCGCTCAAACGTACATACATACTGATCACACATCTGATATATATAGTGTGACTGATTTCGCTTATATGGACAATCCATATAAGCGAAATCACCTGTGATCATATAAGCGAAATCACCAGTGACCTAATGAGCGAAATCTCAACTACCCTAAAAGCGAAATCACCTATAACTTTGTTCATATAAGCGAAATTAACAATATAAAACCCTAATTTAACTCTCAAGCTTTAATCTTGTCTAATCTTGACTCAAGACTTGATGTAAACGTAGTCAACAGACATTCCGTGCACCAACAATGGTAAAGTGCTGAACCAGTAAGAGGTCTGAACCATTAAGAGCCAGTTTAACGCTTAACCGTTCAGAGGCAAATGTCTGACCAATTCAGATTAGAGGTGTTAACCATTCAGACTCTGTATAATACTTAACCATTCAGAGGCAAATGTCTAAACCATTCAGACATTTGCTCGCGAAACAAACAGTCTGAATCATTAAGTGTTGATCCAGTAAGAGGTCTAAACCATTAAGAGCCCCATTAAGAGGTAAACAAACAGCCTCTTAGTTTAATAATTTAGTTAAATAGATTTCCTTAGATTTTCAGTAACCCCCCCCCCCCCCCCAAACCAATTAAACAAGTTTGAGTCGTGTCTGTCAGTGTCTGTTAGAGTCTAGTTTACGTGATAAATAGAGTCTCGTGGTTCGATATCCGGACTTCCTTAGGTCATACTACAGTGATCGGTACACTTGCCGATTGTGTGGTTTAGGTCGAGTCTAGAATTAAAGCTTTTTAGTGTCTAGCTTAGAGAGTCTAATTTAGTTAATTTTTATAGTCTGTTTAGCACACATCAATGCGCGTAAACGCGGGTTCGGAAGGTCGGATGGGCTTATGACAAGTTCAAGTATTAAAAATATACTTTTAGTTGACATATATATATATATATATATATATAGGGTAAGGTTCATGCGAGAACCACCATTATTGCGAGAACCGCGAGAACCAATGTGAACACAACCTAAAATAGCTAAAAAAAACCTAACCCCCCCCCCCCCCAAGCTAAATGCTAAAAACTAAAAGCTCAAAAAAACCTAAAGAGTTAATTACTGTTTTCGTCCCTGAGGTTTGTCAAAAATAACGGTTTCAGTCCATTAGTTTAAAAATTGCCATTTCAGTCCATTAGTTTCATTTTCGTAACCATTTCAATCCACTAACTTAACTCCATCCATTTATTTTTTTAACTTTGAGTTAACTAACTAATTCAGGGACGGTTTGCGTCAGTTTTAGAAACACAGGGACTTAAGTGTAAACTCTAAAACATTAAAACAAAAAAAATAGTAAATTCCAAAAAATCAAAAAAATTCCAAAAAAACCAAACAAATTCCAAAAAATTCTAAAAAATAATAAAAATTCTAAAAAATCATAAAAATTCTAAAAAATTCTAAAAAATCCAAAAAATCCGTTTCGGCGCGAACTGTTTCGACCCGAACCGTTTCGAGCTGAACCGTCCGTACCGTTTCGACCCGAACCGTTTCGAGCTGAACCGTTTCGACGCGAACCGTTTCGACCCGTACCGTTTCGAGCCGAACCGTTTCGACCCGTACCGTTTCGAAGCCGAACCGTTTCGAGCTGAACCGTTTCAAACCGAACCGTTTCGACCCGTACCGTTTCGAAGCCGTACCGTTTCAAGCCGTACCGTTTCGAACCGAACCGTGCCGTTTCGAACCGAACCCTTTCGAGCTGAACAGTTTCGAACCGAACCGTGCCGTATCGAACCGTGCCGTATCGAACCGTACCGGTTCGGCTTCGAAACGGTTCGCGTCGAAACGGTTCGGGTCGAAACGGTTCGGGTCGGTTAAAAACGGTACGGCTTGAAACGGTACGGGTCGAAACGGTACGGCTTCGAAACGGTACGGGTCGAAACGGTTCGGCTCGAAACGGTACGGCTCGAAACGGTACGGGTCGAAACGGTTCGGCTCGGCTCGAAACGGTACGGGTCGAAACGGTTCGGCTCGAAACGGTACGGGTCGAAACGGTTCGGCTCGAAACGGTACGGGTCGAAACGGTTCGGCTCGAAACGGTACGGGTCGAAACGGTTCGCGTCGAAACGATTCAGCTCGAAACGGTACGGACGGTTCAGCTCGAAACGGTTCGGGTCGAAACGGTACGGGTCGAAACGGTTCGCGTCAAAACGGTTCAGCTCGAAACGGTTCGGGTTCGAAACAGTTTGCGCCGAAACGGATTTTTTGGATTTTTTAGAATTTTTTAGAATTTTTATGATTTTTTAGAATTTTTTGGAATTTGTTTGGTTTTTTGGAATTTTTTTGATTTTTTGGAATTTACTATTTTTTTTGTTTTAATGTTTTAGAGTTTACACTTAAGTCCCTGTGTTTCTAAAACTGACGCAAACCGTCCCTGAATTAGTTAGTTAACTCAAAGTTAACAAAATAAATGGATGGAGTTAAGTTAGTGGACTGAAATGGTTACGAAAATGAAACTAATGGACTGAAATGGCAATTTTTAAACTAATGGACTGAAACCGTTATTTTTGACAAACCTCAGGGACGAAAACAGTAATTAACTCAAACCTAAAAAAACCTAACCCCCCCCCCCCAAAAAAAAAACCTAAACCCCCCTCCCCCCACCCCCCCCCCCCCCCCCCCCAAGCTAAAATGCTAAAAACTAAACCCCCAAAAAATCTAAAAAAAATCAAA